>JAFBJU010000625.1:0-24668 GCA_016785305.1 Colistium nudipinnis
TACTATACTATGACGTTTTTTTTTTCAATTTTTGGACGACATACTATACTATGACGTTTTTTGTCATTTTGGACGACATACTTTACTATTACGTTTTTTTTTATTTTTAGACAACATACTATACTATGATGTTTTTTTAAATTTTTGGACGACATACTATACTATGACGTTTTGTGTCATTTTTAGGACGACATACTATACTATTTATTTTTACTTTTTTTGGACTACATATTAAACTGTGGCGTATTTGTCCTTTTTTTGACGACATACTATACTATGACGTTTTTTCCAATTTTTGGACGACATTCTATACTATGACGTTTTTTGTCATTTTTGGACGACATACTATACTATTACGTTTTTTTTCAATTTTTGGACGACATACTATACTATGACCTTTTTTTCAATTTTTGGACGAAATACTATACTATGAAGTTTTTTGTCATTTTTGGACGGCATTCTATTATATGATGTTTTTTGCAATTTTTCGACAACATACTATACTATGACGTTTTTTTTTATTTTTGGACGACATACTATACTATGACGTTTTTTGTCTTTTTTTGACGACATACTATACTATGATGTTTTTTTTTATTTTTGGACGACATACTATACTATTACGTTTTTTTACAATTTTGGACGACATACTATACTATGACGTTTTTTGTCATTTTTAGACGACATACTATATAATATCATGTTTTTTGCAATTTTTGGACATACTATACTATGACGATGTTTCTATTTTTTTGGACGACATACTATACTATGACGATTTTTGGACGACATACTACACTATAAGGTTTTTTGTCATTTTTGGACGACATACTTTTCTATGACGATGATTCTATTTTTTTGGACGGCATACTATACTATGACGTTTTTTCAATTTTTAAATCCATACCTTCTGACTCTGGCCGACTTCATGGGAACCTTCTTCACCTTCAGGCTCCTCCTTGCTGTCAAAACGGTCCCAAGGCTAAGTTGCCGATGGCTGTGGCCGACCTCCTGTCCTGCTTCCATTGGGGGAAGGAGCTGGACCGGTTGGCTCCCAAACATCGACAGTGTAGGCGAATGAGTGCCTGGAGAGAGACAGAGACTGAGCTGGCGGGCAATGGACAATTGATATGGTTTGATTCATGTTACAAGTTTAAATAAAGTTAAGTTTGGTACAACGGACGACATACTATACTATGAAGTTTTTTTTCATTTCGTGTACAAAATACTATACTATGACGTTTTTTACATTTTTTGTACGACATACTATACTATGAGGTTTTTTGTCATTTTTTGGACGACACACTATACTATGACGTTTTTTCACATTTTTTTGGACGACGTACTATACTATGAAGTTTTTTGTCATTTTTTTGACTACATACTATACTATGACGTTTTTTACACTTTTTGAACAACACACTATGCTATGATGTTTCAATTTTTTGGACAACATGACGTTTTTTGTCATTTTTTTATGACATACTATACATAGAGGTTTTTTGTCATTTTTTGGACGACACACTATACTATGACGTTTTTTCAATTTTTTTTGGACGACGTACTATACTATGAAGTTTTTTGTCATTTTTTGGACTACATACTATACTATGACGTTTTTTAAATTTTTTGGACAACACACTATACTATGATGTTTACATTTTTTGGACAACATGACGTTTTTTGTCATTTTTTGTACAACATACTATACTATGAGGTTTTTTTAATTTTTTGTACGACATACTATACTATGACGTTTTAATTTTTTGGACGACATGATGTTTTTTGTCATTTTTTGTACGACATACTATGCAATGACGTCATTTTTTGGACTACATACTATACTATGATGTTTTAAAAAAATGTGTACGACATACTATACTTTGAGGTTTTGTCATTTTTTGGACGACACACTATACTATGACGTTTTTTCAATCTTTTTGGACGACACACTATGCTATGACGTTTTTTGTCATTTTTTGGACGACACACTATGCTATGACGTTTTTTCAATCTTTTTGGACGACACACTATGCTATGACGTTTTTTGTCATTTTTTGGACGACACACTATGCTATGACGTTTTTTGTCATTTTTTGGATGACATAGTATACTATTAGGTTTTTAAAATTTCATGGACGACATAATATACTTTGACCTTTTGTCATTTTTTTGGATGACATACTATGGTATGACTTTTTTTGTAATTTTTTTGACGACATACTATACTATGAAATTTTTTGTCATTCTTTCGACTACATACTATAGTATGACATTTTTTAAATTTTTCGGACGACATACTATACTATGACGTTTTTTGGACGACACACTATACTATGACCTTTTTTTTTATTTTTTTGGACGACATACTATGCTATGAAGATTTTTCCTATTTTTGACTACATACAACGTTCTTTGCACTTTTTTGGACGATATAGTATACTATGACGTTTTTTCAAACCTTTGGACGACATACTATACTATGAGTTTTTTTTTTTTTTTTTTTTGTCATTTTTTGGATGACATAGTATACTATTAGGTTTTTAAAATTTCATGGACGACATAATATACTTTGACCTTTTGTCATTTTTTTGGATGACATACTATGGTATGACTTTTTTTGTAATTTTTTTGACGACATACTATACTATGAAATTTTTTGTCATTCTTTCGACTACATACTATAGTATGACATTTTTTAAATTTTTCGGACGACATACTATACTATGACGTTTTTTGGACGACACACTATACTATGACCTTTTTTTTAATTTTTTTGGACGACATACTATGCTATGCCGTTTTTTGTCATTTTTGGATGACATACTATACTGAGGTTTTTTCAAATTTTTGGAAGACATACTATAATAGTATGTGTATTTTGTTTTTGAAGGATATACTATACTATGACTTTTTATTCCTGTTTTTGACTAGATACTATGATGTTTTTAGTAATTTTTTGGACCACATACTATACAATGAAGATTTTTCCTATTTTTGACTACATACAACGTTCTTTGCACTTTTTTGGACGATATAGTATACTATGACGTTTTTTCAAACCTTTGGACGACATACTATACTATGAGTTTTTTTGTTTTTTTTTTGAGGACAGACTATAATATGACATACTATACTGTGAGTTTTTTTTCATTTTTTGGACGACAGACTATACTATGACGTTTTTTGTCACTTATTGGACGACATAGTTTACTATGACGTTTTTCAAATCTTTGGACAACATACTATACTGTGAGGTTTGAATTATTTTTGGACGACATACTATACTGTGACGTATTTCTATTTTTTGGACGACATACTTTTCTATGATGTTTTTTGTTTTTTTTGGACGGCATACTATACTGTGATGTTTTTTCAAATTTTTTGTTACATTTTAAATACATACCTTCCGACTCTGGCCGACTTCATGGGAACCTTCTTCAACTTCAGGCTCCTCTTCGCAGTCAAAATGGTCCCGATGCAAGTAGCCGATAGCTGTGGCCAACCTCCTCTCCTGCTTCCATTGGGGGAAGGAGCTGGGCCGGTTGGCTCCCAAACGTCGACAGTGTTGGCAAATGATTGCCTGGAGAGAGACAGAGACTGAGCTGGCGGGCAATAGACAAATGTATGATTTGATTCATGTTACAAGTTTAAATAAAGTTAAGTTTGGTACAACGAATGCATCTGAATTTGAGAGTTTGTATGCTGGGAGGAACCTTGTTGCTTGGAAATCTGCGTCATATAACCTTTTAGTCAAAACATTTGACGACATGCTATATATATATATATATATATATAATTTTTACTTTTTTTACAACATTTTAGATAGCAAACTTTACTATGTTTTTTAATATATTTTTTGACAAAATACTATTCTATTAGGATTTGGTTACATTTTGAACAACATTCTAGACCAAGACATTTTTGCATCACATTGTACACTACGATGTTCTTTTTCGTATTATGGACCATATTTTATAATATGACTTTTTTTTTGTCTAATTTTGATGACATATTATACTACGACTTTCGGGCGAACATTTAGAAGACATCATACACTATGACAATTCTTTCCATTTTTGGATGAGATATGACAATTGGCTACATTTTTGATGACACGACACCATGACATTTAGTCTTATTTTTTGAAGTTATACTATACCATGAAATTTAAATGAAAAGTACATCTACTAGCTTTATATATATATATATATATATATATACACACACACAGCAGGCACATATAATGCAGAGGATAGCGAGGACATAAGACATCAGCACCACAATATAAAGGGTGTGATTCAGTTCTTAGTTATACAAAGTTAACACTTTTAGGCACGACTCCACCAAACACACACACACACCCCCACCCCCGCGACGTGTCACTAGCATTCCCGTCTCAGTCAGCAGTAGCACGTGTTGCTGTAGCGACAGAATAGCTTTAGCTCACGACTTCTGCGCGTTGGAGCTAACGTTTAGCGATTTGTGTTTGTACTTTTGAATGTTTCTCGAAGTTCCACGTCGGCCAAAAAGCGTGTTTCTCACCAGCCGCGACTACAACGATGGTCCATTTGGCGACCGATGGCGTCCCTATCGTACATCACGTCGAGGCACCCGGATGTCACGTGACGGTTGGTCGTGGTGTTTCGTTTTTTTTTTTTTTTTTTTTTTTTTTCTTTATTGGCAACAACTTGAAGACAAGACAAAAGTGGTGATTGCCAGGGGGATACGTATCAATCCGTTGCCAACCAAAGGGCATATTACATATTGAGCACATAAATGAAAAAAGGGACATATACAAATACTTATCCTTATTAAATGTATATGCTTTATTCAGTGCTTTGTTTTTTTTATTATTGAAAATGACACTAATGTGTTCATCATCTATCCAATCGTTTGTGGATGCTCTAACCAAATGTCTTGCTGCTGTGTATCTGGTTTGGGATGATATGAAAATGAAACTTGGAATGATCTGCCCATTGACCAACAATAGGACTGTCAAAAACACCAAATGCAATGTAAGACCTCGATTCAGATGCAAAACCAAAACGTGCCACAAAAATTGACAATGATGACTGAATGTAAATAAAGGGAATTCATGTCTGCGTTTGCTACCGTCCCTTTCATTTCACCGGAGAGCTCTTCAATCTGTGCCTGGCCACCCTGCTTGATTTAGTCAACATTTCATGTTGTGCGCGGAGGGACAGCCTCAGTAGGCGGGCGCGGTGGACGCTCCCTTCATTTGCCCCTTCTATCTCGTCCTGTTGTGTTTGCGTGGTGGACTTTCCCTGCCGAGTTCAGGACCTTGGCTTGCAGGTCCGGGTGAAGGATTTCTCTTCAGGCTGCCTAAGCTCTGCTCCAGCTGCTGCCCGCTGCATCCCGACAGGTTTCCACAATGCCTCTGTCCCGTTCCTTGTCCATGACGTCGCTGAGCGGGGTGCTGCCCGCCTGGGAGGATGATGAGCTGCCCGTGGAGGACCTGCTGCTCTTTGAGGTGGCCTGGGAGGTCACCAACAAAGGTAAGTCGGAAAAGAAATCTCGAGATTCTGAACCAGGGAGCGCGCAGATTCTTGACATTTCCAAAAGAAAGGACACGCATGATCCAATTCAACCATCCATAGGGTAAATAATGTGTTCAAAGCATTTCATGATATTTGTCACTCCAATACAAATTAGTTTCAAGTGTCGTTTTTAGCCCAATATCAGTTCCACACGAACTGAAGTTAGACACAAATTGATACTAGAAAGTGCACAATGGCAAGTGTCTCCCTACATAGCGTTTTTAAGACTTAAAGGTCAGTACTTTGAAATGGGAATATGTTGGTAATATTTGGGGTAAATATCCCTCTTTGCCCCTCAGAAAGCAAATATTGAAATGTTCTGCGAGTGGAGTCAGAGTCTGCTCCCTCTGAAGAGTTAAACATTAAACTGCAGATAAGTAACGGACATGGGGCGGCTAAAACTTGGTATGGTGGATTCTCCTGCGGCTTATTTGTGAATATATATTGACATGTGTCACTATAACTTTTAACTGGTTTGAATGTAGTGGCTGATCAGTGTATATACTGTATATTGTGACATCTCAACAACTGGTCATGAATGACTATATACTATAAAGTGCGCGCACTAAATTTGGTGTGTGTACACCAATAGGTCTTATGAAGTGGCCTCCATGTGCACCTCTCCCAATGTCCTTTGTTTTCCAATGTTCCATTTAAATGATGTCTACATTATTTGGTTTACAGAAACCACAGAGCTTTGAGTATTAGAAGTGAGTGTAGCATTTCTCCGCTTCTGAGGCATTACGTAGTCATGTTGTCAACCAGTCCAGAGGTTATTGCTCAACGGATAGGTTAATTTATTTGCTGTTTTCTCTGCCTTCCCCTCTTATGTAACCATCCCTCTCTGATGCAGCTCAGACGTCATCATGAGCTCAGCGATTGTCCACGGCCCTTCCCGTCAATATTTGTCCTTTTGTTGCCAAGTAAAACATTTCCATGTGTTTTCGTCTGTTACCGAATTAACCGTCTGACACACAACACTCAACAAATACAACAAAATCAACCCCGTGATTTCTGTTGAGCCAAGTCATTAGATAAAACATTAGATACGCATATAATTTGAATTTTGGAGACCAAAACACGTGAAGTTGTCCCATCATATCAAAAACAAAAATCGAATAAAAAAAAAAAAAGTTTCGCTTTGAATGTTTTAC
Source organism: Colistium nudipinnis (assembly GCA_016785305.1). Lineage (NCBI taxonomy): Eukaryota > Metazoa > Chordata > Actinopteri > Pleuronectiformes > Rhombosoleidae > Colistium > Colistium nudipinnis. Next base: position 6,716 of record JAFBJU010000625.1, read on the forward strand.
AGAAATGAGGATTCCTCAATGTTTTTGGTGATGTTTTTTTTTCCTGAATGGAACTGCTCTCCATTGTATAACGATGGATACAAAGTGTAATCGTCACTTCACCTTGATTCACAAATGAATCAGGAATGTATCAAAAAGGAATGGCTGAACCATCACATTGACATTAATATAGCTGCCTACGAAGAACCACTCCTGAAGATGCTATGAACAACAGTTTACAGCAGTCTGCAAGAGTTTCCTTGAGCAAATAAATCAATATATAGGTCAAGAGTCAGCAACTAGGATTTGAAAAGTTAAAAAAAAAAAATCATAACAAATAAAAAAACAGGCAAACAAGAAAAACAGAAGCCGGACCTTTGTCTGTGTATGCGATACTGTTATTTTTCCTACGAAAAGAATGGTCTTCCTTTCGATGTGTGTGAACCTGCAGTTGGAGGAATCTACACAGTGATCCAGACCAAGGCAAAGATCACGACGGACGAATGGGGCGAGAACTACTACATGATGGGTCCGTACTTCGAACACAACTTCAAGACCCAGGTGGAGGGCTGCGAGCCACCCAACCCGAGCGTCAGGAAGGCCATGGATGCCCTCATAAACAACGGCTGCCAGGTGTGTGATCGGTGCTATCTCGATAAATTCCTACACAGATGAGTGGGGGAGCGGGTCACTCAGACTGTGTAGTGCATTATTAATGCAAACATTTTTGTGACATAGGGACCTTTACGTAGAAGGAACTTTTTTTTTAAAATAGTCTCTCGAAGTGCCACTAGATGGCAGCAACATTCCAGATGAACTGATAAGATAAGATAAGTTAATCCTTTATTGTCCCACAGTTGGGAAATTTGCATTTTTTGCAGCAATGTGTGTTATAATGTGAGATACCATTATGGGGCAGCTGTGCCCTGAGCTCTACCTAAAAGCAGGGACGTTTCGAGGCACACTCTGGGGGCCCCAGGCAAAAAAAAACAAAGCTTTTGACAGCGCGCAAGTACCATGGGGCCCCCTATAAGGAGGTTCCTGAACGTGTCATCGCAGGTAAGTGGCAAGTCATTTAAGCGGCTTTCAGGTTGTCGTTGCTGTGGACAAATCTAAACAGCCGTCTGTGGGGGGGCCCCGGGGCGCCCCCCGTTCTAGCTCGGGCCATTTGAAAAAAATAAAAAGGGTTTCTGTCCCCGCACGTGCTCATGCTGATGCTGCAGGTACACTTCGGCCGCTGGCTTATTGAGGGCAGCCCCTACGTGATCCTGTTCGACATCGGCTCTGCTGCCTGGAACCTGGACAGGTGGAAGGGGGACCTGTGGCATACCTGCAACATCGGCCTGCCCTGCCACGACAGAGAGGCCAACGACTCGCTCCTCCTGGGCTCTTTGATCGCCTGGTTCTTCAAAGAGGTCAGCAGGCGAGGATGTCAGGGGGATGTCAGCGGCACACCGCTCGTCAGTCACATCCCGCCGTCCAACTGCGGAATGCAATGCAGCTTAAAGTCAGGGTATGACCCCCCCGTGAACACAAAGCGTTGCCTCTCCCTCTCTTCCAGCTCACGGACGACCTCGGAGACAAGCCGAATGTCATTTGTCATTTCCACGAGTGGCAAGCGGGACCCGGGCTTATCCTCTCTCGCTCCCGGAAGATTCCCGTTGCGACAGTCTTCACGACCCACGCCACCCTGCTGGGACGATACCTCTGTGCTGGGAATGCGGACTTCTATAACAACCTGGACAAGGTGAGAGGCCGTGCGGTTTACACCCTAGACATACACTCTTCAGAGTGTGTATCGATCTGGTGCTCACATGGGGCTAAATCCTAAAACGATCTGACACGAAGCGTACATCAACCTCCAGTCTACTGTGGGGAAAACGGGCTGATATCTGAGAGAGCAAAAGCAATGAACCAGACTGAACGTGCATTACTGAGATGTCTGAACCACATACCGTGTCCGGACGTCTCAGTAAATGAAGTGCAACGCGCCTCATATTGTTCTTTGAAAATTTGCCACGTCTACTACCCCGTGGTGTTTTCACTGAAACACACGCTCGTCCCGCCCGCCCCCGTGTCCAATCTGCGCACATGCGTACGGCAGCTGTCGGACTCATTTTCAGGTTGCACGGCTCAGGCCAAAACTCGCAGCCTCTAACGGCCACTTAGAGCATCATTAGTGATACTGAGCTGCGCGGAGGGGTCAGAGTGATGTTTGTGATTGGCTCTGCTTTGCCCACATCGCAAAGGTCAGCGCGGACCTAAAGGCCACTGACCGACCGAATGGACAACTGACAAGCACCTTGTCCGTCAATTGCCCATTCAGTCTGAACAGGTGGTCCCAGAGGGGCCTCGGGTCTTCTGTCGATGGAATCATATCAATATGCATTTTCAGCTTTGTTGACATGAAAAAGATGGACCAAATCAGGCTAATGGACAAAACCCTGCCTTAACTTGTCCTGGGCCACGTAACGTGAAGGTGCACGTATTTATTCAAGCAGGTTTAGCGTGTTCACGTAAGAAAAGGGGCATACATGTGGACGTTAATTGTTCCAACATAACATCATTTAATATAATAATATCCTCAAATTGTAAACGTATTTGGACTATCCATCCGTCCACTATGCATACTCGTTGGGGAATGCAGGGTGAGCTGTAGCCAATCCCTGAACAGGGTACACCCGGAGAAGGTCACCCACCGACCACACAAACAAACAATCAATTGTATTTGTACTGCTCATATTCACAAATCACCATTTGCATCATGGGGGCTTCACTTCAATCTATACGGGGGTGGGACATGATCTGTCCTCAACAGTCCCTCAAAAATCACTAATTCAACGCAGGATTTGGATTCTCCAGTTATCTCGGAACAGTAGAAGAGGAAAGCGGAGGGAAGTTGGCGGGAAGACGGTTTCTCACTGTGCAATATTGACATCGTACTACAAGGTTTCCGTTTTTCTCTACATGTGCTTTGTCCATACTCTTGTATTCGCCTGAAATGTGTCCCTTCGTCCCTTTTGCTGCTGCAGCCCGGGCATTTCTCGGCTGCCAGACTGAATGAGGTTCTTGTCCTATCTTACGTAGTTCAACGTTGACAAGGAGGCGGGCGAGAGACAGATCTACCATCGTTACTGTCTGGAGCGGGCTGCGGTCCACTGCGCTCACGTCTTCACCACGGTGTCGGAGATCACCGCCGTGGAGGCCAACCACATGCTGCACAGGAGACCAGGTGGGAGAACCCACTGCAGTGGTCCAGTGGCGTTTTTTGGCTTTTCGCCGTTTTGCCTCGGTGTCCGTCTGTCCATCGAAACCGCGGCTCCAAAATGTGATGTCCACCGGGCTACTGGCTGAATGTGAAAATTCAGTGCGAGTGCCGGTGGCCGGAGGCACGAGCTTTGCCGACCCCCTCGCCCCTTCGTGCAGAGCAAACTGATCGACCTTTGGAAATGTCCGTTTAAAGCCCTACTGTCGCTGTCTTGATGGCACAGACGTGGTAACCCCCAATGGGCTGAACGTGAAGAAGTTCTCAGCCATGCACGAGTTCCAAAACCTGCACTCCACCAGCAAGGGCCGCATCCAGGAGTTTGTCCGAGGACACTTTTATGGGTGAGAGAGTTTTCCTTTTGAATTCACGTATGTTTCGGCTCCGTGACTATTCCTCTGGCTGCTGGACACGTCATACTAAAAATGCTCTGTGGCATCCTCGTCGGGGCAGCCATCTGGATTTCAACCTGGACAAAACCCTTTTCTTCTTCATTGCTGGGCGCTACGAGTTCTCCAACAAGGGAGCGGACGTTTTCCTCGAATCCCTATCCAGACTCAACTACCTGCTGCGGGTGAGGCCCTCGGGTTTTTGGTGGCGTGACGCTGCGGTTGAGCGATACTCTAGCGGGAAAAGCCCCGTTGACATATTCACTCGCACTTGCAGTCTCGTCTGAGGCACCGTTTCGTGACTTTGTCTCTCGTCTCTCCCCCGGCACAGGTTCACAGGAACGACGTAACCGTGGTGGTTTTCTTCATAATGCCGGCCAAAACCAACAACTTCAATGTGGAGTCGCTGAAAGGGCAGGCGATACGAAAACAGCTCTGGTAAGCCAAAACTGCAAGCCCAGGGCAGACACCGACGCATTGTGCCGGACTTCCTCACTTCTCCTATCCACATTTTAGGCCGTTAAGCGACTCGCTCCTTCCCAGCGTCGCTCGAAAAAGCGACTTGGGCTCAGTTTCCCATCATTGTGTCTTTGTCATGATTCGTTGGGGACTGACTGAGTTTGGGTCTCGCATCCCAAGCGGACGAGCGCGCGAGCCGGCGGTCAGGCGCGTATTTCTCAGGCAGGTCTTCCGTCTCCTCTCGCAGGGATACGGCCCACGCGGTGAAGGAGAAGTTCGGAAAAAAGCTGTACGACGCTCTGCTGTCGTAAGTTTGCGGCGCTCCTGGCCGCGCGCGGGCCCGCCATGGATGTCGCTCGGTGAGCACACGCCACGAATGAAGAAAAAACAACGCTAGGTTTATTTTTTGGGCGCTTTCGTCATCAGAGGGAGTATCCCCGATATGAACTCCATCTTGGACCGAGACGACTTCACCATAATGAAGAGGGCCATCTACGCCACTCAGGTATTTTGCACGCCTGTACTTCGTCGCCTGACGAAATGTGTCGTGTGGCACACTATCCGGATTCTTTTCTACCATTTGATGTCTGACAGATAGTTATCCTGTGGGCCAGCAGATGCAGGGTACATTATATGCCCCCGCCCTGGATGAATTACAGCGGGACACGAGGGGGATTCCCCGGAGCGAGCGGCACGGGCCGAGCGTCTCCGCTGTAAATAAGTCGGGCGCACATGTCGATCGCCTTCCCTCCGGCCCGGGCGGCGGGTCAATAGCCCGGCGGCGTCGCGGCGGCGCGCGTCGCGGCCTCGCGTTGCAAGCGGCGAGTCTATAAAAAGGCTTTTTCTCAATTAAATGAATTTACGCCGACGTCAATGTTTCAGTGGCGGGCCATGGATTGCGCGCGGTATTGACGACCACTGCGAGGGCGGTGAAGGATGGGAGGCTCCCACTGATTGGTGATGGGAGAATGTTGCGGTTGGGTTTTTTTTTTTTTTTTTTTTTGTCACCGGTCGCCCTCCCCGTTTCTCTTCCACCCTCCACTTTTCAATTACAGCCTTGTTTATGGCACAAACCTCCGTCGCACCAGACGGCTTATTCCGAAATTTCATGGCTGCTGTATATTAGGTCGAAGGGACAGTTAGCGCACAAAAAAAGGAAGGTCTTTTTGATGAAAGGGTGAGCGTTTTTTTTCTTCTTTTTTTTTTTATGGAATGTAAAAAATGTTCTCATGCTTTCAGGCCTCGGACTATTTTTTGTTATATCCCATAGCAGTTCAGCCACTGTGAGACATTTGCAGACTAAACCAGGACACTGGTACAGATAAGAAACTCTCATTAATCGTAGACAAAAGTCCAGGTGTGGAGATGTGCAACGAGTGACACATTTGACGGGTGAGGGGACACGTGGGGTCTCATGGTTTTCAGCAGCATCAATGCAATGGTTATGCTTCAAAAGGATTGTATTTCTCTCCACCTTGGTAGAATTTGCTAATATACCGTCGAACTTCGTTGTGTTGCCTCCGCATCATTTAGCAAAGGGTCTCCGTACATAGCCAAATGTGTGCAGGGACATACAGGTTCTCATGGCTGCCCTCTTATGTCCTGCTGGAGGACAAACGACACCCCTGGATGTAGAAATTGTCTTCCGCACAGTGTTAAAAACGTAATCTGCACCAGAGCCTGCGGCGAATGGCAGTTTCAACTCTTTTGTGCTCTAATGTGCGATTTTTTTGCAAGTGCGTTTACAACACCACTTTAGATCGGACACCTGAGATATTTTGGGTTAAATCGCGTCCACCGCTGTTGTTTTACATCTCTTGCCCCTACGCCAGTGTTAACGCGCAAATGAATTGGTTCCATTGGTTACACTGCTTATAACCATCATGCATTGGCATCATCTCGGAAACCACCGCTTTACTTTGCAGTCCTTGATCCATTGTAAATCATTAACAATTAGTAGAAAACATAAATACACCAGTGCTCACCGCTTGACAGGCACTCACTGGGTCACACTTCTTTTTTTTTTTTTTTACCTTTTGCTTAAAGCTCTTAAAAGAGGTAATCAATTCCAAAATTCCATTTTCCAGCGATTGTCCAGCGCAATCCATAAGTCGGTTCCAGCCCTGACATGATTATGGAAGAAAATCAGTCTAATCCCAGCCTGTTCATTCTACTAATAATACAAATTATTGCTGTGCTGGAGGCTGGCAAAAATTGAGCCGAGGGCACTGGCGACGCCGCCTCGCTAGGACGCGATGATCGTCACCGACCTCTTGAAAAAAAAAAACAACAATTTGGTGATATCAGTCAGGACCGTGAGCCACTTTCAAATAACGCCATTTGAACATGTCAAACGGCTTCTGGTCTGACTGCCAACTGGTACGTATCGCCGTTTTCGTCGCACACACGTGACACTCCTTTCCGCAGAGACACAGCCTCCCTCCGGTGACCACACACAACATGCTTGACGACTCGACCGACCCCATCCTGTCCAACATCAGGCGCATTGGACTTTTCAACTCCAGGAACGACCGCGTCAAGGTAGACGTCGCCTCCTGCATGCTTCCTTGGACATCCCCTTTTATATACAGTATTTGTCCCCCCCCCCGCATATTTAAACAGCGTTGTACGACAAAAAAGAAATAGGTCCGAGTAGTTTCAAGAGGTGAAAGGGTCAAGGGGTCACCCACCTCCTGTCTGTCCCGATGAGTTGATGAATGGCAAGCAGCTGCCAATGAAGACTAACGATCATTTGCGTTGCCACATCAGTGCGTTTCTCGTCTGCCTCCCCCCTTTGCAGATCATCTTCCACCCAGAGTTCCTGTCCTCCACCAGTCCCCTGCTGCCCATGGACTACGAGGACTTTGTTCGTGGCTGTAACCTTGGCGTGTTCCCCTCCTACTATGAACCGTGGGGCTACACACCTGGTAGCCTTCAAGCATCTCACGGCAAACCCATCGTCACACAAGTGCATGTGAATGTTTTGTCCAGCCTCGCCCTACCCAGAGAGATCAAATATACCGCAAACACTTCCCTGACAGCCGATCTCCGCAAATCAAAACTATTTTTGACATCACATGCAGATCTCAAAAAAACAATACAAGACCGTTCCTTTACTTGCGGGACTTCATCCACAGCAGTACTCCTTGACATTTCTACTGAAATGGTCAAACCAGATTTAATAAGTTACTGTACATTAGTTGTAAAAAAAATACAAATAATGCACCGCAGCATTTGTGACCTGAACACTTGAAAAAACAGAAACAAACAAATGGCCAAAGACAAATATATTAGCACACGATCAACTGAACTTTCAATTGTTTTCCTAAACATTGAATTCACTTTGAATTTTCAACAATGAAAAATGTCTGTCACAGTATTAGACAAAGTCACATCATTAAAGGTCGTCTGTTATCTGCCAACAGTCCAGAACCCGGACCTATTTAATTTTCTGAGACTAAGAACCTGAAAGCATTAGAGTTTTCTCTTGAATAATGACTAAAATTAATAATTTACCGGTACATTCCTTTTGCAGCTTCAAAAAAGCACTCTACATCGTAGTGTCGATATTGTGTAACGTGTGGTCCTGTGCTCCAGGTGAGTGTACTGTAATGGGCATCCCCAGCGTGACCACCAACCTGTCGGGTTTCGGCTGCTTCATGGAGGAGCACGTCTCCGACCCGGCCGCCTACGGTATGGACACACGCAAGGAGTCAAAGTCACAATTGAAGGGAACGACGTCGTCGTCACGGCTCTCGGACTGACCTCGCGCAATCTCTCCCACAGGGATTTACGTGGTAAACCGGCGGAGCTGTTCCCCCGAGGACTCCTGTAACCAGCTGGCCCAGTTCATGTTCAGTTTCTGCCAGCAGTCCCGGCGTCAGCGCATCATCCAACGCAACCGCACAGAGAGGCTGTCCGATCTGCTGGACTGGAAATACCTGGGCCGGGTGAGTTTCTGACGCTGCACAAGAATGAAAAAAAAATCAACGTTTGAAAAGAGGGGGTCTGTGAATATGGTACTTATCAAGTGTAGGATTTTGTCTGAGCTGACTGAGGAACAAATCAGGTGTGAAACCGAGCTACGGTCAACAAAAAGAGGAGCCCAGTGTTGTCCGACATGGGGACTAAACCGGGTTGAGGCAGTGTGTCAGATTCACATTCCGTATGGAAAATGGTATCATTGTACGGGCCGTGTTTGCCGCCCTTCTCTCAGCCCCTTGCCTGTCATTCGCAATTCTAAATTGTAATTGTCACACGTTATAAAGGATTTTCAATTCTCCAAACAAAAACGAACTTGACGTGCCCCAAACGGTCGGTGTCTAACTGCCCCTGCACACCTCTGCTGACCTGTGTCCGACAGTTCTACATACACGCCCGCCGCCTGGCGCTTAGCAGAGCTTTCCCGGAGAAGTTCAAGATGGACCCGGTCTCCCCTCTGAGGGTGAGTAAGAGGAAATTTGAGAAAAATGTACAATTTCATTCCATTCCACTCACTGCAAGTGCATTGTAGGAAATAGGGGAACCTGTTCCATGCAATAATTTAGGTGCGATTATTTCACGTAGCAAGGAGTTCCCACCAACAACTTTAAGCACTTTTGGCACGGTTAAAGCACGCTATTCCACGGGTTAACGGTGGAACGTGACCTTTCCGTGCTTCCCATCGAAAATGCTCTTTGAGAACCTGTAACACAGCCTTCCTTGACTTCCATATCCGTGCGCACGCTATTCCCTCCCGTGCACTCGGTGATCTGGAGTGCGCATTGTGGGATTTATTCCCCACGTGTCAGGCTTTAATTGACAGGGTAACATTTGGATGAACGACAAGTCGTCATTTTGGACGTGCCGAGGCCAAGCGCCGTTACGCTACGTGGGATATGAGATTTTCCTTCCTACCACTCATGCTCGATACAGGACACTCACACTTAATGCAAATCTGGAGCAAAAGGGATTCATATGATTAGGTAATAGGATATATACCATTTTTCGCCCATTTCGTCCCACTATATGCAGGCTTTAATGCTGTGTACTTGCGAATGCATAATCCCTTTAAAAAATGTGTGGATGCAAGTCCCATATGGACTTTGGTAACGACGCACTTTTCCCTTTTGTGGCTTGGGGGCAAATGAGTAGTAGTAAAAAAAAAAAAAAAAAAAAATTATAACTTACAGATTAGTTTAGAGGATGAGCATCTCTGTTCTTTTCCCTCTATTCTCATTTTCGTCTCCATAGAGCGAGGGCTTCCGTTACCCCCGCCCCTACTCGGTGCCCCCCTCGCCCTCCGCCTCCGTTCACTCCACCCCACACCACAGTGACGCGGAGGACGACGAGGATGGCGACGACGAGCCCTACGATGAAGACGAGGAGGCTGAGAGGGACCGGCTGAACATCAAGTCTCCCTTTGTGCTGGGTGCTGTGCCCAAGGGAAAGAAGAAGCAGCCGGGAGAATCAGGAAACGGAGGTTCGCCGTGACATGTCTGCAGATGGGTTATTCCGTCACACAGTTTGTACGGAATGAAAATAAATAAAAAAAACAAAAAAAAAAACATCTCAACATGAGTATCAAATATACTGTACTGGGATGTAGTCATGGAGGTTGGTTACCAAAGATACGAACCTATACTTACTCTAATCACTCTAACGTGGAAGACCTGACTTAATAATAAATAATAATAAAGGCAACCGTGATGAGAGACAAGTGCAGCGGGGGCAGGCCATTTCTCCCGCCAATGCTGAACGTCTAAGTTCTGGCAAGAACCCCGAAACTCCATCTCTTTGTGCTTTGTGTTTTTTGAAACGGCAAAAAAAAAAAAGAAGGGGGAAAACTAGCCCCCGAATCTTCACTATCTGTAGTTCCATCCAACAGTGGTGTCCTCCAAGGCACCGGCCTTCCATTTCTTTTTCCTTTCACTGACATTATAGATGAATGTTCTTATCTTGAGCTCGTATGCAATTGAAAGGTCAATTATTATTATTAAGACAATGCATTTTTAAATGTTTAAATGGATTTGCCCTGTGTTAATTAGTTAGGTATGCATTAATTTCACATATATATATATATATATATATATATATATATATATATATATATATATATATATATATATATATATTTTCCTTTCACTGACATTATAGATGAATGTTCTTGTCTTGAGCTCGTATGCAATTGAAAGGTCAATTATTATTATTAAGACAATGCATTTTTAAATGTTTAAATGGATTTGCCCTGTGTTAATTAGTTAGGTATGCATTAATTTCACATATATTATATATATATATATATATACTGTATATATATATATATATTCACGTACTGTATATACATACAGCGTATTCAACTAAGTGTAATTATAGGTAACAGGCTGACGAGTTGCAAACCATTATCAAACAACCTTGATCATTAACTCATGGTTTGTAAAAAGCAATTTCACAGACATACAGCTGTATCAGCATTTATTTTACCCACCGGGGTGAAATACTTTCCATAAAGCAGGCAACTCCCACACTTCTATAAAAATAAAAATAAAAATAAAAAATAAATATTCAAAAGATCTAAGATACCAACTGAGCGATTGAAGGCTCTAGAACAGATCTTTCTGCTATTCTCCTACTCTCGTCGCATTGCACTCACTTCCAACATCTCCAAAAAAAAATTGGTTCCAAACATTTGTTAGTCCACGGCTGGCTTTGATGCTGAAATACTTTTTTATTGGTTATGTCATTTACATGATCATATAATACAACTTTATTTAATTGAACAATTAATATACCATTATAAATACTTTGCGTTCCTCTTATCCTGCTATCTGTCAAATTAGTATAAAACCACTGATAACCTCACACCAATAGCGCTATGAATTTAACATTTTATTAAAACAACACAATTCATATTTACAAAAAAGCTGTTCTTCTCCCTCGTCCATGACTACACAAGTTTCTTTCAAAAAAAACAAAAACAGGACAAGACTTTGGGGTTTTCTGTCAGTTTTACAAATGTATGAGAGATTATCAGAAGAATTCTCTCTTCCAAACCGGCAGCTCCTGGAAATACACCTCATCAGGGTTTTCATCAGCTACAAGAGAAAAATGTTAAAACATTGCACTAAATCAGATGATATTCCAATTTTATCATCAATATTTCCCCGAAGGTTCTTACAGCTTTGGGGATTGGAGAAAAACACGTGTAACTTCAATGGTAAATCAATGGACGGCTGTTATAGACTTTTCTGTGCAGCTCTTAATCCTGCGCATCAGCGAATCCAATTAAAATGCAAAGAATGCATTTATGCTTATGATGTGCAGCAATATTTGAATTACTCTTCAGGTTCAGTGTCTAGCCTTTTTCCTGGAAAATGAATCACAACGCATTTGGCATTCTTAAGATTCCTTAAATGTCTGGGCATGTGATAACCCAAAAGCTGTGCCATGCACCTTTCTCAAACATGTTCAGAGAATAGTAGTGGTAAAAAAAAACAAAAAAAAAAACAGAGACCCATGGTGGACCCCTGTCTTGAGTTAAAGTCAACCAGTATTCATCCACTAGACCAAAGACGTATGCTGGCTGTGTTTGTCTGGTGGAGGCTGCTTGGGCTGACAAAGAGCAGCAGGCATTTTTTAGGAATGAACAAAAAAAAAAATGCCCCATCACGTCTGTCTTATGAACGTTTTTTCGAGGGGGCGGGTCAGGATAAATCCGTAAATCTATACACGCTTTATCGAAGAGTTTTTAAATAAAAAGGGTTTCTCCGAAACTCGAACATTTGCCATTTAATTTCTGTATTTTCGAATACATTCACGATCAACACGTGCTCTGCAATGATTCAATAACTGATAACCGTTATAACAAGTAAGTATTGACTAAATTGTGCCCACTCGCATCGACCGGTGCACTCGGCCCACAGCTGCTGCGTGTCAGCTGCCACAGATGTGGCTCTCACCTCCTTCCCTGGCCTGCTGCAAGAAGTTGAGCAGGACAGTGGCCGCCTGGTCCACACTCAGCTTCTCCGTGTTCTGACTGCGGGTCTCTGGCGAGGAGCAAACACAAAGCACACACGATCTGTACCATGCATGGAGCAAAGCTGGCTCCTGCGCTAAGATTGCTTTATGGGAAACGTATGATAAATGATCGCGTTTTGTGATATCATTAAAATATATATGTATATATATATTTTTTCCCCCCGTTTGTAAACTTGGTTGTACCTAAGTGCAGCGTGTCATAGACATCTCCCTCTTTTCGGTCCTCTGAGATGAACCTGCGTCCCTCTGAAAAGAAGCAGATAAGAATGATATTATATCAGTCTAGGCAGGTGCAAATGGTATAAGAGTTCAATTTCTAAGCGTTAACTAGAAATATACGTTAACACACACACACACACACACACTATTAAATGTAATATATCCACACCACTCTCTTATAATCCAATACATTTTAAAAGTCATTCCACTCTTTTCACAACAAAAGATTTTTTTTTTTTTTTTTATCAGATAGTCAATAGCTTTTCTTTCACACTGACCATGGCTTTTGTCCCCCAGTCACTTATTCGATCACAAACTCATAACCGACTTTTGCTGGAGGGATTCTTAAATAAGATAGCGTGCCTATAATAAGTATCATGTCCATGTTTATTGAGGGAATGATTTGCTCCATGGCGTCACAGGCATTCATTCAATGCTGAGCAGTACGGGTCTCCATACAGACATGCAACCGGTAAGTAAATGCGTACGTGTGCCCTTGAGGTACAACATAGCCTGCGGGGTCCAGTTTCTTCTTTGGAAAGAGCCCTTTAATTTGGAGAAGAAAAATAAACGTTTATAATGCGTTTGCCTTTTTCCCCCACATCCCTTCCCTCCGTGCCTTCGTTCCCCAATTTGACACTCAAGATTACGGGCAGCGTGTACTCGTTGACGAGTCCAAACAGGAAACACACAGAAAGAAACAACATTTACCTTCGGGGCGCTCCACGACTGCGAGACAAACGTCGCCAGTAGCAAGAGGGTAAGGGCATAGGTGGCGGGGATGCTTCTCAAACCCTGCGGGAGATAACGCGCGTGGCGAAAGGAGAATGGGAACAAGCGTTGACACGGATGATCGCGGTCCCTGTGCGTAAATGGAAGCATTACGCACAGGATGCGTAAATCGCCCAGCCTTAACGCCTTAAATGAATTAACTTTGAAACTTATGCATTTTTTTCTTTTTTCTTTCTAATGTTATCCATCAGTAGGCAGACCATGCATCAAACGCCAGAAAAAAAAAGCACTACACTTTATTGACTACAAATATTATTATTATTATAATTTTTTTTTAGAAGTGAATGTCTTGTGCTGGTTCGTCAAATTTAGTTTTACCATTCTATCTTATTTTCTTCCATGCTGTCCCTGAAGGATAAAAAAAAAGATGTTTACGGTTGCAAAATAGTCTATATTGTAAAAAAAAAAAAAAAAAAGAAAGAAAAAAAATAAGTGATGAGAGAAATCACTCAACTTTCCACCCAAATCAATCCAAACTGGTGTTCCTCACTACTTACCTTCATTGTAACGGTGGTCCCTTGAGTGTGGGTGTCCAACAGGCAGGCCGAGAGACGTTTAGACTGAGTGCAGGCGGTGCTCCCTCTCTCTCTCTGTATTTATACCCTCAGGGACGAGGAACCCCTCGGTGCTCCGCGCTCCTGGTTGATGCCAGCAACTATAGGTCACGGCAGTTTGATGAGAGGGGGGGGGGGGGGGGGGGGGGGGGGGGGGGTTGGGGCGGCTGCGGTGAATGAGCCGATCAATCCCGCCCCATTCATGGGGTGGTGCGGTGGGGCTGTGGCGCACTGTGAATATTTCTGAATTAAAAACGGCAAGGCAGTTTTTCTAAATTAACCCATAGGTCGGACCTGTGGGCCCAGTGCGTGGATTGGCCTCTGGGTACATGTCGATGAGTGAAGTGTCACTGTCCCCACCCTTGCATCCCCACCCTCCCCCCCACCCATGTGGGAATATTGATATGTTTGCACCTTGCTCACTGGAGCAGAACACCAATAGAGGAGAGCTGTATTAAGAGGAACATGTCCAGTAATGATTGGAGCGAGTGGGACCAGGCTCCCCCGATGTCAGTGCCGGAGACGCAATACACAGGACACCAGGATTCTTCCATATCATATTATGATTATGATTATGATTATGATTATTATTTGCAATTAACAAAGAAGCTCTGTGCAACTTAGGCCACTCTTGCGCGCACGTGATTAGCTCAGTCAGTTTGAGTTGAACGGCAAAGGGCCCCAATGCCGATCCTTGCACAGTGGACAGCATCGGCTCTTACTTTGTCCGAGACCCAGTGCGGACGTCAATGAAAGCGTTCAGCACAAATGCATCTCTGAAATCTGATACAGATCGTTACCATGAAGGATTTTGGAAACAGGTTTATATGTATAAAAAAAAAATCTTACAAAACTTCTTAAAGGGAGTTGGCAAAGAAATGCTATTCTTTATGGAGATTCTGTAGCACTTTCAAAAGTAAATAGAAAAATGAATAAATCCGGTGGCTGGAGGAAAAAATGTGATGAGATAGTGAAAAATCACTCACACATTCTTGTTCTGCCAATGTTTCAGTGAGCGATTGATTGCTTTCATTGGAAAACACATTTGGCCTTGTATAGATTATTATTATTATTATTAGAAATTCTTCACCAGAGCTCCAACTCAATAACTATATAATATACAGAATCACATCCCTGAAAAATACAGGCAGTTTCTAAGTGGTTTAAACCCTCATGTGCATCACCTCAGAAATGGAAAGAACCAAACAGAAAACTCAGACATGGAGAGGATAACTCGAGCGTTTCTAAAGAGACAGACTATAAAAGAGGATGTACAAATGGAAGCTAGGCAAGGCCATCAATCCATTTAATACATAATCTAAACTCCGAGGCCCTCCGTAATAAAAGCCCCTTTAGTTTAGTTTTAATAAGTGGGAATAGATATGTATATACTCACAAATTGTAGAAAATGTGTAAACACCCATGTCTTCATGCGTGACTGTTTTCTTCCTTTCCTTTCTGTCGCTGGATGCGGCAAGTAAAAAAAAAAAAAAAGTGAAAAACATACTAATCGTTGCAGAGACATGGAAACATACTGAATATTTCGTACTTGTACTAATCTATGAATGAATGCGTTCATTCAATTAGTCAATGGAAAAACAAATACACATGATCAACTTCCTCAACTGACAGCGAAGCAACTTTGTAAAACAGTTATATGGTACGTTTGATTAAATCCCGATAAAAATACCCTCCAGTTGTTCCATTGATGGCGTGACCTCACGGAATCTGACGAGCATCTTAAACGTGAAAGGATGGCGATATCAGGTTCCGAATGGCAAAACAAGTGAACTCATGCAGACCCACGCTCAAGTCCTGGTGGCTGACCCTGGAAAACCAAGATCCGTCAAAGCGCAGGGCCAATCAACCAAATAGCAACTTCATTCACGCAGAAGATCTTTAAGCGAGGGACATTGGCCATCTTGTCCTATGTTTTAGCTCCGTCACAGAGGATAGAAGTTCGAATCCTCCACCACGTCACATCTCACAAAGCTGAGCGTACCTTACGGTCCCAATAAATACATCAATCGCTTGATGCTCCGAATATATTCAAAACAGCTTCCAGGAAGCAGAGCTCTTCTCTGCATTGCATTTCCAATCTGCACATTCTACCCCAAAATAGATTTGTGTCAATTGCCTTTACATTTCAGTTTCAAATCATTTCAAAATAATCAATAAGTGGAGGGTAAAAAAAAAAGAACTCAAACGGTTTTTCCGAAGAGGCCACCGCCGGCTCAGTCATGAGGCCTATGGCCTTCCGCAGCCGCGTTTAAAAGAGACGAGGCGAGACGAGAGGTTTGAAGGGTGATTCATTGAGAGGTCATTAGCTTTCAAAAATGTACAATACACACAGGGGTTTTTCATTCTTTTTTTTTTACAGGAAGAACACGTGGAATCCTGCAATGGCTAAACGGTTTTACATGGGCTAAAAAAGACATTTCCCGTGTGTCACTTACTCTATCTGTGTCTGTGTTTCCAGTGGCCTGATTTTCAGCCGCATTTTGCATTTGAATGAGGAGGATAAAGTAATGGATAGAAAGTCATTACATATATTACATATATTATAAACATGGATGGCAAGTATAAATCGAACTTCCTTCTAATATTTACAAAAGTGCCATAAAGCAAAACATTACCATTTCACACGTATCTGCAGTCTTCTCAATGCTCTGAACAGGAGGTCTCACATATGATAAAAATACAGATGCCTTTCCATAAGGCCTCATATTGGACATACATTTCAGGGGCTCTGATCTGGAGGAAAAACATTTCATGGGGGCCCGTGTATATGCGAAATGTGCCCGCCTGTTGCACTCTGGTTATTGGGACAATCATCAGCTAAGTAATGAAGGGACGTACAGTAAGTCGTCCTGGAATCAATGTCATTGAATGAATGTTGCGTCAGCGTAAAATGTGCTGTGTCACAAGCCGAAGAGATTGAGAGCCAAATAGAAATGCTTGAACCCCCGGAGGACCAATTGTGGCCCTCGCTTATAGAATTTCTGCTATTTGCAGCCAGGGGGGTTTCTTTCTACAAAAGAAAGAAACGTTGTTGCTCACAGTAAGCCAACCAGATAATTAAGATATATACTCTTAAAATGTCCCCGGGTACAGCAATGCAAGCGCTACGTATGTTACCAAGCTTGTAGGACCAACATTAGATTAGATATCGTGTGTGTGGCCAGTTTCTGCTGTGATCACGATGAATCGCAAACACATCGAGTGGCTTTTCGGGTAAACGGATAATACGCATAGCATTAGGATTATTTTTTTTTACATGAAGTCAATCATTGATGATTTAAAAAATAATTTATACCATATCAATAGCCAGCAGAATTTACACATGACAAAGGGAAACAATTACAACAGCCACGTTTGGTATTCAAATAGCTGCAAGAGAAACGCACACAAACAAAAAACAAAAATGGGTGGGGCTCTAACTTGCAGCCAGCTCAAACCGCAGAAAACGCAAAGTTTTTTTTTTTAGTTTTACAATGATACAGTTGTGCATGTTGGCCTCAACTTAAGCGTGATAAGGTGCATCGTTGGCACGTTGTTATCTTAGAGTAGAGCAGAGCAGAAAGCACTTGTGCTTTGGTTGAACCGGTCTGAAGCCAGTGTTTCGCTATTTAACTGTTATTTGGGGGCACATTACGAGGATAGAAACTAATATACTTCTACATCTGCATTTCGAACAGTCTCCTCATACGCTGCCAATGTGCGCTCCAGCAGATTTACTTCCACTGCGGAGAGAAAATTCGCTCTTCTTCTACAGGACAAATCCACCGTTCTAATAACAATCCTGGCTTTCATAGGGAACGGGAGATCCTCATTGGTTTGTTTCATGTGGCATCCCGAAAACACGCCCATGATTAATGGAGAGACTGTTTCCAACCTTTTTTGAACCATACCCCTGGCACAACCACGTTTTCTGTCATAAAACTAGCAAAAGAGCCAATATGCACCTCGTCCTAGATTTAGATGGTTGAAATGGCGCACAGAGTTGGAGACGAGTAAAAATAAAAAAAAAAGCCTCGACATAAAAGCTTTTATCCAAATAAAGTTAAAGCACAGGCACAATAATAGTACAACATGGAAAGCCGTCAGTCCACTTCTCATCCTGGTGTGTGTGTTTGTGATTTTGTATTAGGTTGGGTTGTTTCTTCCACAGAAAGAGAAAGTCACGCAGACGGAGTCAATGAGCCTTTGAGGGTGCCATCCTCCATTATTATGCCAGATGCACGTAATGGCGAAGGGGGGGGGGGGGGGGGGGCGGAGGG
>JAFBJU010000625.1:24705-46825 GCA_016785305.1 Colistium nudipinnis
AAGCACAGGCACAATAATAGTACAACAAAGAGAGGAGAGACAGCAGGAAACATTCAGATGGAGGCCGTCAGTCCACTTCTCATCCTGGTGTGTGTGTTTGTGATTTTGTATTAGGTTGGGTTGTTTCTTCCACAGAAAGAGAAAGTCACGCAGACGGAGTCAATGAGCCTTTGAGGGTGCCATCCTCCATTATTATGCCAGATGCACGTAATGGCGAAGGGGGGGGGGGGGGGGGGGAAAGGTCGATAGCATTGGACATATTTATTATGGTGACCACGGTAACTCCATCCTTTAGTAACAGGCTGGTGGTGCGGCTTGCCGATGAACCTTTGATTGGTGGCGCTGACCAGTGAAAAATACAGACGGACAGAGGGCAGTCTTTGCCTGCCCGGACGAAAGAGGAATTGGAACATACAACCTTTTGGGGCTTTAAATCAGCCCGAATGGGAGAGTGTGTCGCGTTATAAAACTTGCTGCTGTCCCACAGCTTTTGTCGGTACAAAAAGCCTCCGTTATACCATGTTGTTGCTCTCGCCCACTTTGTCCACGTACTGAAAGAGAAGAGAGAGGCAGAGTGTCACCTGCTTGTTTTTCAGCCCTCGAGTATCACAGGTGAACTGACACACGGACACACAGAGCTCACTATGACGTGCAAAGTACCGTGTCTAATGGACCCATGCATGACTTCATGACACACACACACCACAGGGCAAACCGCATTACTTTCCAGACAGAATTGGTTATGTGGTTCCTGTCTTTTGGAAATCAATTCAGATGACTGAGCAGCACCAACAGCCTCTTCGGGGCTTGGACCCCTCCAGGAGCTACAAGTGAACCTGGATAATTGAACCTGAACACGAGGAAGTGAAGTAATGGTCGACATGTACAAAGTATGACCACTAGATGGCCTCTTTTGTCTTCCAATAAAAGACAGGAAGAATCAGGTCATCGCTCAAGAAAGCGTCATCTTGAAAAGGATTATTGATTCTAGAGTGCTAAATGCACAATTGAATATTTCTGCGGTTGTCATTAAACAAGAACTGTTCCTGCCGGTTGAAAGTAACAAGATGTTAGGAATGTACCAACCCATCCTTTTATCTGGTCTGCATTGCTGTTCTGGTACATGAAATACTACTTCCACATTGCCCTAGAGACGAATGGTGTCTTGAGAAAAGCACGGCCCCATTGCAGCAGCCTGGTCTCGGATACAGAATAAGAAATGTCATTCCGTGTGCTCAAGAGTAAGTCGAGTGGAGGCAAAGAGTGGGCCTTTTTTTCCAAAGCGAAGTACCGATTTGCCCCCAAGTAATCTGATCCAAATACAGGCGGGGGAAGTAGGGCCATTCTTCAAAGTTTAAAATGCTATTTCATTTATATTGCGTTTATTTCTGTACATTACTTACATTATTTTTAATTTAATATAACTTTTATTCATTTTTTGTTTATCTCTAGCCGTGTTTGTTACTTTTTTTTTTGAGCACTGGGGTTTTTTTTTTTTTTTAAAGCACAGTTGACGACCTGAGACCTAACAATGTCATTGCCAGCATCTGCCCTCTGTATTTGTTGTACATATGACAAATGCATTCTTCAATCTTGAATCGTGTATCTAAACAACTTCAAAAAGAAATATGACTCTCTTGAAAAAATATATATATATTTTTTTAAACTGGAAAATATCAATGCTTCAAGTCCACCTCCTTTGCCATGCCAATTTTTCAAGTAGTATTAATTAAATATTTTGGACATCACAGTTGTCTTTGAATCTTGATTTGCATCTTTAATAAACGATGAAGTCCTTACATTGACTGATGATAAATCACCATTTGACCTGTGGTGCGTGCCTCAAATAATAATGATTTCTGAATTTTGTGAAGCGTATGAAATATGTTAGCGAGCAAGGGGAAAATCGGCAGTGACTGACCACGACTGCTGATTGTCCTCACAGCCTTACGAAGGCTTTAGTAAAAAAAACAACACACACAAACACAGAGACATTCACATCCATAACAAAGCTTTCCACACAACAGCATGGCAAGGCCGGAGCATGTTCATTCGCCACAACTGCTGACCTGTTCTAGATGTTACAGTGACACGGCCCATTGAACAAATCTCATGCGCTTTATAGACTGGAATTAAAGTGCAATTGACCCTGGTGTATTTTCTTTTTCAAATTTTACATTTTCATGTCGACACCCCCAAAATATATCAACTGCTCAGTGTCAGCGTGTAAAGGAGCTGAGCTGCCAATTGTTGGGGGCAGCCGGGTTAATCGGCTGCGGTGTTTGAACATGGCGATTAATGAACAAGAAAATGAGCCACGCTGCGCGCAACGTCGCTGAGGTAATACTCACTGCACTGATGAACGGCAGGTTTAGGATAGAGCCGAGGACAGGTATTCTTCTGATGAAGCCGATGACAACCGGGAAGAAACCCCTGGATGTGATCAGTGACAAAGAGCGAGGGAGGGAGAGACGAGGACATCAGATATGAATGGAGAAAAACGACAGTGAATAGACAAATTCGAATAACTTTTTTTTTTTTGTATAAATGTTGTTCCTGAGTTTTCTGATGGATCTGTGTTTCAGATCCTGCAAAACGTTTTTTGCAATACAATTTTGAGCATGACATATTATATCGCAGTCTTTTCAAGTCAGACACAACTTTGACTTGATGTTAATGACTAATAATGAGACTGCAACATTACCTCCACATTTTAAAGGACAGGCGCACACATTAACAGGTTTTAGTGTTACCATGAACTAAAATCACTCTTAACCTAACACTTACATTCTGGTTTTGAGGGGAAAAATGCTATCGAATAACAGGTGGATACCCCGTCTTATATTTGTGTTAGTCAGCTTATGCCTTCTGTTTTCTCTCTCTTACCTGAACAAAAGAAAAAAGCCGTAGACCTCCAGCACGACTCCGATAATAGGCCAGCCAATCAGCACCACGATCACACCACCCAGAAAGAAACTAGTGGCCTTCATCTTGTGCTTCTGGAAGAAGAAGCGGAAAGTCCTCTCAAGCCCGATGACGAAGGCAAGTCCAGCAACAAAGAGGATCTACAGACAGACAGATACAACATTAGAGAGGTTACATTCTGGGCCTTTGCAGCTGCTGGAACAGATTCAGTTCTTTCTCTATTCTCATTTATCCCGAGTTTCCTTTTACTGCTGCGGCTGCAGAGTATTCAGTCTGAATGCAGGAAAACATCGGTTGATGACAATATCGAAATTGGGACAACACATTGAATTTAATGTTGCTGAGCAATTAGAGTTGTGTAATCTTTAAACAAGGATGCTAAGAAACAATGGGTGAGCACAACAGATAAAAGGGAAAACAATTTAGAGCTTCAATAAATGCCAACTGGATTAAATCCATTCATGCATATTATCCCACATTTAAAAGTATGTTCAGTGCTAATCACAAAACGACCTCCATATAGAAATTAATGTATGCAAAACTCAGAGATAACCTGAACAGATCTGCTTCAGGTAGAGAACCACAGTACATTAATATATTTATTAAACATAGACTATTAAAAAACAATGTCAATTATACTATATATACTGTATATATATATATATATATATATATATACACACACACACACACACTCAGCACAGTTACACTACTATAACCCTTATTTAAATAAGACTCTTATTTGGAGTGACTTCAGGTGATCTCCAAACATGGTAAATCGGTTTCCTGATGCTATTTGACAGGATATGTTATTTACATATACCTTTAAATACATTAATATGAATCTTAAGATATCGGAGAGCCACCACCAGGTAGCATTACAAAGCAGGTTACCCCTCTCGGTTTCTCTGAATTACAGATCACATCAGTTTAATGAAAAAGCATCACTCACATTTCCAATAGCCAGGAGTGCTTTGTCAAAGAACAGGATCATCCCAAAGAAGAGGAAAAACACACCGAAGCCTGTTAGTCCCATTCCAATCTCTGTAGAACACACACACACAAACATTAAAGTAAGTTACTTTACTTTACTTTACTTTACTTACTCTAAGATGACTTTGTTCTTTTACAGTATGCAGCTGGGTTCCTTCAGGTATAATGTTACTGACCACTATGTGGTACCACCCTTAATTGTTTAATTTTGTAGAAGGCTGAAATCAACTTTGATATAAATGAATAACGATGTTTTTGAATGAAACCAACTAAGAGGACAACAAAGACACGTGGGCCTAAACACGTAAGAACATGAATAGTCGTTTCACTGGGCTCCGGGCTTACAAGTGGCTGAAAAAAGTTTCTAGTGAGAGTTGACAGTTAGGTATTTGTGCCACAGAGAATGACATAGCATGAGACAAAACTGAAAGCTAACTTTCCTAGCAGTGAATGCTAACTGCTAGTAAGCCAACTGGTGCAGCTAAAATGAAGCCGGTTTGACAGTAATGCTCCAATAACGAAGGTCTTACTCTGGGAGTCCGTGAGCGAGATCATCTTGGCGCCTAATAAACTAGTAACCGACGAGGAAGAGCTAGAAGAATGTTTTAGAAGCTATTTGAAGGCTTGCTTTAGGAACAATCTTGATGACAGCTGCCACTGCAGCAACAGCCACGTCTTCCGGAAACACACCTTCTCGCGATGTCATCTTCCGGAACAGAGCCGTGTCGCATTCACTGCATCAACTCCAGCACCGGCTTTCTTTGAGTTAGAACTATTGTTGTCTTCTGCGTGTATATAGCAATAGTATTTAATAAAGTGTGTATTATACATTGCAATGTAGTACACGTGTATATTGTTAATCCTTTGCAGTGCATAATGCAAAAATGTTGCTGCAAAAAAAATTATATTTTGACTCTCATTATTTATGTGCACTGGTCTCTTGAATGCACCATGGTTACGCTCTGATAGCTATTGGCCCCGAATTATTCCTGTAAGGCAAAACAAAATGAATGGAGAAATGTGTATATTTTGCTTGTATCCAGGTCTCATGGGTTTTGTATGCACATATGTTGTGATATCCATAAAATAACATAGGAAATACTTCAAATGCATGGCCATGCTTGATAAATAGTTCTCGACGATGGATCGAGAGGGGGGGGGGGATTTCTGGACAGCCTAACAGGCCAAACAGAGGGCATACAAAAGCCCTTTTATTTTTCTTCTTCGTTGACAGAAAGTGGTTTCTCTTTCAGCCCGGTCTCTGTAGCAACCATGAAGTGAGTTCGCAACAACGAAAATATCCTGCTCAAAGAGAAACGGAAGGGTGAGTTTGGTTTAGACTTTGTTTTCCTTCTTAGTTTTGCATCAGATTTCCATGTAGTTCACAAGAGGACACGATCCTCACTGGTTTGCAGCGTATCTTGTTTGTTGGAGAAGAAAAGGGAGCTAAAGAGAGGCTGTTCAAATAATACCACCGTAAACGTTTGCCTCAATCTAATCACTGAATGTAAAACAGGAATCTGGCACGAAATGAATTCTCAAGGGTATAATATCAGTTCAGAAGGTTTATTGGCAGCAGTGGTCTTATACTGAACTTGGCTAACACGTGTTTTTTTTGTTTTTTTTTGTCTCACAGGGTATTGCATTGTAGCAACACCTCTGATTGATTGATTGAGAAAGATGGACGGTAAGTCTGCTCTGTCGGCCGGGGCCAGGAAACCGAACCAATGATCAAACTCATGTTTATTCACTCTTGCACGTTGGTTCATTGCACACTACGTCCTATTTTGCATCGCACCGTTTGGTCTAATGCATGTTCTATCAGCATTCGTGTGCAGAAAAAATGTCAGACCTATTTGACGTCTGGTGCTCTCATATTTTAGTGAAGCGGTGCGCATCTGTTTAAATGTAAATGTGAACTTCGCTAACCCTGTGACTGTAAGGGCCGAACAGGGCTGATATGCAAACGGCCACAAGGTCCTCTGTGGTAAGCCTGTAGTTGGTTCCGTCGGAGAGAAAGTTGGCAATCCTGGGGACTAACGGCAGACGGCTCCAACTCCCATAGGGACACAGGGGAAGGCACAAACAAAAAGACACAATTAACTGTGGAGGTGTGAGCCTCAGAGGGTTAGTACCTGTGTATGTGCGAGACCTGAAAGTATCCTCCATGTTCATACTGTCAACACATGCAGTAAGCCAACTGGCTGCCCATGAATTCACCTTAAATCATATTACGGTGTCTTAGTTACATACCTCATAACAGCAGACACAGTACAGGTGCATGTCATTTCAATAATATTATATATATATATATATATATATATATATATATATATATATATACTGTATATACATACTGTATATACATCTAAAACTATGCAAACGGTTCTTTACCTCGATTATTTACAAACGCAGTGTTAGATCAGACTCATTATTTGGTCAATATTGCACAACAGGAAGTGGTTTATTACTATCACAATGAAAAGAAAAAGGCAATAAAAAAAAAGAAGGCAGGCGCAATGATATAGTTTGGCTCTCCATTTTACAGAAATGGCATAGAAAACCCCTTGGTGCCTGGCGCCGCACGTGTCTTAAGCCACCAAAAAAAAGTCACTTGGAAACTGAAACAAAGAAATTACGCAATCGTTACTTCCAACATTGAAGCGTCTTTTAGCTGAAGAATTGAGCCGTGCTCCTCTTTAGATGTGCAGGCAGAGCTGGACTCTGTGGAGGCCGAGCTGGAGGTGGTGGAGCTGCAGATCGCAGAGCTCCTGCAGAAGCAGTCTGAGCTGACCTCTCAGAAGAATGCACTGCTGCAGCAGCTGGAGGAGGCCTGCGAGGGTGCGCAGTCATCCTCAGCGTCGTCATCCTCGGCTTCCAGAAAGTCGTCCGGAGCGAGTTCGGTCATGAGCAAGCAGGAGCTGCAGCTCTATGACGGCAAAGGTAGTGAGCACACGTGTGGGTACGCAATTAGACTCGGTAAATGTGTGTGTGTGGTGGCCTCCCTTCATTTCTTTGTGTTTCGTAGATTTCCCGTGGTCCGAAGCAGTGGAAAGGCAACTGAAGGACTCGTTCCGTCTGTCCACATTCCGGTCCCTGCAGCTCAGGGCCATCAATCTGACCCTGTCGGGCAAAGATGTCTTTCTGGTTATGCCTACAGGGAAAGGAAAAAGCCTCTGCTTCCAGCTGCCTGCAGTCTGCTCCGAGGGTGCGAAGACAAACGAAGCTCACGCTCATGCTCAACTTCACAGATCATAAGATCATAAGCTCATTGCAGGAGAACAGATGCTCTCCGAGGTACATCGTTGACTCATCTGTGCCGGTGTGACCACATGTTTTCTTGTGCGCGTGTGTGTGTGTCAGGTTTTACCCTGGTCATCACTCCCCTGCTGTCCCTGATGGAGGACCAGACCATGTACCTGAAGTCAATTGGTGTGCCAGCAGTCATGCTGAACTCGTCCAGTAGCAAGGTAACACAACATCACACTTTCCATCACCGCCTAAAAAAACTGCACACAATCGGAACAAAATCACCCTCAGTCACTTTGTGAAAATAATCATTAGCACGGTAAAATTGTATATATTTTGAAATATCCATATGTCAAATAACTGTACAAAGGCAGCGTGTAATGTGAAAGGGGTGACTCATAACATTGCAGGCTGCAGGTTCAGTGAGAAACGTCTAATTCCATTTAAAAGCTAAAGGAGGATGACATTTAGGGGGCGAAATGAAGTGAGCCCAGACAGGCCACTGAATGAATGCGGACGAGGGTCTGTAACTGCTGCGGGTATAATCTGATCGCTGCATCAAAATACAAGGTGATGACGACGTGACAACATTGTGTCGACAGCGTGAGTTTGCTGCCCCCGGGTGACCAAAAACATTATTGCGGGGCAAAATAACAAACAAAATGTTATTTACTGAGGCGGAAATCTCTGCGACAGGGTCCTCACACTTCACCACGAGAACAAAAGTACAACTTTATGTCTAGATTAAGGTAAGGGAGGGTGAAGGTATTTCGGGTGAACTACGTCCTTGATAAACGAACCTGGTTTATGACACAATGAAATGAATAGTTGATATATTTCCATTAATTTATCATCAAGGGCTGCACTGGTTGCCTGTTGCCAAGGCATAGGTGGGCTGTCCACACCACAGTAGTCTGGATGACCGCGATGTGTTGTTTGCGTTCACAGCCATTAAAAGGAATTATTATTTATCTTTAGGAGCATGCCAAGACAGTTTTGGCTGGATTAACGGATCCAAAGGCCCCGTTCAAGCTGCTCTATGTGACGCCAGAAAAGATTGCCAAGAGCAAGATGCTGATGTCCCGCCTGGAGAAAGCCTACAATGCCAAGCTGCTGAGTCGCATCACTGTGGACGAGGTGCACTGCTGCAGTCAGTGGGGACATGACTTCAGACCAGGTGAGGCGTCCCCTGCTCTGGCCGGGAGAGTTGTTCTTCCAACACGCCTCCCCTTAAGACCAAAGAGAGGGTTAATGTAATCCTTCTTTCATCACTCTGTAGATTTTAAACTGCTGGGCATCCTAAAGAGGCAGTTCCCCAAGGTACCACTGATTGGCCTCACGGCCACGGCAACCAGCACCGTCCTGGAGGACTGCCAGAAGATCCTGTGTGTGCCACAGCCAATCACGATCACCGCCTCCTTCAACCGAACCAATCTCTACTATGAGGTGGTAGCCTTGGCAAATTGCACTCAGTCTCACTTACTTAAGAAACAAACAAACTCGCACTTCATACATACTTGCATCTGCTTGCGCCTCCTTTCTGACCTTTTAACTTTTGTAAGCAATTTATAAAGGTCCTAAGGGGTTATGATGGCATTTTGATCCCATTGCCACAATGGGCATGCATTGACGTTTGAAGAGGAAACTGTCAAATTGCCACCGGTTCCAGTTCATTTCAGTTTGACTGTTGAAATTAGCATGCAACATGGTTGGCAAGACTGAAAACCAAATCAAAGAAACGAATAATGCAACAAATGTAACTTTAAATTGAGCTTCTTTCGACGCTCACGGCTGTGATTGGAACCAGATGGAGCATGTGAGCCAAACACCTCCCTGAAAAAAAAACGAAAATAACGGCACGTCTGCTTTTTGTCCTCAGGTTCGTAGGAAGTCGTCTGACAACGAGGCATCGATTAATGAAATTGCCTCTTTGATCAAGAGCAAATACAAGGACCAGTCAGGTACTGCAGAAAACTGCGCTGTTCAAAGTAGAGCTGAGTTGTGATGGGCAAAACTATTCCAATGTCATTTGTTTGATCTATTTTTTATACATAGACATTTAAATGTTGATTTGTAAATTTTGATTTATTTTCATTTTGGAAAAAGTTGAACCTTCAAATCAATTGGATCAGCCCAAATACTAAGGAACTATAAAGCCTGTTTTTTTTTTCTTTCTCCCAAGCTCTCTAATCTCTCTATTTGACCGCGTAGACATGAATGAATTGAATAGCATTTGTTCACGCTGCATATTTTTCTCAAGTGTGCGCTGTTTGTGTGCCACAGGGATTGTGTATGTGTTCTCTCAGAAGGATGCGGAGTCTATTTCCTCTGAACTGCAGAAGAGGGACATTCTGGCCTACCCCTACCATGCCAACATGGACCCTGCCGCTAAGTCCCGGGTTCACCGGCAATGGGCCGCCAATAAAATCAGGGTATGAGTTTGGGACAGGGTAGAAGCATCGGATCGACGTTTAGTACGAAAGAAAAAATTGTCCCGTAGTTTGTTTTTTTTTTTTTTTTGTGATTTGAATGACAATTACCTTTTGGAAACAGTTCCGTCTGGCAGATGTTGACCTACAGTGGGATACATGAAATCTAACTTAAATTTCATTCTATCAGGGATGATATTATTATAATTCATGCACGTGGAAACGGATCCATCTACTATTTTGAGCACCATTTATTTACCAAAAATGTGCACAATAATAACAATTGAAACAACAACCAGTCTGGGTTTTACAGTTAATGTATGATCCTGGTGCTATTATTGCTATTGGTCATCTAAAATGGACCAGGATACATAAAGATCAAAATCTAAAGTAAAGGGCGATTTCCTCCTTTTTTTTTAAATTTATTTATTTTTTTAACTACCGCAGTTGTTGGAACCATATTTGACCCGTCAGTCCGACTATGTTGTTCTCCAGGTGATTGTGGCCACTGTTGCGTTTGGCATGGGCATCAACAAGCACGACGTCCGGTTCATCATCCACCACACCATCAGCAAGTCCATCGAGAACTACTACCAAGAGAGTGGACGCGCAGGTAGACGCGGGTTCCGCGTGCATCCGGAGCAGCGCGCAGCACGCGCGTGTCGCCGGCCACCCTGATTAAAACTCCTCCGTCTGTGTGCGCGCAGGGCGAGATGGCCTCCCGGCAGACTGCATCGTCTACTTTGGCTTCGCCGACATCTTCCGGATCAGCACCATGGTGTTGATGGAGAACGTTGGTCAAAAGAAGCTGCTGAAAATGGTCGACTACTGCCAGAGTGTCCACAGGTGGCGCTGCACTTTCAAACCCCTTCGGTCACGGGGGCCCTTTTTGGGAATGTCTCTCACGAATCTCACGTCTACTGTGTGAAGGTGTCGGCGCTCCCTCATTGCCGTTCACTTCGATGAGGTGTGGGACGACGAAGGCTGCAACCAGATGTGCGACACGTGCCGCCATGCAAGAGGTGCGTATATGTGGGACACGTTGCCACGGAAATCCCGCTCGCACGTCTCGAGTGGCTAAGCTTGCTGATTGGTCTCGACCTCCCCTCCGGCCAGAGTTCACCTGTGCGGACATCACCCAGCATGCCAGGCAGGTGGTGCAGATTGTGGAGCTGGCAAAGTCCATGGACGAGAGGCTGACCCCCCTGAAGCTGGCGGAGACCTGGATGGGTAAAGGCCCCGCCAAGCGCAGGAAGATGATCGAGACCACCACGATGTCCCGGCTGCAGGTGGAGGCCGTGATCGTGCGGCTTCTGCTCCAGGGATACCTCAGGTGACTCAGGCTGTTGTTAGTTGCGGCCCTTTTTTTTTATTCCTTTAATTGCGATCTTTGTTTTGTTCATTACCACCACTT
Organism: Colistium nudipinnis; assembly: GCA_016785305.1. Lineage (NCBI taxonomy): Eukaryota > Metazoa > Chordata > Actinopteri > Pleuronectiformes > Rhombosoleidae > Colistium > Colistium nudipinnis. The sequence continues at coordinate 35,716 of JAFBJU010000625.1, forward strand.
TAGGTGTACACGCCAGGGTATTAATGGGCTGCCATTGGCCGCCAGTAATCAGCCCGGCTGCTACTAAAACTGTGACATGAGTTTCCAGTAGCGGCAGTAACCGCGTGCTGTTGGACAGGCACCATGAATATAGAATGTAAGGAAATGAATTGCGCGTCACGGGAACCCAGAGCCCACTGCTCTGGGTTCGTTATGCCCAGGTGGTCCGCGCGATTTAAAAAAATTCAATCAATCAACCTGGATCCGTCCGGCCTGTACGGTCGAAACCGCACCGCGCCGAGACATCCGGCGGCCCCGTGCCCCGTTTGCGGAGGTCTCCGTAGGCCGTGCTCCCCCTGGCCGACAAAGTGGACCGCATGCATTCGCAGACATTGTGAAGAGCAAGTGAATATAGCCCGGGGCCCCAGGTGTGCTAGCGCGTCCCTGTCTGCTCTTTTTGCGCAGAGAGGACTTCAGCTTCACGCCATACACCACACACTTCTACATGAGGCTGGGACCCAAAGCGGCTCTCCTGAAGGACCGGGCTCACACGCTCACCATGACGATGAGCACGGGGTTGTGGTCCGCTATGGTGAGTGAAAAGGACATTTTGCATCACGTCTATGTGGTCCAGTATATGTATTTAAGAAAAAAGAAAAAAAAAGACTTGAATATAATTTGGTTAAAGCCAAAGACCTTCTTAAATATCTCGCTGTGAAAAACAATTTATCTGTGACCTCCAGTAGATGTTAGGTTCTTTTCCTGAGTGCTCCACTAAACTTTTCTTCTGTATCTCCTGTGTTTGCTCACACATGTGACCGTCCATGTTTGTTCTCTTTGTGACACTCGCTCCAGTCACTTTCTTCTTCCAGTCTTTGCCCCTTATCACTTTGGAATGTTCTGTGTTCTTATTGTCTCTAAAGGTCAAAAGGTGAGTCGGTTACATTTCAGTTGCACGTGGGCACCCAGTTTATACGAAAAGCCCCGAAAAGGTTTATGTTTTTATTTTGATTCTCTGTCGCAGCGAAATAACCCTCACGCCCCTTCTGATCACGATCATTGGTCTTCGAGCTTTCTTAATCACAGACGAACCCACGTAGATGCTAAAACAACCGCTCCATTTGACTTGTATGCCATGTGTGAAACTCACTGATGTGTCTATCCTTGTCCGGGCCCGGGTGTACCATGTCCACCTGGCTAGTGTTCCCCCGGTCTACTCCGTGTAGTTGTGAACCCCCTCAGGTGAAGGCTGTTTGTCAATGACCTGCAGGAAAAAGCCGCAAGTTGCCAGGGCTCAGCCAGAGAGGGAAAGAGATCAGTTGAAAGCGATGGAGATGCCCCTGTGTCCAAGAAACCCAAGAAAGACCTCCCCTAGTCCCTGACAAAGTACAGTCCATCGTTCTTTACTCCGTTCACCACTGCTTCTTGTGGCATGCCACCGTCCAGACTTTCACCCCCGTCTTCACACATGGGTCAGACCGATGGCGCGCGGGTCAAGCCTGGAAGTCCGTTTCACGGCGTTAATACCAAACACCAGTTCAATAAATAAGCATGACGTCATCTTCCCGTTGTGTTCAGACCACATTCAAAGCGAATTTTCCCCTTTAACGAGACAAGAGGATAGTCCAGCAGATTAGCCTGGTTGGTAGCAAAGTTCAAGCTGCAGCAACCCGAGCCATATTTTCCCCCAAATAAGCCCAGTCGGGTCAAAGTCGCACGGACACAAAGTCAGTGAAAAGATGCCAATTGGACACGTGAATGCATGACTATGCCTGCTTGTTTGCGTTGACCTCGCACTTGGATGCCCTGTGGGGGGGGGAATTCGCGGCACGTTTTGTCTGAACACACCATAATCCCATGAAACCCACCCAGCAGGCTTGGGCGGTGAGGAAATTGTTGGCGTCACAACCTTTCATTTCGGAAACTGATGACACTGTTTTGCCATTACCAATCGTTTTTCCAATTGATGAACACACTGATGATTTAAAGTGTACGTATGTGTGTATGTATATATATATATATATATATATATTACCCCCCAATATCAGTGTTGGCCTCGGCCCTCAGCCTGGCAATTTGTCAACAAGTCTCTTGATCAAATGATCAAATGAAAGCGTCGCCCAAGCCTGTTCATATTTCGGAACATGCCACTGCTAACCTCCCCTAAAATGTCATCACAACAACAGCTTACATGCTCAATTTATTCTCGCGTCGCGGCACAGACGAAGTAGAAGACACATACACATGTGAACACAACAATATGGTTGTTGTTTCTAGAAGTACACTACATGCTCTGGATTATTCCACGGGTGTATTTTAACGCGTCACTTCCTACTGTCGTACACTGACACTGGTTTTTTCCATGGTTACAGGACACACCAGCCGTCGACGCTAACGAGGAGGAGGTCGGTGCGACCCTCGACCCCGTTGTCGTGGACAGCTGCTGCGCCGCACAACCCAAACAGAAACAGTCCAAAGAACAGAGGAACCTGTCCAGGAAGCATGACCTGAAACCAGTCAGCCAGAGCCAGACCGACAAACGGACAGACAATGGGACCAAACAGTCAACCGATGGACACGCAGAGGGAGAGGATGAGCGGCTGCGTGTCGTGCCGCAGCATGTCGTCGAGGTCGATGTAGAAATTAACACGGTGGATAACGTCGCCACTGGTGACCGAAAGAAAACGCCATCACATCCAGTCAATAACTGTTCCGAAAAGAAATTCACCCCCCCGAAGCGACTGAGGAGCAGTCCCCGTGCCAGTGAGGCAGTGGCCAACGCCAAGTCCGTGCCCAGCTCTCCATCCCGCGCCTCTCTCATCTCCGAGACGGCGGCCGAGGAGCTCTCGGAGCTGAGGAACTATTACAGCAATCAGCTGAGGAGGATAAACGACATTTCCCATGAGCGACTGGCGCAGCCTGTGGACACGGGAGTGCTGGCGTGCATCCGGGAGCCTCTGAGGAGCCTCCGCCTGCCCCGCGGGGTGCCCATCGCCGAGACGGCCCGCAGCCTGTGGACGCGGGTCAGCAGCAGACGCAAGCTGCTGCACCGCTGACGGCGGTCAGAAGATCGGAGGTTTACCAGTTATTGTTACACGGCCGCCACTGCGCCTTCTTTAGCTACTGTCACCGGTACGGGGGCCCCTGTGTGTAGGATTGAAGCATGTCTGGCTTCTGATGAAGGGCTCCACATGATGGGGGACACTCCAGCTGCCAAGTACCCCCGTCTCTCCGCAAATCTGACCTGGCCACCCTGAGTTGACTTGCCATATTTCACGAGCTGCGCTGTGGCTAAATAATGATCATTTCTGAACTTAGATTTTTTTATTTTTTTTTTTATTTATCATGACTGTTAATAAGCACCCTGTTGTCATACTCTGTTTCTTGTACGATCGTTCTAATGGAAATTGCTGTTTTGGGTCCAGAGGCGTCCGTTTTGCTTTTGCGAGCCTTCATTTAGCAAAAAGTGATATTTGATTAAAACCAACAACCCCCCCCCACCTCCCTTGAAATTAAATACACCGATATTTGAGTAGAGGTTCATTTGAGGCATTTTTGTTGAACTGAACAACGAGCCGGCCAATATTTCAATTAAATTGCACATTTTTCTGTATTCTGTTTCTGTTTACTCTGTTCTATGTTTTACCTTGAGAACAACGAGAACCCGGAGTTCTCAATGGCACCCCTGCTGTTGCTTTAACCCCTTCCCCTTTGCGCCGAACATGGCAAATGTCCTCGGTGTGAACTCAATAGAAAGGGCTTTCTGTTCTTTAGTTGAACTATCCTGGGACTCCCCCAGGGTCATTTTGCGACTCACTTGGGGTGTCCCTACCCTCACTGCGCCACCAGCAGGCGCGCACGTTGGAAATTTTTTTTTCTTGATTTTGTCATCGTGTGTATTCGAAACATGACAGGAAATTCCCAAACTTAATAAATGTATCGAAAATGACGTATTACGTATATGTTTTTTCACTGGCATATTGATCCTTATTTGTCGCTCTATTACCGTTATTATTCCAATTGTTGTTATTATTATTATTTGAGACACAGTTTGTGTGTTCATGGTAACGTAGGGACGGAGTTAGTGTGTTAGGGATCTGCCAGAGAAGTTCAGCCCCTTTCATTTCATTTATCAGACCAGGATCGCATTTGAGTACGTCGGTCGCTTCACGCATCGCTTACATGCCGCCCCCGCCCCACACACACACGCGAACTGTAATTGCTTTCTACGCCTCTTTGTCGCCCTTCATTCCTTCGCATTCCAACGGCACACAATGCAACTCCCCGCTGTACTCGGAGTAGATGGTGCATTTAGCATGGAGCCTCCGATGCAATGAATAACTGATGAGGTGGATTTTGGAATCGGCTTCAAAGGGAATGATCAGGGGCAAACAAACCTCCGGTTTATGACTCGTTTAAAAAAAAAAAAAAACACCTGATCACACGCCGAGCTTTCTTTCTTTTTCATCATCGAGGTGGGTCACGTCGCGTCCTTCATGTGGAGAGGAAAATTCAATTGGATTCATCCGCCCCTATGACTTCTAAGTGTTCTCAAAAGAGGGTCCGTCGACCCGCTGCATTATTTTGTTCACTTGATTTATTCAATTAAATCACAGGTACCTAACATAAAGTGAAACATGTTGTGACAGAGTTTTGAGTGACTGAGAAGGGATAACTGGACTTAAGTTTAGTTACCCTTAACTACAGTTACGGACGAAGCAATGCTATGAGCTAGTGTGGAAAGCCAGCGTATACATATATTCACTCACAGGCACAATTTAAAAAGGCCGTATTATTATTTTTTTTATAGATTCCCACTTTATGTTCCGTTTTGGACCCATTTTCACTGGGCCAACTCGAATATGGGCTGCGTCGAAATATGGCATTACACGTCATAAGCGCCTGTCCGCAGCAAACCAAAGACCGCGGGAAAATGACAAATGCGGGGAGAAAAAAAAAAAAAAAAAAAAAAAACTCACGTGACTGTTTGAACACACACAACGTTTTTACGGTGCGCCTTTTTTTTTTTCCCCGCCACAGAACCTTATGCAGTAAAAAAGGGGGACATTTTTGAGGATGAATCCTCCCATCATTTGTCCAGCAGAGTTTGCTCCAACTCCACGGTTTAAAATGCTCTCTGCACTCCTGCTGAGCATGTAACAGGGGGAGGGGGCGGGGGGGGGGAAATGATGTTAAGTTTTTAACGCGGCTTTATTTTTCGTTTGTGAGTGGTGCAGCGAATGGACAGATGTAGGGCACCGGGAGACACTGCGGCGGCTGCCACGCTCGCCGTCTCGTCAAAGTTTCACCCAACGTGACGCGAGAGGCTCACGAAGTTTCAAGTCCACCCGCTTGTCCTTTTCTTTTCGAGCACCGACGCGGCGTAAAAAAACAAATGCACATTGTTTGATGCGCACAAATTGTGACCTCTGCGGAGAGGCGGTCCCCTGGCATGCCGGTAAACCCCCCCGCCCCCCCCAACATACCCATGACTAACAAAGAGATAAAACCTTTTAAACCATTTGCCCGGTGCGCTCGCTGGTGTGGAGCTCGTAGAATTGGATGTGCGCTTAGTTCTAAGCTCAGGTAAAAAGCAGAAGCCATTGGCTTTGCCGCGCACATTCAGTCTCACGAATGTGGCATCTTAGCAGACAGTTTTAGACTTCACTTCTTAGATGTAGTCGCACCCTGACCTTTGCCCCTCCACGGGGGCCTCCCTCCATGTGATCTGGGTACTTGTTTGAAAACGTTTCGATTGTGCCTTGGTGGTCATGGAGACATTACTAGAAATCAGCGAAACTTTGCGAGCCAATCTTAGACGCTGTAGACACTATATTCATTTAGAATTAAAACATAATCACAATCATCTCCTTTCCCTCTTTCCTGGGAATGCGCTGGTAATTCCTCGTCAGGCTTTTTTTTCTGTCAATACACACACCGGCAGAAGGAACGAATAACCAACATTCAACCAGCGATGTCAATGGGCACATTACAAGGACATGTTGCACATTTTAGGCCAAATCATATGTTTAACGATACGCGTTCCCAGGTAAACAGCCGAACCATGCACGTTGGACGACCGTGAAAAAATTGAAGGATCTTGCGCACATTCAAATTCACCGCAGGACTGCATTACTGCATATTGCTACTGTTACTGTTATTATTATTGTTATATATCACTCCGATTATATTATCAATATTATTATTACATATATACTATTATGGTACTATTATTATTATTATATATTGTATATTACATTATTATTATTATATATTATATTTTTATATATTATATAATATTATACTGTTATATATTTTTATTTTTATTTTATTTTATTTTACTATTATAATTATATTCATTCCCTGCATTCTCTACCTCACCCCCACTGATTCCCCTTCCCTCTTTGCACCTTTTTATATTGTATTATTATTATTATTATTATTTCTTTAAATCTGTTTCCACAGTTTTCATATTTATATGTTTCTTTGTTGTGTATTTCTTCTGTGTTGTCTGTCATGCAACATGTTGACTGTGTTGTTGTATGTTGTTATTGTTGTTGTTTGTAGTTGTTTTTGTTATTTTGCGGGCTTCGAGGAACGTCTTTTCGTCCTTGCATGTATGTAATGCATGCAAGAATGACAATAAAAGGCTTGACTTGACTTGACATTGATGCGTCTCTATTTAATATATATATGTATTTTGTCAGGCAAGAAATCAAACCTTTAGATTCCCTGTCACGCGGTTGGTTTATATAACCCTAAAAATACCGCGAAGAAGAATTTCTCTACTGCCCCCAGAATGGTCCCAGATTCTATTTTTCTTTTTCCAGACACAGCTATTTTTAATTGTTAAGGGTGCTGCCGACGGCGCGTGAATTAAAGTGAGAGCAATATTGCCATTCATAAAAAAGTACAGTCGTCTCTTCGGTGGTTAGCTGCGACGTTTACACATTTCCAACACCGGCGCGTCTGTCAGGTGGTAATATCGCAGCTTGTTTGTTTTAGAACGAGAGGTAACGGAGTTTGAATCGGCACTGCATGCCCACATTCCTGACCGAAATGACCATTTCCTCTGGCTGCTTCGCTCAGTGGCGGAAGAAATATTCAGATTGAGTTCTTCGGGTCAAAGCCACGCCAAGACAAAGACACGGGTGTCATGGTGGCCGTCAAATGTCCCACACTGCGTGGGTCACGGCGATGCTGTTGGTATTTCGTTTTTTTTTTTTTTTTTTTTAATAAGAGAAAGGAGCAAAGCAAGGGCGCCCGCGCGCATTTGCGAGACTTGACAGCTTTTGATAAGTCTCTATGTAAGTGCGTAAAAGTGGCTCCGGCCTGCTCTCTAGAAATTCCCTCGGTCTCGTTTCATTTCTTTTATCTCGCCGCATTCGGGGACGGGACATATCAGGTTTTGTGTGCCATAACTCAAGCCGGTTTTATCCTTTCTTATTCAATCCCATCTCATCGCGCTCTACTATGTTCACGACCCGGCCTCCCCTCTGGCTCATACAGGAGGGAGGCTGACTGACGGCTAATATTCTTGGCCCCCGACGTTCATCCCACTCTTCATCTCTGCGGCTCCCTGTCCCCGAGGAGGGAGAAACGAGAGGATTTCTTTGGCCAGTGGACTTTCACGAAATCTTTGCCATCATTCCGCGGAAATGGCTCCCAAAAAAAAACAAAAAAAACAAAAAAAACAGCTGAGCCGCACTGCGCTTCCCCGGGGGAACGCTGTGAATCTCTCAGCAACCTTGGCTGTCACTGGTGGGGTTTTTCATTAAGAAGCTTTTTGGTTGCCAAGCAGGGAGTGGAGAGCTGCTGTGGATGTGCTTTAATCTGCTGACGCCAGAGACTGTTCAAACGAACATCTTACTTCCGGAGAGAACAAACACATTCACATTAAGGCCCCGTGATTCTTGTGGCGAGGTGCGAGACGGTGGAAGGAGCAGCGAAACTACTTGCTATGCACCGAGCAGAGTAGCGCAAAGCTTCTGGGATCAGGGCTGTTTGATGAGTTGGCGAGGAAAAAAAAAAACCCATTTCAGTGTACATTTAACTCATGCGGAGTCACTTAACTGTTCTGATCAAAAATCCCATCCTCTTGGAATACATTTCGGGTAAGCCCAGGCTTGGTTGAAGTATGAACACCCGAAGGATTGTACCCACATCTGGCGCGCAATCCCGAACCGTTTAACGCGTCAGGCTATTTCCCGATCACCTTGAAGGCACGCGCAAATAAACTCCTACATATTCAGATATTGGAGACTGAAGGACCTACTGGTGAAGCAGTTCGACAAGAAGAAAGCCAGATTTCATTGTATTTGTTCGATTTTGGTAGGAGCAAAGTTTAGCTCAAAAGGTCAGGTTGTGGAGAGAAATGGCGGTTTTATAAAAAAAATAAAAATAATAATATATAGCGCAAATTCGTAATTTCTTTCAACTATAAAGTACTTACGAATGAATTCGCAAACAGGGCCGAGGGGCGTTGTGAATAATCTGGATTACCCAGCCGTAAAGGAACCAACCTCCATCATCTGGCTGTACCCTGCGGTTTGTGCTGTTAAACTCGGGAATGTGTGTGCGCGTGCGTGCGTGCGTGTGCGCGCGACCGAGTGCGTGTGTGTGGGAGTGCTTATTAAATGGCCATGGTGAATAATTGATGTGCTTTGGTTTGACTGCATGCGAAAGATTTTTTCAAACCGGTTACGCAAACGTGCACTTGCCAGGCCGAACCACCGGTGGGACAAAAGCCTCCACGGATTGTTGATAATGTCATTTGGCGTGTAACAGAAACGCAAGCTTTTTTTTCTTATCAGTCTGCTGTCAGTATGGTTTTAAGTCCTTCTCACATGGCCTCTGCCCACCACTATCATCCCTACAGCCTGACCTCTGCCACCGTCTGCCCCAGAACGGCGGCACACACTGCCTGCTAAGGCGGGACTCTGCCTCCACTGCCAGCTTCCAGCAGGAAATCCATCTCCAGCGCGACAGGAGTGTAAAGAGACAGACGGAGAAAGGTGGATGTGAATGCGGAAAAAAACAACAAAAAAAAGAGGTGAACGATGAAAGGAGGGTGCTGAGAGAAGGCGGAAGGATGAAGAGAGGAAGCAGGGTTGGAAAGACTGTGACAGGAATGTGCTATTCCATCTTTGCATTATTTATATGTACACATATCTTGCCACAGTGGCTGTGACACAAATAACAAGGGTGGCTAGTTCTATACTTTTATATTTCACACGTAATATTCTATGACGCCATTTGAATAGAAAGTAAGCCGTTTGCACCCTTTCCAGAGTAAGGCTTCGGTTTTGCCGAGGTTCATTTGTTCACCTCATAAGCAATGAGAGCAAGCTAAAGGGATATCATTTAAAAAAAAAAAAAAGCAACACAGATCAACTTGTAAAAAGAAATAGATCATACTTGAAATAAAACCTCTCCAAAATGAGTTCTGCAAAACCTGACCATTGCCTACGTAAAGTTAGACGTTATTGTTGTCGGTTTGGAATACATTAGCATTAGTTATGATGTGTTCCCAACGGACCGACAGCTGAGTGCCCGTCATGATATCACATTTGCGAACACGGAGCGGAAGGGTCGGAGATCGAGTTTAAAAAAATAAAAAAAGCTAAAGGTGAGAAGAGGGTGGCTTCTACAGCGGGATTTATTATGATGCACAAAGATCAGAGCATGCAAGAAGGCCCGATAATAAAAGCCCAGTAAATGTTACGTTGGCCATGAAGGGACACCGAATTTGAGTTCAACGGAAGCTTGCTCAAAGGGTGATGGGATCTGTGGGCAGACATTAAATGTATTTAATACATTTAATGGACATACATTTTACCGCCATGTTTTCATTCGTGTGTAATCCGTAACTATTCGTGACTCATTCTTCGTTGATATTGAGGGAGTTCGCCGACACGTCACGCTGACGGCGGCGGTGGGGCCGAGTGGGGTGCCCCCTGGATGTCACTAAAGGCGGGGCTCATTACTACTGGCCGTCCAACTCAGCTTAACCTCCGTCTCCAGCAAAACGGTGGCTGCGTTTCGAGGCTGGGACCATTCCGCTACCGCGACGCTTTTACGCTTATGTACCCTGTCTGTTTTGCTGAAAAATGCGCATCCATTTTTCCAGCCCTGTCGGGGGCAAGTGCCTGCGTGGAATCAAAGCACGTTCTTTCACCACACTAAACTTTGACGGGGGAGCGGGGTGGGCTGGGACACGAGCAGCGCGAGGCCCATGAACAGGCTAGCCAAGGTACAGTGAAGTAGGATTAGCTAGGGGCCGGAAAAAAAAAAAAAAACCCAAAAGGAATCAGAACGTTGGGATATATGTGATACCACGTGGGTACACTGGACCAAGTGACAACAAGGGCTGATCAGGAGTGAGCCTTGGTGAAGATGAACTTACCTGATCCCGATGCATGCTCGCTTATTTGACCCGAACGCGCGTCGTGCCTTCGGTGGCAAAGTACTCTTGTTTCGCGGAGCATCAAAGCCCTTCATTGTGTTCAATTATTCACATAGTTGCTGATGTATTAAAAGTGTGTTTTTTTTTTGTTCTCAACGCAGGTTGAAGCAATGCTTTGCCTTCAGTTGCAGCTGACTTGTTTTCAAAGGCGACCCAGTGGGACCCTTTAAGTAAAGCCTGAGGGGCTGTGTGCTTTTAGCAGTAGCACGGATTCTTGGTCGTGGACCAAGGGGCCCGTGCAGCTCAGCCCCGGGGCACCGGGTCTGGGGAAATCCATGCCAGGAGAGGGCCCAACCCCGGAGCGGTCTGGAGGCCCCGACGAGTCCAAACCTCAGCAGATGCCGATGTCTCTGTCTCTCTGTCTCCTTGCCTGAATTATACATCAGACGCAGGCCATATACTCTTTGCCTCCGGGCTAATCACATCAGCTCAGTACGGGGACGGAGCCTGTCTCCGGGCATGAGCCCGTCTGTCACATCTCCTCGGCTCTCGCTCGGCCGGCGAGGCACCACGGAGGACATGCTCACCAAACTGAAAAGGCCTGTAATTGAAGGACGTGCGGTGGCAGCGGACGATAAAACTTCACAAAGTGCGGCAGCCCACTGTTGTGGAGTCTGTTCCAATTCTTGGGGGAGGCGGGGGGGGGGGGGGGGGAGGGCAGGAAGT
>JAFBJU010000625.1:47208-90072 GCA_016785305.1 Colistium nudipinnis
TTTAGCCATGCCTTAATATATCTGTATATGCGTTGAATACAATTTTTTTGGGTGAATATTTTTTTTATTTTACTTTACGTATCTTCGATATATCATACAGCGCTTGTGACGCGAAGGTTGAGGGAGTTGTTTATGGATTCAGTTATGTGGTCGATGAGATGAAAGGAGTGCAAACGTGCATCTTTCAAAACCTAAGCTCTTCAATGAGCAAAGCAGGTCTGCAAGGCAAGGGCGGGCAGAACAATAAAAAAATCCAGTGACACTGCGACACAAGGGAACCAAGGGGAACATAGGAGCATGAGCGCGAACAGCTACAACCGGACAGGAAACACAACAGACGGACCAACAAGACACAAGGGACACAGTAAGATACACAGGTGTGACTAATGAGACACAGGTGTGTCTCATCAGACACAAGTGTGAGTAATAAGTCAACGGGGAAACCAATGGGGACAGGACAGGCAATCACACCGGCGGGAGACTACACAATGGCACGAAGGAAAACCAAACGCAGACACTCAAGGGCGGTGAACCACGAAGTCGAAACAGGAAGTCGGAAAAACGACGAGACACAAGGAAGGAGAGTACACAAAGGCACCGAATCATTTCAAAAGCCCCGACATCTAAAAGATTCAAATCGTGGGGGTTCGGGACAGATCCTGCCTAACTATGTGTTAACACGTAGGATGAAGCGAAGTGAATAAATAGATGAATTGCTAGTGTGCGGTATTCTGAAATAACCGATTGGAGTGACCGCGGCAACGGGAGGTCACAGCAAAAGTGCCTCAAGCAAATCATTCGTTTTTTCCATGGAGGCATATGGGGCCCCCTTTTTTTTTTCTACCTCTTTGATAATGATGTCTCCATTAGCTGTCGAGTGGGTTCAAAGGCCTGTCTTTTTGTTTCGTATCAAGTGGGAATTTTGAAAGGCGCTTTTGTCGCTTTCAATGAGCTGCTTAACAGGCGAAAGAGACTGAATAAGCGTTCCCTTCCCAGTGGTTTGAAGTCATTGAATTTGATTCTGGCGCCGTTGGCATCGATGGAGATGACTTCCAATTCAGAATGGCTTTATTGGCCAAATGGACAGGTGCACAGGAAGTTGACTTGGGGTGTACAGCGCCAGTGAATAAACCCATAAAACATACAACATGAGACATAAGTGGAAGAGAGTGAGAATGAAGGTTAAACCTTTTTCTGGGATGACTTGGAGGTAAAATAATAGGTTTATGATATCTGTAAGAGGGGGGGGGATGGTCTCACAATGTTCCCCTCTTACATGTTTAATCGTGTCGGCCTGTGTCTACTTCGGTGAATGGACAGGGTCCCTAGATTTGAATCCTCACTAAAACCTATCCAGTTTTTCCACATTTCATCATGGAGACCTTGTCGGAAGAGTGAGGAGAGTCAGGCTAGAATTAGGTTTTGTTTGAAACATTTACTTTGTAATGAATAGTGCTTCTGTTAGTCAAAACGTATACATTTCACCCGAACACCGTATTATAGTCGAGGAAATACAAATCAGCCAGTGCATTACTATCGATGTTATTCTAAGTCCCTGTCACAGAAAAGCGGCTGCCGCCAGGCGTAGCTACGACACAGCTCTGTGAAGATTTTAGTGCAAGACTAGCGCATTATGGACAAATTAAGTGGGTATGACGCCACACACAACTGTTTGTATTACGTGGGAATATATAATTGTATCGAGCCAAACAGATTGACGCGTATTCTCCAATGAATGCATCAGGGTCAGAATCTCACCATCACTTGGAAAAAAAAAAGAAAGAAAAAAAAAAATCCCTTTTTCTGCTGGTTTGTTGGCAGTGTCCTTTTGTCGCCATCTTTTATTCATCTTCTGGTTCTCCCCTCCTGCGGGGACGAGTGTGCAATCAGAGTAGCGGCGCCGCATTATAATGGCGCATGCGCAAATGAAGCGAGGTGGTCCGACCGTATTTGGCGGCTGTCCTCTGGCTCCGTGATGAAACTGCCGGTGCGGGCTCAGGTGAGGGACGCTTAACGTGACAAACAGGGTTCATGACCCCAGGGTAAATGCAGATCCTCCCAAGAAGAGTGTGAAGCCCACGTTCCCCCAGGCATTCCCCAATCTTTATAATTACCATAACGCATCCCTTATCTACAGCATGATCCGTAAATAAGATGTTACGTAACAAACGTTGTTATTTAATGTTGTGTTTACCTTTCATGTCGGAACTGTCAAAGTCTATACCTTTGGCAATAGCATTACAGCTCATCTAGAATCATCTCCAAATGTGGGCATGTTTGAGGTTACCCGCCAGTGATGTTTTACCGCCAAGTCACATGAGGCTGCGGTGTCCTTCCTTTTTCTCAGCGTTGAGGTGCCTGGCTGAGCAGGCTTTGAGTTTTGAGAATGTTTTTTGCGGCACACGTGCCCCATTGTTTGGAATGCGGGTGGAGAGCCTTTATTGTCTTGTGGACAAACGTCTCTTGGTATGATCTTTCTCGACTGCAGCACAGAGCAGAGTTGTGATCATGCAGTTACCTAATCTAATCACTACCTCATCTTGGTATCATTGTGGTATTCCCAATGTACCTCCATTCATAAGAAATTAGATGTTGGAAAAAAAAAAAGCTGGCCAGGGCCATGGGCAGTTAGTATGCCTGGTTTGCGGAAAATATTCCCCTTGCCCTATTTGAAATATGTGATGTCCACAACAAAAGCGTCTCACGTGATTTTGGTGAAAAAATACAAATAAAAAGCTTCAGGAGCCGAAGGTTTAAAGTGAAGAGCTTTGATTACGTTTTTTTCAGAAAGTGCTTCGGGTATGAGGGACATTGGATCTGATATGCACCAGTCAGCCGTGACTTCTGTTGAGCCGGTCCCTGGCAGGGAGAGACGCACAGGAAGACAAAGACAAGGCCGAAAGTGAAGCAAATCGAACAACAGAATGAGAACATTCGCTCGGTCAGCAAGAACAGCACAAAGTCGGGGCAGCAGCAAAGGGAGGTAACGCGATTTGATTTCTAATGAGCAAAAAGACACAGTCACTGATAACACTTCAACGTAAAAAAGAAAGAATCCTGAAAGTGAAAAAAAAAACAAAAAAAAAACGATAGAAAAGTTTCACCGAAAAATAACTTTCCTGAGCCGGTAGAAAGTACAGCCATCTCAAAGGACGGTGTCAGCGAGACATCTGAGGACACGCCTGCGGATCGGGGCCCGGAGACCTTCTTGATGATCAGGAACATTTTCCACAGGCGACAAACTTTTTCATCATTTTAATCTGCTATGAAGCAGATTAAAATGACACTCCGGCTCATGTTCACAAAGAACACAGGCAGTTCCGTTGGAACTCTGTCAGATGGCGTTAAGAAAAAATTACGATTATTTTATGTTTTATTTTCTTTGTTTGGATGCAGCTTTATTCTAAAGATGTGTGGCATGGTGCTGGGTTCTTTAAATATACATGTTGAATGGGAGGGATTTAAGAAGAGTTTTCCCTTTTCCTTTTTGTTTGATGCTTAAAACATTAAATGTAACTTTTCTTCAGAAAACTCACAGAGCCACTGAAATAAAAAAGGGAATGTATAGAAGGACCGGAGCCGGGAGGTTTCCTCAGCCATAACAGTGGCGGTGTTGGTGAGTTTCATTTTTCAGATACAGTATATGCTGCCAGTAGCGTGTGTTGCCGGGGATATGAATTACGGTTGGTTGATGGAAACGAACATTGAATACTGTCAAAACCTGCAAAAGTCGTTAAGTAGTCGCGAGTAGATTATGTATTTCGATTTGTGGCGACTTTCCTCGGAAAGACGTCGCTATTTCAGACAGACTTAACGCAGCGTGTCTGCATGAAACACAATTATTTGTCCATGGAGAGTCTTTTAGGTTTTTTACTCAAACCGCAGGTTAGTCTATGTACAGGATGTTCCAAGATTCCGCTCAGCTCATTTGCCGGCACAATTTCAAGTTGTTATGAAGAATATAAGGTCACGGCCATTGCGCGCGTTTTATTGTCAACCACTCAAAGCGCTTTTGGAAACCCTGCAGTTTGTCCAAGGATGGTAGCCTGTGATAAGTTGTTTTGTTTTTACTCCCTGACTGCTCCAGTCTACAATGAGAGAGCGTAGGTTTTCAACCGGGGGTCCGCCGAGGTACTGCAGGAACATTTTTTAAGATTGGAAAAAAAAGGGATTTAAAAAAAATAAAAAAAATCCAACCATTCCCCCCCCCCCCCACACACACAAGTTTAACTGTCTTTAAATACACATTAACAGGAATCCAACTTATTGTTGGAGCTATGTTTATACATGGCACTAAGCCCAGTTTAATATAAGACACCATTTTATATAATATATATAGTAGGGGTCTCTGCTCTGGTCTCTGCTCCTGTGAAGACGTGTACGTGTATGACGAATGTATGTGTGAGTGTCACTTGTAATATGAGGCACTTTGAGTGATTAGAAAATCACTATAATTAGGCCGTGCGTTGAGGCTTACTCTCCATGCCCCGAGAGCCCTGTCTTGGTCCGTCAAGGCCCTGAAGAGACCTGTGAGGTCTGCAGACGGTGCACAGCCAACAGGGAACATATTTGCTTTTTCTCACTCAGAAGTCAGTCAGTGGTGATCCATAAGCCAATCAAAGGTTAGCGCGGAGGCCAGTGCGGCGCCGGTGGCACCGATTTCGGCCGAGGAGTGGTATGCAGTGTCGCGGCGCCTGGACAGTCGGCAAGGCCACTGGGAATATGTTCATAGACTAAAACTAAATGAATCCACCAGGTGCCCTCGCTGGCCTCGGGTCTGGACGCCAGATGTGGCCGAGCAGCCCCTTGTGTGTTGTGTGCAGGATTGCTACTGGTTTCGCCCACTGGCCAGGAGCGTTGTCCCAGTATATCTCGAAGGCAAGAACACTGGCATGAAGAACGTATCGGCACGGAAGCTTCACTTTTTTTGAACAAAAGACTAACACCGTTATGGTGGCGCAACACTTCCGTTACTTGGTGTGATTTGTATCTTAAAATATGAAAGGTAGAGCGACACAATAGCACACTAAAGTTGTCCAACTGTCAACAAATGTCAACTCTCCCTGTGGCTACAGAGGGGAAAACGACAGTTGACCAAAGACATTCGTCATCCGGGGACCATGGCCATCTGCACAACCTGTGAGGGCCTTAGATAAAAAAAAATAAATAAAAAAAATCTGTTTGGTGTCATCCATGCTGTGCCACTGTTGTTACGGCATGTCAATAATGAAGATAAGATAAGATAAGAACTTCAGTTATCTCACAACTGAGAAATTCATATCTACACCAGCGAGAGGGAAGAGAGCAAACGAGATCCCTTGCACAACACAAATTCAAGTACACCTCTCACTGGCGCAGGTGACGAGTGATGAGCAGATCCATATTAATATTATTTCAAATGTTGACAGGAGATGACGTGACGTTTCTTTACAATTATTGCACAAACTGTCCGACGGCAGAGGGGGACGAAGGCCCCCCAGGTGATTGTTCCTTCTCGATGTACATTCGGCAAGTAGCTGCGTGTCTGCGCGGTGATCCAAATACAGCGCAAAAACGGAGGGCGGCCAGACGTTGCCGAAACCAACCACCGGCCAGCAGCAACGTCTTTACTGTCTGGTCCGCCGCATATTTGTATTCATCATGACGCAACATCCCGATCCACTGTGTAATAACACTTGAGACGACACACGTTGCCTGCGCAACACACACACACCCACACAAACGCACACACACACACACCAGGATTGACTGTGCACGCACAGGGGTACCCACAAATAGGGAATTCAAATTGCACAGCACCCGGAGTAACGTTATTTACCATTTACAGAAGGCGTTGTAATAAATCTTCTTGCCGCCTCTGCTACCTGTTTTTTTTTTTTTCACTGCTGGCATAAACGAACGATCCGGCTGAAAGGCAGTCCTCTCGGAAGGCCCGGGGCAGCCTGAGGGACGTGCAAGTAAAGGGAAGAGAGAGCGGATGGGTGGGGGGGGGGAGAGAGAGAAGGATGCGGAGACAAATGCGATACGAGGCGATGGACAGGCGGGATGAGGGACGGGGCAGCGGGCCACACGGAGAGTTGCAAGGCTTTGTACAAGAGAAGCAACGGTTGGCGTTTTTTTTTTTTGTTTTTTTTGGTGAGACTTAGATGAAAGCAAGAATAACGGATTGGACACGCTCGCCAAAGCCCCGCTCCGAGTTTGTTGGGTCCCTTCACTGGAAAGCCTGACGTCCGAGTTTTTAGGGAGTTTGCGGTCATTGAGACCACGTTGTCCACGAAGGCAGCATGGGAAGACGCAGCCATGCACGGGACAAATCCGAAGCCAACGGGGAACCGCCTGCTCTCTGATGGCCGGCCCGAGACAACTCCTCTGCGTGGAAGTTCCTTTTTATTGACGTTTACGCGAAAACCCCCCCCCCACTGCCCGCTTGGTTTATTATCTCGGGTAAGCGCTTTCCTCGTGAGACTTCCCCTCAATCTGCGATTTTTTTAGTCCTTTTTTTTTTCTTCACCAAGCAGTGGGCTCTTTCGGTAAATCCCCGTTTTGGAGTGAAACTGACGCCCAAGCAGTGATGTGAGCGCTTGATGGTGTGGCAACCGGGACGGATGGCAGAGCAGAGGGTCTCGGGATCTCGGCCTTCCATTGTGTTTGCACTTCTAATCGTCGGCAATGACTTTCGCAGCGAGCGGCCTGGAGCCCGGCGGCGCGCTTTTGGGTTTGGACGCATCCCTTTTGCGCGAGAACATTGAATAGGGGAGCAACCTGCTCAACCGAACCGCTGTGCGCAGCTTGGCGAATGAGCTCAGCTCATGCATAGGAATGTAGTGTCAGCCTGAGCAATGACACAGAAGACGGGGGGGGGGGGGGGGGGGGGGGGATGTTCTTTGAAATAGAACATGTCAACAAGGCTCTGGGTTTCTCCGTCCCATGGGTGCGCACCTCTGAGGCGGGTTTGCGAGGTTGGATTTACACTCAGTGGGTGTAGGAGATGATAAAAAAAAAAACAACAACACACACCTCGCGGTGTCCCCTTGGGTAGTTGCTGTAGTCAAGACTAAATCAGATCACCTGAGCGAACAATTAACTCGGGCTGGAAAATAGGAATATAAGTCATTTCAAGTCAGGTCGAGTTTTGTCCCCCAGTTACTTTTTTTTTTACAATTTTTCTGCATCCGCGGCAGTGTTTCAGATGTAAAAGCTCGCCCTGGCTCTGTGCTCCAAAAGCGTTGTCTCTCTCTAAATCAGAAAGTTGTCAGCAGGAAGGCTCTGACGGCGCGTGAAAAGGACGAGGCATCATTATTTTTGCCACAGCCGCGTGCATTCCTACCTGGGCTGCGGCGTATTGTGATTTTTATTACGAGGAAGCAGTCCCTCCGGATCTGGGATTTTGCCTAGGTACCTGTTCGTCGCCAGGTTTCGCGCGAAGACGAAATGGTTTAAATGGCTTTCAAACACGTTCCGACCGAATGTTGTGACAGGATGGGCCATGTGCTAAAAAATAACCAATCAATTCAGTCCGATGATTTCTTTTTTTCTTCCTCTTTCCCTGACGATCAAGAGATTGGGCTTTTTTTTTTTTTCCACATGTCTCCGTTTCTCAGGAAACGACGCATGGGTCTTGACGTTGAAAAGAATCTGAAAACCATAGCATCGTTTGGCCCATGATGGTGGCGTTGGGCTGCGTGAGCCCTTATGGCGCTAGGCGCGTACGCTTGAATGTTTTTTTTTAACGAACGGGTGAGTGTGAGTGTTTGGCCTGTGTGCGCGCGCACGTCTGCGTGAGTGTGCGCCGGCTATGTAATGAATAGGTAAGGATGGCAGGAAACATGTGTTTTCACAGTTAGAGGGAAAGACAGAGACAGAGATCAGACTAATCTCTTCAGCATGAGGAGTGTCCGCTGAAGCAGCAGTCAGCGGAGCCGCCGTGGTAACCCGCAGTCTGCCTGCCTCTTGATAAATAGTATTATGAGGGGTGAAAGTGCACCAACAGTGTTACAACTGTGGCCAGGGATCATGAAATGAGATGTTTTTCCCGACGGGGAAGGGGGTGTTAAATTAGTTAATAAATACATTTAATAAATGTGTAGATGCATATAAATCAATATTTACACATGTTCTTCCACAGCACTTCTTAACCACACATATTACAACAATGAAAATGTTATAACACTGTAGCACATATTGCATATTTCAGACTGAGTGCAGGTGTGGCATCTCGCGGAGTGCATCGGCTGAACAATGGAATGTCAGCCCAGAGTTCTTTGTGTGAATGTGTGCAAGGCCGCAAAAAGCAAACAAAGTACAGAGAGGACTTTTCATACGATGCCTCTCGCAGAGTGACACATTAAGGACTTGCGCAACTTTCAATGCTCACGTCAGATATAGAAGGCAGTGCATTATTTTCCTCTCATTTGAAGGAATTTTTTCAAATTCCCAACCCAGGATGAAACCTTTTAGCTGAGAACAAATATTTCATTTTAAACAGAAATTGCTCATAATACTATTGTATTTCAGAACAGGGACATTAGGTTTCAGGAGTCAATCACTTCAATATCTCAACCAAAGAGAGGACATGACTGTAACAGCAATATATAAAAATATATTTTTACCATGGATATAGTTTTCATTCAAAAGTCCCTGGTTTGCCTTATTAAAGATGCATTCGAATGTTGTGAGCTGGCAGGGAATGTGGCCCTGAAGATCTAATATGACAAATCTAACCGTGCTCTACATAGAAAACCCCCGTCGGTTAATTTGAAAACAAATTAAACATTACTCTGGAGGTGCTGTTTTCCTAAAAAAAACACTCAAAAAGAGCATGGATTAGACCTCACTTTAAAATGATCCCATTGCGCAGAGCAGCCGGAGAAAAAAATAAGATCAGTACAGGGAGGGATGAGTCCTTGTATTTAAAAGTAATTCCGTCCAAAGTCTGATTTATAATTTATAATAAAAAAAAAGTCAGTCACACAAATATGTGTCGTTTATTACTTGTCCAGC
This sequence comes from Colistium nudipinnis, assembly GCA_016785305.1. Lineage (NCBI taxonomy): Eukaryota > Metazoa > Chordata > Actinopteri > Pleuronectiformes > Rhombosoleidae > Colistium > Colistium nudipinnis. The sequence continues at coordinate 56,209 of JAFBJU010000625.1, forward strand.
TCTACGCGTCCGCTCAGGTCAGGCTACCTAGATACGTTCAGTCCATTCGGACGAGTGTTTTACTTCTGGGCCAGAAATGTTCTTGTCCACACCAAAACACCTGCAAACATATATCCCGTGGTCCTTCACGCTCACTGGGCACGCTTGTTTAAACCGCAGGTGCGCAGTCGGTCGCTTATTAACGGGAACATGCGACAAATGTGAACGAGCGATGACGGCCAAGGAGAAGCGGCGATCGCTTTAATTGGGCCAAGGAGGAGGTGAGACCAAAAGAAAGTGTTATCGCTTTTTAGGCCCCTTCACCCAAGACCCGCCAGTAATCTGCTTTTGCGACACATCATAGAAGGAGTGAAAAGGGGGTGAGTTATGTCACTTCAAAGCAGCACAGCCTGCGTATACTACGTAGACACGTTCTAATGAGGAGGGGTTCACAATGGACACGTGCTCATGTGCTGCGGAGCCCAAATGTGTGCGAGAACGCAGGCCTCCTTCAGAGGTGGAAAAAGCTGCCGCCCACCGGCGCGGTGCTGGGTCAGCCTGAGTGGCGTCAATTGTAAATGAAGGATGAGCCCGTGAAGCTGGCAGCGTGAGGAGAGACCGCCGTCGCACAGACATCGATACACTTACAAAACCGTTCCCCCCCACAGAAACGCACACTTTTTGCCTATCCTGCACCCCAAAGGCAAAGGCGAAAAAGCAGCAGGGGGGTTCCACTTAGTCACTTCACGACGCGCCGCCGTATCAACTCTAGGAACGAAACATCATGCATGCCCAAAACGACAAGGCACGGATAAGACCGACGAGCGATAACCGATGCAAAGTAATGAGTCAATAATAGCAGGACAGAAATAGCCTATTTGGATCAGTGCCTTTTGCTGAGACTTCATCTCGATGGACGTGTTTACGGCTCTTTAACACAGGCCCTTTTTTTTTCTCCGCTTCCCCTTTGCGGCGTCAGTGTCAGCTTGTTTAAAACCTCCCCCCCCTTTCAATGCACAAGGCGGCAGATTATTATTAAAGGCGGGAGTGGGCAATCGACTCAGTGAATTGAGGTTGAGCAAACCAGACATAATCTATGATCTCATTGCATTGCAATCCCAGCATCCAGGCTGAGGTTCCATTTTATTACGCTAATGGGTTTCTCTTGCGGGGAAAAATGATAATTGTCTCCACTTGTGGCTCTCAGCGGAGGAAAATCCTTTTTTTCGTTTTTACAGTAACTGTGTTTTACGCAGCCCTACATGACTGTTGGTCAGATGACATATCCTACCCAGAGAGAGAATGAACGTTCCTTCCCATAGTTGTTTAGCAGTTCAAAATAGTTGTTGTGAGGACCCTAACGGCCAATACTACAAAAGGGCTTTTTTGAGTGTCGCGATTTGGTTTTGGCGTTTCGAAAGTCTACGACAGGGTGGGTGGTTAATTTTGCCTTCCTCAGTGGTTTGGAGGAGCTGGTGAGTATGGTGTACTTGCGTTCACCGATGTAGTATTTGGGACAGATGGCGCATGTGGTGAAATGATGTTGCTGGGTCGTGAAAATGACCTAAGGGCGGAGGAAGACGCTTCCGCTCTGCGGGCTGTGAATCCATTTTTGTTTTTTTTGGTAAGAGCTCTGGTGCTGCGTACGGGCGTGGGTTTTGTCCTCGGAATTTTCGATAGGGCCAGAATGTTCTGCGAGATGGAAATATGTTGTCCTATGGGAAAAAGAGGTGTGAGTTGGGGTTCGTTGTGCGTGCGCGAGAGAATGTAAGACTCAGCAACACTCCACAAAGTGACACAAATACTATTTTTGTGAGAGTTCAATCACACACAACATCCCCAGTGGAATTCCATCAAAGTTCCTCAATGACAAAAAACGCTGATCCCGTGCTAAACTTCCATCTCCTATCATGGACAGAATAAGTAGGAGAGCAGAGTCCTTCGTGGATACAGCATAACAAACCTACACCTGCCACGCGCACGCACGACCCATCACCCGCGACTGTTTTAAATTCGAGGCATTCGTTCTACCGGCGCTCACCCATAGAATGAAGAAAAACACGGAAACCTTCTATGTGGAATATTTACACTAACTGGAGCAAAGTCGTGACATCTATTTTTTGTAGTTGAAGACAAAAAATAATAATAATCTCGTTATGGCTCGACCATAACAAGAGGGCTCGACCTCCTCTGCGTGCTCCCGTTCTGAGACACGTCTTTCTAAAATCATCTTACCCTGGGGTTTTGTTTGCGGTCACTGCCGACCTTCCGACACTTTAGCGCCCAGTTGTGTGTAGGTGGGTTTTGAGGCGACTGACCGCGAGGTCAACACCCTTACACTTGCAGTGAATTGCCACTTTTTTCATCCTTTCCTCTGTAAGCCTTGAGCCTTTTGATGGGCGTCTGCGAATACCCAGAGTTCAAGCGGGATTGTCCATTTCCCTGGGCACTTCTTCTCCCCCCCTGTACGTTCATTCATCCAATTAGATCTTTTTGTGTATTTCCTAACAGTGAGGTTTTGAATGCCTGTGACCACGGCACCTGAGAATGCCCCTTTGGATTCAGCAGAGCTGCGAGGGTAAACTAGAAAGCACAGAATGTGAATAACTGACCTCAGTGTCGGTGCAAAACATGCTCAGTGATGATTAGGCCTCGCCTAACAAGCAGATGATAAAATATATCAGACACACACACACACAAACACTCGCACGCACGCGCGCACACACACTATATTAATCTTCTCTCCAGTTTAATTAGACACTGACAGGAGAGTTCCTGGAGGACCTTGGATTGTTGGGTAAGTGAAGGTGATTCAGAGTTGTGCAGATGTGTTTAATAAAGCAGAGCTCCACTCTAAACGTCCGTAGACCTCTCTGTGGGTACATTCTGAGCAGACCTGGAAAAAGTTGAAAAGCAATAGATTTACATAAAAAAGGATTAGCATTGATTATAAAGGTACACATTACATTATGAGGTTCAATGCTCCGTACTGAGCGGTTAAAACCAAGTGTATCTCAGTGAGACCCTCAATTTACTCGTAGGACTGCTCAGCGTGTTCTAAGGGCCATGTATGCCAAATGTGTACATGTTCCTGCTCAAGACTACGTAGAGCTACTCAGCGGGTCCCAGGTGGTGGTGAAATGAGGGGAATTCGGGCGCACTGCTCTGCTCATTGATGACTAATCTGAAAAGAACGCGTGAGGACGTGAGGCGCTTTTCACCAAGCGCTGATCAATGAACGACTGCGTGCTGCTCACGTTCACAGGCGGCTGCATCTGCGTTTCCGAGTGTCAGAGGCTGCGAGAAGCGTCGAGGCGTTCTCACGTTCAACGTCTTCTGCCATCTAGGTTTTGTCGATCTCAAAATCTTCAACTTCCTTGTCTGGAATGATTAGCATTCAGGGACAAGCCCCAGCCTCCAAATTAGAGTGGAAAAGTAATCTCTCTCTGTCATCTGCTTATCCTATCTTCATCGTTTTTCTCGTTACAATTTTCAAATATTGGTCGGGTGCTGGATATATATATCGAAAACAAAGAATGTAGCTCATTAACTCCCCAATTAAAGCCGCAGGATACGTACCTGCAGAGATAATGCCATTGAAAGTAAAAGGCTGAAAATGGTCTTCAAGATCACGGCACACCGCGGCAATGATACAAAAAAGGCTGTTTCCTACCAACTGCTATTACACAGCCTCTCAATTTAAAGGCCTTCAGGATACTGCCGAGTTCTTTTAAATGAGTCAACAGAGGAAAAAATAGCATCCATACCATCCACCAAGAGATTCCCCCAGTGCAAATCCATTCCCAGCTCATGACCCCTCACCTAAAAATATCCCTGGACACAGCAAAGTACATTACATTTCACTATGTGTTGCTGATAAGCACAAAAAACACAGCAATAATAATACAACTATAACTGTAGTCACGAGACAAAAAAAAGGACTCAATAGCTCTTATGTTAATACAAATATCGTCTAACTAATGATTCAATTAAGCCTCTCCACTGAGGAATTCAAAAGAACAAACGCTCCTCATTACAGATGTCTATAGGGGATTGATGGTGTAACCTTGAAAACTACAATGTAATTCTATAATCATAATAAGATAAAAAAACAAATTGCCTTTTCATTTTCAGCTACTTGAACGGGCATTCTTGACACTTCCAACGTTTAAAGGTGAATTCTCTTTTACGAGTATAATAAAATATAGCAATGTAATCTGGTTTACATTTAAGTCAAGCAACATTTAAGTCACAATTATTATCATGCATTTTTTGAGATTTCTTACTTTAAGACGTATCTTGCTCTACATCGGGTAAGATTCAAATGTAATTATTGAAACTACCCCTATGTCCAATGCATTTACAGTTTCATGTCATCACACTATTTCGGGGGCAAAATGGGATTTTCACCAAGCGGATATTAAGATATAATTATTTATTGTTATTAAGCTATAGTTATTATTGAGTTAATTTAAATGCTATGCTATGGTATTCACACTTTAAAAAGGCACAATTTGAAAATGTGTCATAGTCCCAACAAATGTTGCTTCGCTGCCAGGGTGTCCCAACCCTCCCTGCCTGCCCATATCTGCGTGTGCCTCCAGCCATGAACACGGTAGCACTGCTAAGTCACAATCATGACTTTCTCCAGACCTTACAATGCGCACATTCCCTCGAACAAAATTTGCCCCCAAATTTTTGCTGGTCCTGTCATGTATGCCAAGCTTCCTAAATGCATTTCGAGCAGACATCCAAATGCTCTGAGTTTGACCCAGAAAAAAAAAGTTTCAGATACTCCATTCGTGGGACCACAAAAAAATACAGGCAAGATGAAATTTTGAAATGAACACGAAAGAAAAAAAGCACTGCCGATCTTCCCCATTCTATTGATTGTAATTTCTTTTGGCCAGGATTTACTGGATCGATAATGCAGTACCCAATTGGGGTCAGATGTATAGATTTCCAGTAGCAGTGTTGTGTGGAATATGGATTTCCGCGTTGATGGGCGAGATTGCTACACAAGTGATATGTATTAAATCAGAGGATGGGTGTGGAATCGTTGATGTGTTCTAAATAATTTAACCCAGCTTTTATGCCAGCCCTCCCCTGCAGAGATGGAGATAGTTTCATCTTTATGAATTTCACTGCTTTAAGTATATTTTTCATTAAAATGCTTTTAGCACTTAGTTATTTAGTCACTCTGGCTGCAAGGAGCAAATGACTCTTACACTTGGGCCATCATTCTGCCAGCTGTAAGAAAAGCAGAATCTATGCCCTAAGAAAGTCAATTTCATTCAATCTGTTTTTTTTTTTTTTTTTTTATTTTAGGGGTAAGAACACCTTACCCCTCCAGCATGGCCAATTTTGCTTGATCACAGGGATATTTTCGATTTTTATTTAGATCCCCTGAGGAAGGTTTATAATGACGGTCCACACTTTGGTCCAAGGCATCCTTGCTGGATCTTCATAAATGTTTCAAGGTTTGCCCCAACAGTGGTAGACTTACGGTTCTGGGAAGAACTGGAGCTGCTCAGGAGACACTGAATCGTGAATGCTAACATGCTAAAATGGCTAAAACGTTACTGCAGCTAAAAAACTAAAACAACTTGAGCAAACCAAAAAAATGATCATAACGTTGTCATCATGAATGTCAAGTTATGTTCTTCTAATTAATAAGACAAGAAAAAAACACAATGTCACTTAAAACTTTATTCTGTACAAATAATGTGCTCTAAAAGGTTTAGACAGACGACAAGCAGGGGGGGCAAAGCCAAACGCTCATCTTTTTCTTCATTATTAGGTAGCTGCCATCTGACATTTTGCAGTGATCGTCGAACCCCCTCTTCCTCTTTCCCAATTTCTTTGGCGGGCTCCTCTTCTCGCCTGTCACTGTTAGCGTGGCTACCACATGATCGATCCTTTGCCTCTTTGCTTGGGAACCATCTTGGCTGTAACATCAATGAAACGATTGCTCGAATCTTAAAAATGTAAAGATACTCTCCTTTTTTTCTGGCAATTCTTAAAAGACCTAACAACTGATATGGGGAGATAATAAAAACACCGACCTGTTGCCACGCTCCGCAGGCAATTTTGTGCTCCTCCCTGGCCTCTTGATGGGGGTAGGCAGGAGCGACTTCTTGTCAACGCCTGTACGAGCAGGGCAGCCGTCTCCAGCCTCACTCATGTGCGATTGCTTTGTCGCCTGGGCGCCGTCACCTCCACTGTGAGACCTCTGACCCTGACAGATGCTCATCAGCTCCAAACAAGATTTCAAACTGCAACAAGAAACCAACGGCTGAGCCAAACATCTATATATACGGTACGTACGCATGTATTTATAGCTGTCAGCACATACACATATAACACAACATGTGGACACACACTCACTGGAGACTGTTTTTGAATGCACCATCAAGGTGGCTCATAGTAATATATGGATGGCACAGAATTTCCCCAGCTGTAATTCTGTCATCCGGATCCACCATGAGCATCTGTGTGAGGAGGCTGACAAAGCTCACACGGTCACACTGATCAGCGAGACCATCTTCTCCTGGGAGCATATGATATGCCTTGTTGGGGAAATAAAATCAGTTGAAATATATATATGTATATATGTTGCTACATGTTTGCCACATTTTATGAAACCAGGTGTTTTTTGTAAATCCATTTTACCTTCTTAAGTTCGTTCAAGCTGATAAGTGTGCGTGCGGAAAAGTCCAGATTTTTCACTTTGAGGGACGTCTGAGAAGGTAGGATAAGTTCCAGTTAGTTTTCTTACACCGAATGCATTGGATGGCATCAAGAAAAGAGGAACACGTCGAGAGAGCAACGCAAACATTTAGACATAAGTAAACAACTAAATGACTGCGATATCATGTGTTACCTTAAATGTCCATTGTTTGGGTTCCAGCTTGGATCGCTTCGTCCTAAAGTACTTTTTGGTGTACAGTCCTGCTTTCAGCATATGGTCTGGTGGCTTTCCAACTGTGCACGAGATATGTCTCATCTGTATATAGATGTGGTGTGACAATTTAAGAAAGCTAAGTTAATGGCCATTTTTATTCTCAGGAAATGTTCCTAATATGATGCTAGAAAAGAGTGATCTTGCGCTGGAACATCTTTCTCTATTGCAGGTTTAAGCGCACAAAAACATTGCGGCTGAAACTGACATGTGGAATTGTTCCACCTATAATACCAAATGCTCACCAGATCATGTTCATTGTTGCAAAGGAAAACTGGAACCCCCATTAGCAGTTCGGCAGCGATGCAGCCCAGAGACCATATGTCCATAGCCTCATAGACGGGAGCTCCTAGCAGGACCTCTGGAGATCTGAGATGAAAAAGAGAAAAACACAAATAGAAACAAACATGGCTGAAGTGATGAGCGCAAACTAAGAACCGACACAGGACTAACAATGCCAGCATGCGGACAGCTGTGCGGCCAGTGACTTACCTGTACCACAGTGACTGGAGAGTCACACCCTTCCATGCGGCCGCATTGTTAAAGGATAAGCCAAAGTCGATGATTTTTACTTTCAGTGGCTGCCGTACATGGTCTACCATCATTATATTTTCCAACTTCAGATCTGCGTGCACGATCTTTGCGCTCCTCAGGAAATCTAAAGCTGTAGCCATCTGAAACCATCACATCGTCAACAGTTAAAAGCAGCTTCACCGCAGTGTTCATTTCATCGACAAAAGCTATGACGGCACAGGTTTGGCAGTAACTCTTCTCCTGGTGTCATTTGCTATTCAACTGCAACAAAATGCTTTTGTCAAATTCTCCAAACATTTTCATTCAATTACATGAACAGTTACCCAGCTCTCTCTCCTCAAGATAGTTCGGAAATAGGCCAACTTGCATATCATTAGGAAAGTACACATTAAAGTTTACTGGAAGAAATTCACTTTTTATCCATCATCTGCCACCACCTTTTGTCCTAAGCCATATTTTACAAAAACAAGACTACTTAACTAAGTATAATACATTTTGATGGATGTTACAGGGAGTTACAGGTTTATTACAAAAACAGTCATATGCTAATTTAAAAGTCAAAGTACACCATTCACCCTACAATTCGACACAACAAATACGTGCCTGTTTTAAAATGGGGCGGATCTCCCTCAAATCGAGACATTTATTCTGGGTCGACTGCAGGAATTTTGCGAGGTTTATGTCCAGTTTCTCAAACTCAAGACAGCAATGTCCCTTATAGCAGAATGCATCGTTAAAACCGATGACATTGAACTTGTTTGAGTTGAGCGCTGTCATTGTTTTAAGGATTTCCACCTAGAATCATAGGTGTCGAGGGAGAGAGAGATATGATGTCAACACAATGCATCTTTTAACTATTCGCATAGCAAATGAATACATAGAGTAGGTATGGCACCTCATCTTTTGCATCCTGAATGCTTTGCTTGCCGCTGATGATTTTTAGAGCCACCATTTTTTTGGTGGTCACCTTCCAGCACTGGATGACCAGACCATACGTACCACTCCCCAGGAGTGCCTGCACTTTGTAATCTGTAGTTGGGCAGGTAATCAAGTCCCCAATGTTAAATTTCGGGTCCTCCTTTTCATCATTGCTGACGGATGAAATATCCTGTTGATTCTCACAACTGAGAGTAAAAGGAAGAAAAAACGAATCAACTAATGACTTCACCTCAGCCTGTACCAATGCATGCAGCAGAAGGGTCCACATGCAAAGATGCTGTTTATCAGGATATAAACAAATCCCTACTCAATAATAACTACATAAACATACCTGTACATTATTTGAGTCTCATTTAGAATTAAATTGTTTGTACATCTAATTCAAATGAACTTTTTTACAGTATTTATATGAATTGAAATAGTTAACCGGGGTGACACAGGATTCAAGTCATTTCTCAGGGTTTCTCCTTGATGTGTTACAAATATTCTGTATCTGATTTACTTGAGAACTTACCAGAGATTCGAGCCAGGGCACATGTTAATGATTTCTTATACAGTGAAAATCAGTAAAATGCTCCATTTCATACCAGTATTTCTCTCATTGCGATTGCCTAGCCTAAATTTTAGCCGCAATACCAGCAGTAATGCATTTGGATGGATGGCACATCTGAGAAAGTCATTTTACAGAAAGATTTTACCCATTACTTTAATCTCAAAGTTCTGACTTACATCTCAGAGACATTAAAGGACATTAAGGTCACACTGCCTTCCTCACAGCCCTGCCAAAACTTTCCACCCGTCGACCTTTGATTTTCAGAGACTTATTTTGAACATTTCGGAGATGTAAGGGTTTTTTTGGGGGGGAAAGAAATTCCAGCGGCAACAGAGAACCAGACAATAGAGGAGGATGGCAGTAATGCAACTTAAAGGATGCCAAGTGCCGTAAAGCCAGAAAGAGGAACATTTTGTTTTGTTACAGCAGTCGGCATCCTTTAAGTTGCATTACTGCCCCCATGGGATTTTATCAAAGCCTTTTAAATGAAATGTTATCAAAATATTCACTCATTTTTGAATGGTGGCTAAATAGATGATTATTCACCCATTCGGAGGAATTATCATCCAAAGGCTGAAGGAGATCTTTCATTCAGTTACACCCCTTACAATTAGCCGAGTCTGGTTTTGATGGTGAAAAGGGTTAAGGTGAAGATGTTGATAAAGTTAGCTTATCTTGTTGGCATTATGCTAACTCCGGTGTTGACAGAAGTGTAACGTCAGCTCCATAGTTGCATTGTTATTCATATCATTTGTTTGACGTGGACCTGTATTTTTTTCTGTTCAAACAATTGGACAAACTTTAGCTGTAGCAAAAATGTATTGTATTCAAACTAGCTTCTCAAATCCAACACGTCCATGTGAAAATAAATAAACGTAGCCGTAGTCACGTGAGCAAAGACCTGCAAATGTTTGTCAGGGTCATTTATTTGAAACAGGGAAATGTGTGATGGAATTAACATATTGAGTGCGACAGTACACAGTGTTAACTAAAAAGCATGTTAGTCTATCAGACAATTAACTGCCATTGTTCTTTTAGCTGATGAGTTGATTGTTTGAGTAAGCTAAGGGGGGGAGGGGAGCTAAAAGTCAATACTGTTGACATTTTTTGAATACTTAAGTGGAAAACTTAGTTGCTCCGTGTCTACACAAAAGTTTGTTGCAGATAGTATGGTCACACAGGCCACAAGACAGCTCAACTAGGTACACTTTTATTTGTTCTGATTAGTCATATCATTCCTATTTTTTTGCAGTCCCTTCACCCACAACACGCCTCAGAGACTGTTGTTTAATTGCATGCCCCTCATAGAACTCCCTTAGATTGTATCTTTTATATATATATATACATATACTTAGGTTCAGCAAGCTTGAATTTTGTCTTAGAAATTTTTTTTCCATTTTAGTCATTTTGTAAGCTCAGGAGTTCAGACTTCACTGCATCAACTATGAAGCTAAGCTCATTGCACAGTGTCTCATATCTGTAGGCCATGCGAATCTGTGCAACATTGGACCGACGGATATCGTTTCCCGCAGGTCCATCTTTCAGATAGTTCACACCCAAAAATTGCTTCTTTTCTTGGTGAGACAGTCCACTTTGCAACACACTGTTCCTCGCTATTTCACAAACGTCACAGGTGCTGAGCTTCCACAACTGGGCTGCTATTGCGTACTCCTCCATCAGTGGTTCCTTAGTGTAGTGGAACTGCAAGGGATCATTTGTGGAGAGAGACACACAGAGGCCTTTGCGCAGAAACTCTCTAAAAGGATTGTTGGAGTATTCCAGGAAGAGACTGTTGTTGCTGAGTGGGGACATCGCAATTGGAATCTGTGCAAGGTAGTAAAGATACTGCAGCACAGGGCTCTTCTTCAAGTTGAGGCCATGTGAGATGTTGTCAGCAGTGAGAAAGGTGGAGACCAAATGAGTCATTGATCCAGCTTCTCCGCAATTGGGACGAAACTGAAATATGTTTAGTCCACGCTCTTTTCTGAGGTTGTTGAGGACCATGATGTTTGCATACATGTAGAATATATAGTAGCTGTAGGGAGGATTGTTGTCTGCCGCCCACTGTTCTGGCTTTGGACTTCTGAAAGAGAACATATGAGCAGTGTGTTTGGACTCGTCGTCTACAGTGTCGAAGCCTGACACGTATTTGAGGAAGACGTGAAGTTGTTTGTGTTTCTGAGGGTTCACTGTGGCCTCAAATAGTGGAAGGAATATGTTCTCCAGCATCTTTGCAAAATTAGGCAATAGCTCCTTTGACTTGTAAATGTCATACAATCTCGGCACTTGAATGATCCACTTCATTTTTGGAGAGTGGACTTGGTGTTGAATGAACCAGCTAGAAAGGGAGTCCCACTCCTTCGGAGCGCATCCGTAGATGGACAGACGTGGCTCTGCATGCTGATACCTGCTTTCCTCCAGGTCATGCGCTACCTCCTTTATGATGCGAGCGTAGTACTCCCCTTTTATGAGGTTGTCTGTTTTCAGGAATATTTCTCGAAGTTCACTTGCTCCCACTGGGTTATGCTTAGCATTGAACTTATCGAACCGGTGGAAGGTTTGTCTTCCTGCATGTACGTCCAGGGAGTCCACAGTGAGATCATATGGGTCCATATTGAGGCTGTGGAAAACCTGCTGGAGAGTCATCTTTTGTCCTGCCTTTTCCAGAACCACGCGGTCTGCATCATGCTTATAGGTTTTTTGGATGAATTTCAACAGGTGCTTCTGGGACATGCAGGAAGCTGCATGGATATTCGTGTCCACCTTCCTGACATTGTAAAAATCTCTGTGAGGCACACTTTTCAGCTCTTTCAGCTCTGCCGTCTCATTGAGATTCTCATGAAGGTAGAACTTAGAACTCAAAAAATTCAGCCGCCGGTCACAGTAGGTCTTCGTGGGTCCGTCTGCAACCATCACCAGCACTTGTCCAAAGTCTACGGCGAAGGTTTCTAAGTTCGGGTAAGGAAGGTCATGGGGCTGGTTCTGTCCCAGAGCCTCTGCGTTGTCATACACATTCACAATGCCGTCCTTCATATTGAGTTCATAGTTGAGGTTCTCAGGAATGTTCTCCATGCTGTAGGGATCCTCCCCATCCGATGGACACGGACACGTTTCGAGCATAACCTCATCTTCACTCGCTCTCATGTTTTCAGTGCTGAAGAGCAACTGGGCTGTTGTTTTGCAAAGCCTGTGATAGGCTAACTTCGAGTACTTCTCACGAATATGCAGGGCCTGTAACAGACTTTTGGCGGCCTGCTCATAGTCCTCCACTGTGATTCCAGCACAGTAATCGTCACTAATAGTGACCCTTTGGTAATCAGGAAACGTTTCTTGCATCGACGAACAGGAGGAGCTGGGGGACAGGAATGGTTTAGAAGCCAGTGTCCATGTCTTGTCCTTATTTATTGGAATCTGCAGGGACGCAGACTGCGAACGAATCATTCTCAAGCTCCTCTTCTTCCTGGAGGTCTTCTCGGACTGCTCCTCTGCCAGCTCCTTAAGCAGCTCATGCTCCATAGCTTGTTGGAAGCCAATGGGGCAGTCCTCATGCAAGGTGAACATTGAGAGGGCATCACTGTTGTCTTCTTCCTTGAGCGCACAGGCATATACTTTCTCTGCGAGCAACTGAGTCTCCTCCTCGGCCTCACTGAGAGTCACCTTTGGGAATTGGCGAGGCATGTCGGCTCAATTTGATTCCTTTATGTTTTATTTTGGTAGACTTTGATTGGTGCTTTCTTATTTATTCGTTTTTTTTTTTTCCTTTGGTGTTAACCAACCTCCAAGTGTATCACTGCTACATAGCCATATTTCCTTATCCCATTCAGTTCTTTCAGATCTTCTTGTTTCAGCGTTCAGGTCCGTTTTCAGACTTTTATTTTCATTACTGCCACCCTCTGGTCTTAGCCATCCCGTATTTCCTTTCTTCATCCACAACGCCACCTCTATGTTGGTTCAGAATTACAGAACCTCCCTTTGAGGTGCCTTTGATGTGTAATTACATCATCTGTCTTCCATGATGGTTTCGATAGTTTTGTCCTCTTTTGGGTTTTACAGCAGCGCTCGCCCTTTAAGTTGTGTCCCTGCTACTCAAGATGACATTCATCTTCTTGAGATGCTGTGATGAATAGTGTGGCGGGGTGAAAACGGGGCTTTTGGTAATGTAATTTGTTTTGACACAAACTGCTATTGACCCAAAAACTAGATAAAAGTTGAGAAGGGGTAAAACGAAGAAGGTAGTATCAAACAGTGATTCAATTGCCGTGAAACTTAATAACAGAAGAAGAAAGAGCCGCATGCTCCAGTCTTTCCTGCCTTGTCCTTTATCTTTTTCTTTTCTATAATTTGCACCTCTATAACATACAGATGAAGAGTCTCTAGTGGGAAATAAGTTATTTTCTCAAAATTTTTCAATTACTCTCTTAATAAAATGCTTGACATTAGTGTCTTCGCACCAGAATTTCTATTACTATTCCCAACCAATCTGTAGAGTTACAATTGACTGAAATTGAAATGTGTCAAGTGGTAATAAATAAGAACTGACTTAAAACTTGCATACAGGACATCTTTAATTGGATACGCGGCTTTTCATACGTTCAGATGTGTTGTTTTCGGTGAATCACCTGTAACAAAGTGCTTAATAATAAAGCTGATTTGGACAAGTCTGCAAAACAAAAGGTGTTTTCTCTGCATGTAGCGCAAAAGCTGGTCTCAATTGTCAAATGAATCTCAGAATTCTGACTTTTTTCTAAGAATTCCAGAAAAAAAGTCAATTCGGGAACTGAATGCTGTTCTGATGTCAAATATAAGGACAACCTTTGGCTTCTACGTGTTGGCATTGCTTTTTTTGTCGTCTATTCGTAGATGATGCCGGGTAAGAACTGCTTACCTTGCTTACCCTGACATTACACCACATTTAAGAGTTGTGATGACACTGCGCCATTGCAACTTGCACACTTGAGCTATGAAAAGGAGTGCGATTCTGTTCACCATACTGTATTATACATGTGCTACCGGAACTATAGTCATTCTCCAGATTGTGTGAATGCATACATAAGAAAAGGGTGTAATATTCCAGAATCAGATTGTATAGATAGATTGTATAGAACTCATGCAGCAGTTTGTTTGCATGTGTGGAGGTATGTTGAAAGAGTCTTCCGAAAAAAAAAGCTGCCCCCGGTGGTACTCTGTCCAAACTGTTGATTTTTAGTGTTGGTGTCCTTGTCATGTTGCCGTTAGTGTTACTGCAGCGCCTGGCATTTATTTCAAGCCACAAGCGTTCCATTCCGTTATGCGTTCTGGGTATCCCTCTTTCTTTTTTTTAATCATGAAATACCTTACTTCCCAGGCTGTCCCACTCTATCTTCATAGCATGCCAGTGGAGAGGAACACACATGCAAGTATTGCATAGCCAACAAAATCCTCCTCCTTATCTACAAATTGCTTCCGTGACCTGGCCCTCCAGTAGCTGCCTGACCGGTATCTGGGAATCAAAGGTATTCACTTTTGCATGTTTTGATGGACAACATTTGAGTCCAATTGTTAAAATCCTAAATCTAGACAGGGGTGGAAGTATAGTTTCATGTTTTGACCATATCTCAGCTGCCTGCAGAAAAGTATTGTCATCAGAGTTAAATGATTCAGTTCATACATCTGGATACTAGGAGCTAATTGCACAGAAGAATAGACATGTTTATTAATGACCTGGTCCGTGCATGTCCTCCTGCCTGCATTGTGGAGCGCGGGGCAGCGGACTGCTTTGAATTGAATTCTTATTGTAAAAATCGATGGCTACTTTCGTTGCAATTGGCAAAATGAATGGCATGCTATTGATACAGTTATGTACTATTGGATCTAAAAATAAGATCTCCATTTCAATGGGCCGCATCCGCAAGGTAGTCGAAGTAGTCCGATGGGCTGGTAAGAGGCCCAAAAAAATAATAATAATAACTTTTTTTTGCCAATTTTTTCGTCAAACTACTTCCCCTCAAAATAAGACATGTCGGCATGTTAGGCAGCGAAAGAAATCCAGAGCCGCGCGTAATCAGCTCCTACGCTGAGGGGATCTTGTTATTGCTCGAAGAGGCCCGGGGAAAGATACACATTTTATCGACCGCTGAGTAGCAGAACGCGCAGGCACGCTTACGAACGAGCGACACTGGCGGTGACACCCTACTGGAATATATTTACAGTATATATATATACACACACGCACAACACTGAAAAGTTCCTTGGTGTTCCTTTGCGGTGTCACCGCACACGCGCGCAGCTGCGACTAACTACTGTATGTGGCGCGTGGACTGAACTGGTGCACAGGCAGACAGCTGGGGAGACAGTGGAGGTACTGTAATAGAAACCCCACTGCGTTTCCTCAGTCTCAGTTTGTGGGCAGAGAAGCAACGAGGCGAGGGGGACAGAAAAAACGGCACCGAGCCAAGGTGCTGGCGAATGGAAAGAATAAAATGCAACAGGACTGACAACAACACGGCAACACTGACAGCCCGGGGCTGGGGGGGGGGGGGGGGGGGGGGGGGGGGGGGGGGGGTTATCTGTAATGTAGTGGCATATTCCGTGTGGAGGGCTATGGGCGAATGGAAAACAAAATTCAGTCCGGCTTACAGCAGTAGGCTTCAAGGCTCTATTGATTGGAGTATATCCGTGGATGCGATGGGTGAAAAAGCTGGGATCAGCCGAGGGCCGCACCGAGCGGATGAGCGGAACCACAGAGAGCGGTCCGAGCGCAGGCTCTGATCCCAGGTGGGGGCCGGCCACCTCCGCGCCAGCCAGGTCCCCGTGGCCCAGCCGCGCCGGCAGATCCGTTCAATGACGCAACCGCCGACGTCACGGGGGGAGCACAGGGGCGCAGTGGCCGCGGCCGACCTCGGAAATGAGGACAGAGGGTAGCGAGGGTATTAAAAAAAAACAAAAAAAAACACAAATAATAAGACCACCTGGTGAAACGTTACAAGCAGCGCAAGCGGTGTTCTAATCCGGCCACAGGTCAGCCGGTGCCTCAAGCCAAGCGTATGTTTTCGCTGAAAAGTCGAAGAGGCGGCTCGCGCATTTGCTCATGTTTGCCAAGGAGATGATTTCTTAGAGAACCTTGTCCAAACAGAGACAGTTGGCCGTTTGCTTCTTCTTTTTTTGATTGATTTTTGATTTTTGTGCGTCGTGTGGGGCGGAAGCGAACCCAAAACGGGAAAAAAAAAAACAATCCTCCCTTTCCTTCCTTTTCCCCACCTTTGCGTACGCGTGGAACAATAATGAACCGGTGGAGGGGCTCGGTGGGTTCCAGGAGCGCCCCCGACCCCACCCGGTCTGTTTCCGCTTGGCTGGTCCGCCTGTTCTTGCAAAATGTTGGCTGCCGCGGCGATCAGGGCCGGCAGCCGTGGACCGACTCGCACCACAGACTCTCCTGCTTGCCCTTTGCTTTTCGGTTGGTGTGGAGATCCTTTGTTTGCTTGCCACGGTGTTGAATTAAAATGTTGCCCACGAAGGCGTCGGCCATTGCTTGAAGTATGTGCCCGAGACACGAGGCCATTGTGCCAAGAAGTTTAAACGAAAAGGGTGACCAAAACTGACGGTGAGGTCCGGCTTTAAAAAGCAAAGACGAGACGAGATGCGCACGTGCGCTGTGATTCTCAGGAATTTTGCAGACAACCTCAGCGTCCGTTAAACCACCGATTTGCAAATAAACTCAGGCGGTGTATATTCTTACAATTCATACAGAAGTGGTCAGACATGGTGAAGGTATGTCACCATCTGCACAAAAAGCACAGCAGTTATAAAGATGAAATTCGACACCTAAACCTCAAAAGACACAGGAGTGGTTTCATTTCTCTTCTTTTTTTTCGTTTTTTTTTTTTCTGCGTGCCAAACATCAACACGCATTATCTCTCGGTCAATTCCAGAGTAGTGCGAGGGGTGGTGTTATTATACAATGCGAAAAAAGGTATTTATGAAAAAAGTTGTCCTAAAATGTGGTATTGTAACAGAGGAAAAAAAATTGTTTTTTTCTGATCAAGAACTGCACAGTGAGGACAACTGAGGAAATGCAATCTAATACAACATATACAGATGTGAGGAAACGAAAGTGCCTAAGATTAGCAAACAGTGTCATGACACTTCTGAGAGGGACCACCCAAACAGTGACAAGCTAGACCAAATGTCAAGATGACATGGATGACCTTTGAACTTTGCCGGCGGCAACCGTCATTTGATAAAAAGCAACAAGTGGAAAACCACAATCTTCGATTTGTGGGTTGGACTACCTACGATAGGCATTTTTTTGGTTTTAAACCCGTCTGGCCACAGTCAAAATCTCTATGAGTCAGGGGAAAAGTAGGACTGTGGATGGTCTCCCTCGAAAATAGGTGTCCAGCTGAGATGACTCCGAGGCACCCGGGAGAACAGTGAGTGAGAGACCAACTACGAGAGGAACGGCTATAGGCTTAAAGGAGTCGGTTCATGAGTCCACATTATGCAATCAATGGCGCATGGTGGCATGGAGCGCAGTTTCCTTGGCAGGACATGGCGGTGGGAGTTGTTTCTTGACATATTGCATTCGTGTCTGAACCCCGCTCGCGCATTCGAGGACGGCTCAGGATGATCACCGCTTTGACGTTATCCCTGTCGTCCCAAAGTTGTCACCATTTCACTTTTTTTGCCATTAATTGGTGCTCATGTAATTATCAATAACACGACTACATCTCTGTCCCCCCCTCTCTCTCTCTCTCTCTCTCTCTCTCTCCTCTATCTTTTTCTCCCGACAAAGTGGGTGTAAAAAAGAGATGTTCCAATACCGGTGTCTGAAATGCCTAATCGAATTCCGATGCTGCAGGATTGGGCATCTGCGAGTACATAAATCTCCGCGACGAGACTGTCCCCCTTTGCCGTGACAACCAGAATAGCAATGTCCCCTTGATGCCGTTAACCCCCGTTACGTCTCAGGCCCGTCTCTTATTCTTTCAGGTCCTACGGCAGTCGGCATCCTTCGAGTTGCATTCCCAGGCTTCATTAGATAAACGGGAAAAAAAAAACGTACAGGGAGAAGGCGGAGGCAGGCGGGACCAAAAAGGGGAAAAACTGGAAATGAAAAGGGGAATAATGATGTGAATGGGCCGAAGAAATGTGTTTTGTTTTGTTTTTCCCCCCCCCCCATAATTACCAAATGGAAGCCAATTATTCTAATAAGCTGAAGCAGAGCAAAGTGCAACACTTTTAGTAGAAAAACGTACACCTGCCACGAAACCCGCAGAAACGCGCGCATTCCGCAGACAGCAAACTTGGTATTTTCGCAGCATTGCCATTCCTCTCATTCGCGTCTCCCCTGTAGCCCCCCCCCCCCCCCCCCCCGCGCGGGGCGCCCCCCCCGGCGGGCGTCTGCCCCGGCCGCGCCCCCGGGGCCCGGCGCGACATCCCGCCCGTCCCGCCGCCGTCAAATGTCACCGCCAGAGGAGGCGGCAGCCGGTGGGCTGCGCTCTCTCTCTCTCTCCGCTACCTCTGGGGGGGGGAAAAAAAAAAAAAAGAAAAAAAAGAAAAAGCAAAACCCTCGCTCGCGCCGCTTGTCATGCAGGAGGACCCTGCCGGTGCTGTCGGGAGCCTTATTTATGACTTCAGATCGAAGATGACCCACAGTGAACCCCCGCAGAGCGCTGTAATCAAGGTAGCGCGTCGCTCGAGGGAAAATGGATTCCTCCGTTGCTGCTGCGGCCTCCGTGCGTGCTCTTTCACGCGCAAACAACCACGTTTAGCCGCTGAGAGATACATTTGTCGCGGGGGGGGGGGGGGGGGCCTTTTGTTGGGGGGGGGGGGGGGGGGGGGGGGGGGGGGCCTTTGATCGGACGATAGTGGTGTTTTTTATACCCGTGCCAAACCTAAACTTCACTTTGAATTTTTGGGGGGTTAATAACAGCCTGCACTTAACCATACGTGTTGATTTCCAGCCGGTTCCGGTGTGACTTAACACGCGTGACAATGACCTCGCTAAACAAACACACTCAGACTGAGTCAATGCGTAGGATGGTACCGCACATACCGCGATGATGGTTGATTTTCGCTGGCAGCATTGCCATTCCTCTCATTCACGTCCCCCCTGTAGCCCCCCCCCCCCCCCCCCCCCCCCCGGCCGCGCCCCCGGGGCCCGGCGCGACATCCCGCCCGTCCCGCCGCCGTCAAATGTCACCGCCAGAGGAGGCGGGGCAGCTGGTGGGCTGCGCTCTCTCTCTCTCCGCTACCTCTGGGGGGGGGAAAAAAAAAAAAAAAGAAAAAAAAGAAAAAGCAAAACCCTCGCTCGCGCCGCTTGTCATGCAGGAGGACGCTGCCGGTGCTGTCGGGAGCCTTATTTATGACTTCAGATCAAAGATGACCCACAGTGAACCCCCGCAGAGCGCTGTAATCAAGGTAGCGCGTCGCTCGAGGGAAAATGGATTCCTCCGTTGCTGCTGCGGCGTCCGTGCGTGCTCTTTCACGCGCAAACAACCACGTTTAGCCGCTGAGAGATACATTTGTCGCAGGGAGGGGGGGGGGGGCCTTTGATCGGACGATAGTGGTGTTTTTTATACCCGTGCCAAACCTAAACTTCACTTTGAATTTTTTGGGGGGTTAATAACAGCCTGCACTTAACCATACGTGTTGATTTCCAGCCGGTTCCGGTGTGACTTAACACGCGTGACAATGACCTCGCTAAACAAACACACTCAGACTGAGTCAATGCGTAGGATGGTACCGCACATACCGCGATGATGGTTGATTTTCGCTGGCTTGTTTTCCGGTTTGTATCAAGTGTCTCCCGGGTCACAGGCGACTCTAATTTAATTTGCAGCACCTCTTATTCTAAGTCTTGCCAACCCCTGACAATAATTATGTATTATGAGTAGTTGGATTGATATTGTAGAGAAGGGGAATTATTCTTTTTTTTTTATCTATGTCCTTAGAGAAAGAAATTCATTCGACATAACCCATGGCATTAGACTGAAAATGACCCAAATGCGTCCATGGCTCCATCCACAAATGGGTACGCAAAGTGACGACGACAAACCCAAGGGGACATGGCGCAGAATCGCGGAGAATACGAATCACAGTCGCAGCCTCCTGAATTTGGACACCGCAACTATTGCCTCGAGATAGAAATACCCGCAGATACCGCGAGGGTAGACGGTCCCCTGGTGACCCCTTTTGGGGGATTGATATTTTCATTTTGTGCAAGGTGGTGAACTAAGGGGAGAATTGCTCTTCTATCTAATAATAGCGGTCCCTCTCGCACAAACACGCGCGCACCCTCGCAAACAAATCAACGCAACTCAAAGCCTGTGTTAAGGGTGTACGTGGCGTGGACCCAAATGCACGAGGCACCGGATGAGTGCCGTTCGAAAAAGGGGCTTTTACTGAGGGGAAGTCAGCAGCATGCGAAAGCACACGGGAGCACCAAGAAACACACACTATCAAAAAAAAAACACCAACTTACCCGACACAGTTCACAAAAATTCTTCCGATCGAATCCTACCTGAACTCGGACTGCGAAATACTACGAGCCCGATGACCATGGCCACGGACAACGCCAAACGCGAGAGGCATGGCTAAACGGAAAGTGGCAAGGCGAGAACTCAACGTAACGTGCGTTTCCCCACGGCATGCCGAGGCCAACCGATGCCACTTTGGCGGCACAGCCGTCGGCCGATCAATATTGGCTGATTTCTCTGAAATCAATTCTTCAGCTCTCCCTCATGATGTCCACGCGGTGTCAGGGGAATATAGCGTCATATTTTGCAGCGCCCCAGCGTGTCAGCCGATCACGTTTGTCCGGTTCGGACGAAGGGGAAAAGAGTTGCAATACGCAGAGGCAGGCAGAGGCAGCGTACCAGAGTCCTCCACCCATTCTCGTTCGCTTGTGCTTCCGCCAAAAAACCCCCGAAACGAATGATATTTTTTAATGAGGGTATTGAGGGGAACGTGGCTCATCAGTTCATTTTTGTGTTGTTTTTTTTTATAAAATCTTTGCTTTTGTTATGCATGGAAACTTTCCACTGCTCCGCCAGGATTAGCTTTCCGAGCTAATGAGCCCAAAACAAGCCACTTTGAAGAGAACGGGGAGGCGGCACGCCATTATTGGCCGCTGCCTCACACGCATACAGACGCGCTCGCGCGTGTCTCACAAACATCGGGGAGAAAAAAAAAACACTTTGCTCCCATCCTTTTTCTATCTGTGCATTCAGCTTCCAGAACCTCATCAGATCTACTTCGCTTGTAGGTTCAGAGAGGGATGTATTCAAAAATGTCTGTTTCATACATCACCAGTTCATTTGGGGCATTTTTAATTTTCTTGCCTATTTCGTTTTCCAGTCACTAATTGACCAGTCAACTTGGAAACTGTTGCTACCATGTTGTACCATGTTTGGGGAGAGGCGGCCTAGGGGCGAGGGGGACAGGCATCGGACCAGAGGGTTACCGGTTCGAGGCCCAGTCGAGGCGGTCTCCATCCGGAAGGATGCACGAACCCCCGCCACTAACAAAAAGAGACGCCACCTCTAATGCCCCTGAGGCAAGGCACTAACCCCATCTGCTCCCCGGACGCCCTCAGCTGTCCACTGCTCTGTGGCCTTGCGTGCGCCACAGGTGGGTCCAATGTGGAGGGCAAATCTCCCCCTGGCTTGTGTGTGCTTGCATGTGCGTGTTTGCGTGGGACGATGCGCAATTCTAATCCTAATTCTAATTCTAAAGGTCGGGCGGAGGTGTTGCTGTGAAGGCAGGGACTGCTTTTGACCATGACGTACCCCTGATGGCCGGCCTGACTCGGGTAACAGACTGCTCAGTTGTATCTCACACCCTCCGGCTAAAGCCGCATGACTGAGGGCTGGACGCTGCGGAGATGCTGTTTCACCTCAGGACGCCTCTTGAATTGATGCGTGATGAAGGGATGTCTCCATGACGGCTGGACGCTTGGCAGGCAAGAGTCGGGGGAGGGTGTGAGCACACACTGAATCTACAGGGAAAGGGTAGTGAGAAGGAGCGATAGGAGGCTGGAAACGGGGCAGTTAATCTCTTACATTGTATCAGAATGGAGAGGAGGCTACAAGGAAACATAAAATTGTCGAAAACACACAGAAACGGAATGGACGCAGGGGAATATATGGGTGCGTGCGTCTGTGTGTGTGTGTGTGTGTGTGTGAGTGGTTGTCTGGCGTTCCTACCCCCCCCCCCTTACCTTATTATTAACTCTTTTTCCATCTCAACCTTTTTGATCTATTTTATAATCCTCCATCAATCCACCCCCCCCCCCCCCCACCCCCCACCACCAGCACTAAGAGCACTTCACACTTCAGTCCACTCCTACGTGTGGCTTGGTCTAGTAAAATTCGGCACCGCCAAGCTCTGTTGGCTGGTGATGATTTGGCTGAGTTCCGCTGAGCAAGGTTACTCTTGTGATAGCCAGGCAACCATGGAACGGCTGATGCTGTTGCCCGTTCGATTGGTTTCGCGACGCAGACGATTACGACACATTCTCCCCATTGGGTGCACAGCGGATGTGGCTCAGAAAGTGAGGCGGGTTGTCAAACCATCAGAGAGCGTCGAACATCAGCCCAGTGGGACGCGAGCACAAAACGCCCACGCTCACATTTTGAGTTTGTTAAATGAATTCATGCCTGAACTACCTCCAATGGACCGCCTTATCGAAAGGAGCTGGGCGGAATGATTTACTGACTTAAAAAAAGATTAACTGTGTGTCACGTGTTAATTAGTTCGTTAATTGGCCTCTTTTGGCTGCTGTAGGGAGCGTTGGGTTTCAAAATATGCAGCGAGTTCGTGAGTTGAATAAACAAAGTTTAAAAACGCATTCATATTTCATCTTTTTGTATGTACCGTTATATTTGCAAGAGTGGTTTGACATGTCGTATGGATGCAAATATTATGAATGTATTTAAATATAAAATACAAAAAAAAACGGTACTAGAGGCAGTAACTCCATTTAAAAAAAAGTTAAATAAATCAGAAACCGAGAGGACGTTGACTGGGAAGATTCATGTGATATTGTTCTCCTGCTATCTCAGGCACGCAGACACATCCGTCTGCGGGCTCTCGCTCTCTGAATAAAACCGGTAACGCACACACCTCTGCCAAGAGGGCAGCTCGCAATTATTATTGTTGTTTTTTTTTTTAAGAGAACTAAAGGCGTGAACTGACAAACGGTGAATGGAGATGTCGGGGTGGAGAACGTTAGAGAGAATGAACAAATAAATCAGCCTGCACTACCTGAAAATGAACCTTTTGGTATTGCATTTTTTTTTTTTTTTTTTAACATGCAAGGTGTAACGTACGGTGAGCAGCAACAAGACATTTCCTTTTTGCAAAAGAGGACAGATGGATACAGAGGAGTGCTGACGGTGTTTTTTTTGATTATTTGAGGACTGTGTGGAGCCTCGTGTATTATTTGTTTGAGGACTGCGTTGAGCCTCTTATTTGAAGCTGTGGCGCCCGGTGTGGGACAGGAAAAATCGGCAGCAATTGTGCCACAAAGCGCCTCCTTTCCCTCCTTCTTGACGACTTCAGTGTGGACACCCACAGTATGATGTACTGACCGGTATGATGTGCAAGGAGCGCACTCTCACACGTACGGTACCTACACACACACACACATACCATCGTCAGCTGCAGCGCGACGCTGAGAGCACATGGCAGTCTCTCGCCTCTATGGCTGGAATTACACGGTGCTCCCAGTGATCTCATTAAGACGAGAAAGTCGAGCGACTTCTGGTCAAGTTCCCGACGGTTATTATTCCAAAATTGTTACATTCCACAGATATGATCGCTCCACCTCTGAGATGTTTCGTAGAGCCTCAGCGTCGGTGCAACCTGTCTCTCTTCTCTGCTGCCAAGTCAGTAATCCACACTGTGTCGAGAGAGAGAGAGGAACATGTTGAACGGCGCTCTTTCTTCATCGGATGAAGCCTCTGGACCATCTCACCTCCTCTTCTCCACCGCTTCCTCTCGTTCAGCATGCGGCAGGTGTTCCATTTCCCTTGCGTGAAGTCGCCCTTATTCCTTCGGCTCCCTTGTGTTCCGCGCCGCGTCACCCGACCCGCAACCCACCCTTTCTCTCTGCTCTCTCCCTTCATCCTCAGAGGCCAAAGTCAAAATTGTTCAACTTTCTAAAAGTTGGGGAAATTGCCACATCTGTGGACCGCCGCGAAAAGAAAGGAGCCCTAGGAGGCCTGCAGATAAATGTGAGGGCAGCTTTTGAAATATGCAGGCAAAAATAAACTCTTTCTATCAGGTCCGGTTTCATTGTAGTATTTGGCGTATTATTTGAAGGTGCTTTTCCCGCAGCAGGATGAGTGTATGACCTTTTTTTGGCATAATGGTCATTTGTTATCGGTTGTTTGTGAGAGCAGTGAATCAGAAAAAAAAACATGGTCATTTGCATGGATAAGCACCTTATAGGAGGTCCAGGGGCCTAATTTCCTTAAAAGGGCAGGCTAATCACAGCTGATTAAACGCTGATTGTTTTTTTGATTTCAAGGGATACTCGCCGTGTAGTTCCAATGTTCGAATATTGTTGAGCCGTGTTAAATCAATCATGAAGAGTATGGCGTGCAGTCACGAGCACGGCACGTGGCTTCTGTCCAGATGTCGCTTTTACTCATTTTCACAGCATTCGGCTTAGATTGTTGTGGCTCCGCTCATCCCACAGAGGAACACAGGCGTCCCATGTTTATCCTGCGGTCCTCCAGGCTCGAGTCGCGTCAGGAAAGCTTGCCACGTTAAAAAAGGGATTAAATCCAAAAGGGGGAGGAGAGAAAAAAAAGTGCTGCTAAGGATTTCAAACAAAAGGGTCAGTGGAATTGTTAGGGTTTTTTTTGTTTTTTTTCTTCCAAATTTAGACGTCACAGGTCACGACAGGCCTTAAGCCATAAGCTGTTGGCTCCGATGGCGGTGACAAGTGTGCCCCACGATTGGAGCTGCTCTGCCAGCCAAGGTGAGAGATCTGCCTGCTTTTCTGTCTCAGTGGAGCAAAGGCAAGGGGACCGAGAGACTGGGTCAGGCCGATCTCTGTGGAGCGTCGCGGGCCAATGGGCTCTACGTGCTGTAGATGTGTTGGGCCTGATAATGTATATGCGACTCAAAAAAAAAATAAGATAGGGCTAATTTGAGGGGGCATTTCGGGGTCCATCCGGAAATTTCACCCGAAAGCCTCGAGTAGTGTATATGGGTATGGATGGCGGGTATGACACCTTACGTTTTGTCTCTCTATGAATGTGCATTAAACTAGGTCGTGGCCACTTTTGCGGCATTTGAAAAAGGGAGACTTCCGTAGGCGGGGGGGGAGATGAACGAATGAAAAACAAGAATGTGAAAGCGATTAGACAAGAACAAGAACACCCTAAAGGACTTTTGTTTGTTTTAATGGGAAACGTTGGTGGTGCGTAGAATCAGTGCTTTGCCTAATCAGAGTCAAGTGACCCATTGCTTATGGCTTGCCCAACACGTAAACGTTGCTCGAAGGCCTACAGGTCAGGCCAATTTATATTACCCGGGCCACGAAGGCATCGTGCGCGCCTCGTGCTTACGTGGTGTTTGTATTTTGTCGTTTAACGCAATTCCCCGAGCCCCTTCGCTTTCGCAGGCTTTTTGTAGCAGTGTGCCGCAACGTGGGTTAGAAATAATTCCTTATAGGAAATAAAAGGTTTCAAGTGTACCGTGGCAGTGGGGCGCGGTTAGAGCGCCGGCTGCCGGTGAGCGAGGGGAGTGGCGGCCGGAGACCAGACCCAGCCGGTGGCTTGGAACCCTTGCAGATATCCCAGAAAGGACCATGAGATTATCTCTGAGGAGAGATAACCCGCCTGCCGCAGGAGGATACACGTGCCCGCACATAGCACATTAGCACAACAAATAAAGCACAAACCCCACGTGAAATGTCATACATTCGCAAGTGAGTAATGTAGCATTTGCGCTTTGCCCCAGCTTCACTTGAAAACATGGCAAACGCTGAGGTTTATCGTTTTTCATCCAACACTCATTCGACAAAATGAGAAATTGGAGAAAAACAAAAACTCCGATAACACTACAGTTGTTCAAGGTCGAACTGGACCCCTGTAAGGGGGAGAGGAAAACCAAAACGCCTGAGTGGTGGCGGGCAACCTTCAGTCATGGACTGTCCAGGGGCGCCTATTCAGAGTGGGCCTCGAGAACATGGCCAGAAATGCCCCCCGAAAGCGGAAAAATGAAGAATCGGAATAAGCGAACAAAGTCAACCGAAGTGGTGGCTTCTGCCGTTACAATTAAAGAAAGTAAGCCACGCGGAAATAAACCCCCCCCCCCCACCCCCTCTATACCTCCACACCTCTCCACTTAAAGCTCTTAAATCGGATTGGATTTGGGAGGACGCTGTGCACGGCTTCCTCCTCTGAACTCCATCCCTATATTTCTCTTTTCCTTGGCACAGGGCTGAGGTCTCCCGATTCCACCGTTTCGCCGCTCGACATTCATTTAGTCTCTTACACAGGAGCGTGTACCTCGGAGCCCTTAATGGAATTAGAGACAACGTGTGGAGAGAATAATGATGGGAAAGAAATAGTAAAAACCCACCACGTTACTGACGAATGAGCAGCTTTACGCTGCGGATCACATCGCCCCTGTGTCGAACATGGCAGAGCTGGCGGTGTGTGTTCACCGACCGCACGCGCACACACTGAGAGTTGAATGAGAACGTTGGATTTTTGAACGCATAGATCTCGAACAGGATCTTGAATGAGAGCGTCGCATCAAGATAGGCCCACAAATCGGGGAACACGCCGCGTCGCCGCTCCACAAGGAAAATGCTCTCGGCGATGAGACCCAATCGCCTGTCAGCGGAAAATTGCAATTCCGTGTTCAATGTAGTCGCGCATTTTTGCCCGGGCCCGTGGCTTCCAAACTGTCGGAACACGACATCAATGTCTCCTGCCACGCATTCGGGCTCACTGGAATCCACGGGGTTGAGTCTCTGGGTTCGACTCTCACCGTCTCGCTGCCCCCTCGGGCCTTATTCCCCTCCGCAGGCGGCGCCCTGCTTCTCATGCGCACTTTAAATCATGGCCCGCGTCGGCTGATTCAGAGCGCATAGAGGCCCACCCCGACGTCAGCTCATTCATTTCCCCGCTGCCTGTTCCGCATCCCCGCGTTCTCCGGTGACCCTCCTCTCCGCCCTCCACCATTCATCCCCTCCACCGCTCTATTTCGCTTAATTACCGGCCTCCTCTGCGGTGAATAATGGACCCGTTGCGGCGTTTCGTCTCTGCCGCATCACCGCTTGTCGTATTACCCCGCCTGGGCCTTCGCAATCATCGCCACGGGGGGGGGGGGCAAGGAAGTGATGGAGGGAGGGAAACGGGGAGGAAGGTTGCAGGCATGAATCGGGAGTTTTGAACCGGCGGTGGAGGGAGAAGAGGCCGGGGGGGGGTTTCCCGTCATTTGAGTTTCATGCTGTCATTTCCAAAAGATGAGTCAGCGCCTTCGAATTGGCTTTTCCTCTTTCCACCGTATACTTGCGTACGCGTCTGTCCCCATCATGTAGTGGAGAATGCCCTGAGGGCTCACTTTGTTTGAAACAGTCTTGGCTTAGAAACCCCCTCATTGCAAGGGTGACACTTGTGTTTTCCATTTTTAGGAGTATTAAATATGAAATATTGCACGTGCAATCGGTTTCGACGTCATGAAGTAACAGCTGCGGCAGCGCGTCTTTTTTTTAGGTGGCTGTAATTGCTTTTTGGGGCAAATGGACAGATGACGTACTGCCGGCCCTGGGGTACACAAACGCGCGCAGAGCTTTGTGTGATTCATTTGTCGTCGCGTCTGGTCTTTCCGGTGAAGGGAGTCGATAGCTGGACATAAAACAGGCACAACAGTCGCTGGTTTTATCAATAAAAAGAAAGGTATCTAAATTTGTATCACCCATATTCACAAATCCCATATGGATTAACAGTCGCTACAGGGTGCTACATCCTCTGGCCTTAAGTATCAGAAAGGTGAAGGGGGAAAACAATTCAACAGGAAGAAACGGAGAGTCACGAGTAACGATGAGTAGTGATTCCTCTCCCAGGAAGGACAGAAGCTGACAGGAAAACCTATTAACCGTCACCATTTTTCCCCCTTTCCCCCGCCAGAATTTGAAAAATGGATTTTTTGTTTGTTTGACATCCACCGAAAAAACAAGCTCCGAGCTTTCCACGCACACGGGTGGAGGAGAGGAGAGGATGATGGATGTTTTATTTCACAGTTGTGCACGCAAAAGACACGACCTTTCGTCCCTGTCGTCTCCCCCGCTGCCGATGGGTTGCCTGATTCGTATTCTGTCAGCCCAATCCTCACGGGGCAGACGTCTGCCAGTCAAACATTGACCCAATAGTCAAGTGTGTACCGTGGGGGCAAAAAAGTTTGCACCGCCAGGTAGCGCAGAGCCAACTTGCTCCAGACGAGGGCGAGGAGAGCGGGAAAGGCCCGTCGGGGCGGGAACCAACTGCAAAGTCATGACACATGAGACAGAAGATGACAGTAAAAAAAAAATAATAATAATTGAGTGACGAAATGTGTTTCAGATTATATTTTGTGATTAGGGGGATGATAGAGAGCGTGCGTCGGATGTAGGCCTTGGGAGCATTGTTCCACTTTGTGGCAATTACCCCATCGCACTCGTGGAGTTTTGTGTAAGCCGCTTGAACATTTTCTGCACTTATGGTTGCGCGTAATATGGCGTCAATGGAAAGTGTTCTCGCCGCCCGAGGAGAGCGGGGTGGCCCATTGTCACCGTGTGAAAAGGGGGACCCACCGGTTCAGCAGTTGTCAGATGTGGCGTTAAGTCGCCCCCCGCTGGGGCTCTATTGTCTCGTTAAATTCAAATCCTAATGCAATTTCCGCACACGGTGATTTGGCTTCACAGCCCATTCTTCCCGAAAGGACAGGGGCTGGGTATGAAATGGACGGACTATAATCTCTACTCTCGCTGAGGTTTCAATTAAAACGAACCGGTACGACATGAGCAGGATTTTGTTCATAGAATCTTTTTTTTTTTTTTTTTTTTTTTTGGTGGACGACACAATGCCGATGTCGAGAGAGAGCGTGGGCAGCAAGAAACTCGCCTGGAATATCAACGGGTTTGTATTTGTGTATTATATCAAATCTGTGTGGGTGGGTCGGGGTGGGTCGGCTCCCTTAATTGACCGAGATTATTACAAAAATCAACATTCAGAATCCGTTTGGGTGATGCCGGTGTAAAAACCCAACGGTCATTCTCAACACAGTCTGTAAAAACGCCCTCTCGAGTGTAGGCAATTTTGCCGTATGGTGTTACGTGTCCCTTTTTTTTATTTTTTTTTATTTTTTTCGTCTCCTCACCGCTGAGGACTGCCGACTCTCTGCCCCGGACCACTTCCCGCCTCCCTCTGCCGCGAGCCCCTCCGCCTCCACCCATCGGCAGACTAACCCGAGGGAGCCGGCGGGGCACCTGGGCCGAGCGCTTCCCATTCCCAACTGGGGGAGGAGAGAGCGAAGGGGAAAGCGCTGCCGTTTGACACAGACTCGGTCCCCCCCCCCGCAGCCCGTCGCCCGTTCTGCTCAGGCCGGGGCGACCCACGCCGAGCAGAAGGCGCTCAACACAGTCTGTAAAAACGCCCTCTCGAGTGTATGAGAGGGCAATTTTGCCGTATGGTGGTACGTGTCCCTTTTTTTTTTTTTTTCCGTCTCCTCACCACTGAGGACTGCCGACTCTCCGCCCCGGACCGCTTCCCGCCTCCCTCTGCCGCGAGCCCCTCCGCCTCCACCCATCGGCAGACTAACCCGAGGGAGCCGGCGGGGCACCTGGGCCGAGCGCTTCCGATTCCCAACTGGGGGAGGAGAGAGCGAAGGGGAAAGCGCTGCCGTTTGACACAGACTCGGTCCCCCCCCCCGCAGCCCGTCGCCCGTTCTGCTCAGGCCGGGGCGACCCACGCCGAGCAGAAGGCGCGCGAGAGAGAGAGAGAGAGAGAGGCGCGCGACCACTCGTCTGCTGCGCGCCCACGCAACAGGCCGGACTTCGAGTTCGCCAACACAGGCGATGACGGGCGGGGACATAGAGATCTGAGCTGAGGTGCATTCAGGGGACGCCGGAGTCTCGGGTCAGCGGGTGCGCCGTTTCCGTTTCCACCCCCCCCCCCAAAAAAATAAATAAATAAAAATGTGTATAACTCGCAAGTCGTCCTAGAAAATGGAGCTCGGGGAGTTACCGTTCCGCCACAGCTTCCTAATCCCGACGTTTACAACATGGTTGCGCGAAGCAGACGCCGCTTATTTTCGGTTATTTTCCCGTCCTAGTTCCCGCTCAATGGCGCGCGCGCAAAGACAGTCAGGCCGGGCATCCTCTCGGGCCCCCGGCTTTGTCGCATTTCGCACAATCTCAAATTGACCAGGGACGACCCCGTGGCGATGCCAGCAAGCACGATCCCCAATCCAGGAGCTGAGCCTGGGTCAACCGTCACAACAGCCCCCGCTCTTTATCTGTCTGCGCTCCTTTATCTCCAGACAGCCGGCAATTACATACAGAATGATTTTATTATCATTGCCCCCGGGCCGGAAAGAGGAAAGTTGTCAGGCTGAATACTGTACCGTCCGAGGCAATTTTTTGGCAATAAAACGTTAATAAAACGTTTTTTTTTTTTTAATATGCAGATGAACTCAGCGGGTTCCGCCAAGCGGTAGGTCCGCCCGACTACTGCTACTACTACACTACGAGACTGATTTCCCTTTTTTTTTTTTTTTCATTTTCTGCATTTATTGATTTTTTTCTTTTTTTTTTTTGATGATGATGATTCTAAAATAAAAATCTCATCCTCTCTTTACCCTCTGCTGGTTGCAATATGTTTTGCTTCACTTTACACCAACAGAAATGTCCAAAACGAAACTCCATAGAGTTACCGTGCCATACCTACTTCGTGACAAACAATGCTTTATCTCTGGTTGTGGTTGTCTGGCAGGTCTGGCAATTATTATTTTTTTGTTGTTGTTGTCGTTGTGAACTTATGTTCAAGAGGAACCTTTGACCTATGATTGGTGTTTAAAACAACATAACAATTAACTTCAACTTAAAAATTGTTGTTTCATTTTTTTCAGGGACGGTGCACAGATGTTTTTTTTTTTTTTTTTTTTTTTTTTTTAGTTAGTTACGAGCGAATTTAAGGCCCATAGTCCCTGGATGGAGCAATAAGGTCTATTTTAGGTGGGGGACAAAGAAACGCATTTAGAAAAACAAACCATTGTTTTGTTATTTTGTTATTTGTTATTTGCCTTTGGTTTGCCTTTGGTGTGACGCAAAGCCAGCAAGCCGCTGTCGGCAGTTGGTCCAAGTCCCGTTCAAAACTCGCAGGTCCCTTCCATACTCCTCGGACGGGCTTGTTACAATGGTCATTATTTTTGCTTTTCTCATCATTTCCTTTCAGGTTCTCAAACTCACTTGTAGTAGGCCACAATTAACATCCGCATATGCAGTATATAGAATGGAATTGTCAGATGAGGATGCACCAGAGACCGCCTGAGCTTCTGCCAACGAACTTTCCCCTCTGCATTTTTTTTTTTCTTTTTGCCCCGAGGCTCGGTGCTCCGTGTGCCTTTGAAAAACTCTCTCGATGGGAGAAAACCGAGAGAGTCCGATAACTGCCACAAGGTTTCCCCTTCTCTCTGTCAGACGTCGGCTTGATGCTGCAGGTATGCGGCCGGCAGGGAGCCGGGTGGATGCGCGTGTATTCATGAAAAGAAATATATTGGAATAATATGGTTCCCCCAGAATACCCCCAACCCCACCCACCCCCACCCCTGAGCACACACGAGCGCCCCACTAATACCACGCCTGCGAAACGACCCGATGTGGCCAAAGGGGGGGGGGGGGGGTGGACAAATGGGGCTGAATGGATTTGAGTCACGTTGATGATGATGCACATTGTTTTCCATTTGTGCCCCCCGACTTCTCTCTGGCCACAAGCCAACACTAATGCGCGAGATAGGGGGAATCAATAAAGAGGCCATTACCTCCCTGCTCCTTTGGCAGACAGTGGACGAGAACCGCGTCTTCTGTTATGAATGGAGCCAGCGCGAATTTTCGGCCCCATAATAAATGTCTCTCTCTTCCGCCCCCCCCCCCCCCCCCCTTTCCCCCCCCCCCCCCCCCCCCCCGTGTCGATCGCTCGCTAGCTCTTTCCTCGCCTTTCTCTCCGCCGCTTTCTGCCTGCAGGATATCCAGGTCCAACTTTCATTTCCTGTCGGCTGTGGTGTGAGGAAGGGGAGACCCACAGGCTCTTTTAGAACCCCTCCGTTTTAACCCTCCGGGGGGGGGGGGCGACACCGTCCGAGATGTTTGGCATATTTTATTTGCTCGCACTGTCCCTCGTCTATGGGGATGAATACAGACCAAAGTTGCGACTTTTCAATGGATTTGTCTCTCATCCCTGACAGATGGAAGGTTTTTTTTTGGTTCAAATCCCATCTTTCTGTGTGGAGATTCTACGTTCTTCCAAAGTTTGCGTGGGTTTTCTTTCAGTTACTCTGACTCTGGCGTCACAGTGCGGGTTTTCTAATGTTCCATATATAAGGCTTGAAAATAAAGCAGTTCATACGTCATCGAATACGATCAAAACATGATTGATATTTCCCAGACGCATGTGTTATTTCATCTTCACACATTTCAGAGCACCACTGTGTTACCGTCATATTTTTGCTCAAGGTTATCAGACCGTCAGAATATCATATTAGACCAAGTCCCCCCATCCCCCACCACCACCACCCCCTCGAGAAGGACATCATTTGAGAGATGAATGTGAAATGGAATGGTATCAGCCTTTTTTTCTTTTTGTGGCCTCAGACTATCGAAGGTGAAGTGCTGAAACTCCGCTGAGGGTAATAAGCCAAGTGGGTAAGATGGCGGGAATGAGGGGAAAGCTGTTGACTGGCTTGACTGATTTCCCGTCAGCGAGGTCATTTCCCGCAGATTCGCGTGCAAGGAGGCCTTCAGAAGCGCCGTGCCTTCACTCACTGCAACTCTTTCACGGCATAAACGCATTCCCACACGCAGCGGCGGCGTTCTGCAGTGCCCGACACGTGCCTTTTCCAATTATTGAAAACTTCAAAAATCAAATTAGAAGTTCCACAGGCTTTTCGGTGCAATTAAAATGCGCCTCGCATCGCCTTTTAGAATGAAATGAGAAGTTGCGTCAGCTATTAGAGATATTCAATATAGCTCAAGGACAAACGTGGATACAAGAAAAATACTATCGCTGCCAGGACTGGCCACCTTTCGCGACAGAGACGGAACAAGAATCAGTCAATTGCCTGGCCTACTTTGAATAGAGGTGCGTTCTTCTTTCCCCAGTGGTTTTTTTTGAGCGTTTGGTTTTGAAAGCTTTATTTAAATGCTGCTCCTGCCCGCCTGCTACATTGGGACACATCTTGCCGTAAGTAAAATCATTTCTTCACACTTATTGAATGAAAGCTTGGAATTTTGACCCAGCGCACCCACGGTTCAGCACTGGTGTCGTACGTCCAGAGCGAAAGGACTGAGTCCCACGACTGATACGTAGTCGTAGACCAACGAGGGTATGAGGGAAAGATGGTGGTCGAGTCCTTTTCGCAACAATTATTTCGGTCGGTGGCGTGCGTGACATTTTTGTCACGGGGCCGGGCGGCTGAAAAGGTGCCCAGGTCATCTCAAGAGTTGTGAGGTTGACCGGAAATTCTTAGAGGGGTGTTGGCCACATTAGGGGTATTTCTCAAGGAGTGGGGCAGACCAGTGTGTCACTACAAAGATCCAGTTGACTGACAGACGGACAAGGGCACCTGACAGCAGTGATACAGGGCAGCCTATATATATCTATATATATAGATATATAGATATACAGTATATATATATATA
>JAFBJU010000625.1:90178-194903 GCA_016785305.1 Colistium nudipinnis
ATTCACCAATGGAAAAATATTTAAGGTTGAAGGCTGAAGCTGATCTACAATCTAAAGTCAAGTTTATGTCGTCTCTATTCCGCCGCCTTATAGAAGTCAATAGAAGAAATCACATCACAATCCTCGCGCCCCATTATCTTGATCTCGTGCATTTTTTTCGGATTGATTTCATAATACTCATGGCTGGGTGACATATTTGTCTTCACTCTCCACTTTATGAAAGTAAGATTTCAACGCATTCTCCGCGGCAACAGGGCATGCCCAGAAATGACTTCATTTCCGGGCTGACCACGATCCCTCGTATTTTGCGCGCGCGAATTATGACAACGAATCTGCCTCCGCACTTATCAGCCGGCGCCCGGCCGAATCACCGGCCGTCTGCCACAGTCCGGATTTGGAGAGCCATTCCAGAGACAGGCCTGCCTGTCCCTTTAGGAGCTCGTCCCTCGTATTGATCCCCCTCCGCTGTCCCCTCCCTCGATCCACCCCCACAAATGTATACTGCATTGCGTGACCAGTTTCTCCATCCCTCGATCCTCGTTGTTTGTATTTCAGAAGACCCTCATAGTCTCGTCTTCGCCACCATGGTATGGGCCACAGTGTTACAACCATAAATGTTGACAAATATGTTGCAGATATTTGAAGGTCGGATAATGTTCCCTTTTTCTGGGCCTTACCCGATTCCTGAAATATCCGCACTCATTTGACAATCGGTGCCAGGAAGAAAGAAAAAAAAACACCCTCAAACACTTCCAAAATAACGGATTAAAACACCAGAATGTCACCACATGGCACACGGCCTTCACGAGCTACCCGCTAATTTAAAAGATATCCAGTAAGATGAATGTAAATCAAAAAAAGAGCACAATCATAAGATGAAAGGTGCTAAATGAAAGTTACAGAACCAGCTCCGATTACACAAACGATGAACATACTTATCGTTTTGAGTAAAATTGTATCTGGAGCGTGTGCTGTGGTGTCGTGAGTGGACCTAATTGTACTGGTGATGGACTTTTATTATCTTGGGGGAAGTGCAGCGTCCATAAATCTATTTTCCACTTTTCCGCGCGACAGGCCAATCACCTGGCCCTCTTCGCTCATTTTATCGCGGCGCAATTCCGACGGCTTCATGCAATAAGGCAGCGGGGAACGGAGGCGACATAAACGCTCTCTGTTGTGCCAATAAACCCTCTCATAAAATGTTGAAAACCTCAAGTCGCCGTCTGGGAGGAGGGGTCAGTTGCGGGACGATTGTGCGGCCGCTCGAGGGTCAGGCGAGGGGCCCGACCTTGTCCGTGTGTCCGTCAGGTGTCTTGGGCCAAACTTGCATGAACAGTGTTTGTTCCACGTCGCCCTTCGAGCGTAAAAGTGGTCCCTGTGTACCGGAATAAAATGGCGCCGTCCCGTTGGATTGGCCGACGTACGGGCCGGATCGCCGTCGCGAAAAAAATGTCCCCGGTGGCCAAGACGGCAAATTGGAAATCGGAGCTTTGAAAACAATAAACATAAACAAAGACATAAAAAAAAAAAGAACGAACTTCCTCACCACCGCTCGCAGACACCCAGGGGGACGCCTGGCGCTGCGAACGTGAGTCTAAGTCAGATCGTTCCCGATGCACCCTGCTTCTTGCCCAATCGCCAGGCGCTTCAGTCGTTCCCTTTCGGTTTCATTTTTAAGGCAGCTGCCTGGGTCAGCTGTTTGAATCAGCCGGGGAGCGGACCTCGGCCAAGTCGGTCGGATGACTGTTTCAGAGATGTACAAGTGTCGCCCAGCGTGACTGACACGCGAGGTGCACACTCTCGGACCAATAAAAAGGTCTTTGTCCCCTTGAGCGACTTGAAGTATCCTTCATCCGGAATCCCAATAATGCAATTTGAAAAAAAAATGGTGTCTCGAGTCATTTTAAGAGCCTCACTGTGACACATTTGCTGTTAACAGTACACATAGGGGCCAGAAGAACTATAGCGAGGGGGCCATTCTGAAGTGCTGGGATTTTAGTTTAGTTAAAAAACACTGACACAATGTCTTTTTGCCCGTCGGCATAAACCGACTTCAAAGCTGCGCCACTGCCTTGATGTAAGGTTGGTATATCCTGTCTCCAGCGAGGGATTTTTTATTTTTTTTTTAATGCTCCCCTCTTCCATCTCACAAGGTAAAGAAGAGGGCCAAATCCTTTTTTGATGCGAGAAGGAAAAGAAGAAAAAAAAGCTTCGGGTACTGCCTATAATCGCGGCGTTCTGAACTCGTCCAAAAGTCCCAATAAGTTTATTCTATAAATGGGTTGTCACGCGAAGCCCTGGTGCTGTTTCCAGGAATCAAATAAACCTGCACTAAGGCTCATGGTCCTTATATAACGTGCGCGTGACAAGGGGGAAGGTGAGATTGGGAGTGGGAGTGAGAGAGAGGCGTATGATTCCGAACCAGTGATTTCCATGGTAACGGTCATTGAGTTAGAATCGTTACATTCAAACCGAAAGTTTGGGGTTCTCATTTCAAAGAGCAGGGTTTCAAACGGAGGAGGAGGAAGAAACAAAAAACAGGAGGCCGTGGTAGGGCCGTTCGAGGGATGCCCACCGCCTCGAAACCGCCTTACTATGATTGATCCGCTCGAAAAAAGGGGGATTCGCTCTGAGCTCAAGGATGAGGTCCGCGACCGTCTCAGATCCTTTCGTTGAGAATGCGGAAGAGAGACGAAGCAAGGGCGGGAAGACGCAGGGGTGCCGCCCCCTGCGTGGTGAGACGCCACCGCTTGACAGCCATTCGAAAGCGCTCGGGGGTGCGCGTTGGCTGCTGCTGTTATCATTCGGGCTCCGTCCCAGAGGAGAGCAGGAAATTCGGATTTCAGGCCAATTAGGCCCGAACAAACACGATAAGCAGTTAATCAGCCGGTAATGGGGAGCTCTCCTGCGAGAGAGAGAGAGAGAGAGAGAGACGGCGGCTCTGCTGAGGCGCCGGAGGCAGCGCATGAAGGCGTGTTCTGTACTCCCTGCTCTCTCAAAAATGTTAAGGGACGTCCGCGTGGCTTCCTGTGAGCTGCCGTATCGCTCTCGCTCAGGTTCCCCCCCCCGCGTTCAGGTAAGCGCGTTGCTCCGAAAAGAATCCCTGATGTGACTCCGTGCACATTGCGCGAACGGCGCCCGAGTGTTGTGGGTGGCTCAAAGTCGGTAAGAGCGCAGCGTCAACGGTCAACGGTTGACAGCAATTCGCTCGTTCGGCAGTTTTTACACAACATTGCCTGCCTCCCGAAATGCGGGTTGGGATTTTGACCTCTCGCGGGACCCCGATGATCTCTCCGCGCCTCCGATTTCACGGCCCAGCTCCATGGCGTTGTTTGGAAACGCATTGATCTGCTCAGGAGAGGAGCCCCGCACCAAATTGGCCATAGAACCAACAACAGCTCTCTGCTTTGCTCTCTGTGGTCGGTTGTGCTACTTTGTGATGTTGTCCCATGAGCTTTTTGGAGTTGAAGTCCAGGCCTTTTTGTTTCATTCTTATTTAAGTTCATTTTAACATTAAAACATAACGTTTAGTTGCATTCAAAGACAGAGAAAAACTGTGATTTCAACAAAAAACGCAGGAATAAATAGGAAGTATAACATGGACTATTTGGAAATTTATACAAGATCTTCCCCCCTACCTTTTTTTTTATCCGGCGTGTACCTGCGGGGACTAAATGTCTGTCAAGAAAAAGCCCCTGGCCATAGTTTATTTGCACCCGCTCCTACCAAGATTAGATTGACAGAGAAAAGCTAACAAGCCTTAAAAATGTGCGTATAACGTACATTTATTTCTTTGAGGTGGGCAGGCACAAAAACGTTTTTTTTTTTTATCCGTCAGATCTACACCTTTTGATCTGCTGTGTGATAGCGCAATGGGTTTTGGATCATTACAGCCTACTTGCTCGCACCACAAATAACTTCACCCCCATTACTCAAGCATCCTCAATTCTATTGTACTGCAGATTTGGCAGACATTCCTGTTAACTCCATTTTGTTGTCTCTGTCGCATTTTCTCGCTCCTTTTTCTTGGATACATATTTGAGTAGGCTGCTGCGGCACCGAAGTTTCCCCTTGGGGATCAATATAGTCTGTGGGTGTTTTGTTTTTTTTCATTCTATTTTCGTCTTCACTCACGAGGGCAAAGATCAACAGCCACGCGTTCATGCTGAATTATTTGGGTGGCTCTCTGGAACGAATTCTGCCACGGCACTCCATTCTATCCCCACGCCCTCCAAACTTTGTGTCCGTTTGTGACTGTTGTGTCACCGCTCAGTCTCCCGACATATTTGCCCGAGGGGCAGGGTAGTCGTCAGAGCTACGACGGTGCGTGGCGCGATGGACAGCGCCACCGATGGAAAACATGCCAGTCTTTTTGGCAGCCTGCTCCTACTGCAACATAGCCCGCACGTTTCCCGCCAACGTGAGGAACCCTGTCCAGAGAGGTGTTTCGATCGATCCAAAGTGTTGTGTAAATATTTAGAGGTTGACAGGTCAATAGCAAAGGTATCCGTAAGTAAAACATTACTCCCGAAACACGCGGTCAGCCGGTGTCCCAGACACACACACGCAAATCTGCGCAGGTGATGGGTAGTATGATCTTAAAATCTCACGTTTCGGACTTCTCCGAGACGTAAACCCTGATATGAACTCCCAGGACGAGGAGATGAGAAGTGGATGATGCCGCTGCGGATTGCATGCGTGTCCTCAGCAGGATGCATTGTGCCAGCAATGGGGGGCATATGGCGCTGCGGAGCTGTTGTCCCGGGGGCCCGATCGGAGCCCTCGGAGAGTAGGGGTGACGCGCTGGCCTCCGAAAACCGCGGTGGGTCGGGGGAGCGGGACAGAAGACGTGAATTCTACTTCCACGCGCGCACGCATTCTGTACACGGCTCCAGGTTCCAGCTTGAACTTGCGGTGGACGTCGCGCGGGACTGCGCCGCCTCCGTTTGGCTTTCTATAACCAATTTTTCCCCCCGGCGCGAAACATTCCAGCTCTAGTTTCAGACGCAGTTGTCTGTTGTTCCCTGTCTGGTGCCCCGAATACAAAAATCCCCCTCCAAAAATCTAAATAGGGTCATTTTTGGTGCATTGCTTTGTTGAGGAACTGGAAAGGGGATCTACTTTGCACCGACAAACACCTGGTCTGCAGTCAGTAGTGGGAGGTAGGTGAAAAGAACGTTTTACAAGAATTCAGTGTACATTTTCAATATATATATATATATTTTTTTTAATTTTGCACTGGTGCTTGTTCCGCTGCACCACGCACACGCGCACGCACTGGCATTTGACAATCTGCACGGCTTCTTGTCCGATTTGACCTTTTTTTCTGCGCCGTTTGCTGGTTTTTGCACGTTTGCTTACCATGACTCGATTTGCCCTGTATATAATTTGCTTTCCGAACGGTATTTCTTTTTTTTTATTGTGATTTTTAATCGTTTTTTGTTTTTTTGGGGAATTCTCATTTCTATTCTTATTCTTCCGACTGGCATTCAGAGTGGACAGCGTGCGGAGAACTTCAATGTACATCTCATGTATATTGGAGACAATAAATGCTTGACTCTTGACTCTTGCATTTTGTCCAGTTGTGATATAGCTAGCAACAACTGGCTGGTTGTAGGAGGGAAGTCATCGGGAGATATAGCCCAGAAATTGGCAATAGTGTTCTCAGGGATGTCTCAATTGACCCAGTCCTACGGGTGGGGGGGGGGGGGGCGGTCAACAAATCAAGGCACTTGAGGGGGGGGGGGGGGGGGGTCGGTCAACAAATCAAGGCACTTGATCGTTTGGAATTAAAAGTTACGCGCCCGCTTTTCAATGAACTCCAGTGTGACAGTGATACGAGAATTACGAGAATAGTACGAATACACAATTTGGGATTGTAAAAAAAAAAAAAAAAGGAGAGGTGCAAACGCTACCTTGTTTTTGTTGCAGAAGTGTGGCGCATAAGGTGAATGCAGGTGAAATCGCCCGCATTCTCTTATTCCCCAAACAGCTGAAGGAGGCTCAGTGCAATGCACCATTTAAGGGGAGTTTTTTCCCAGGTTCAAGCTGCCCAAACTTTAATTAAACAAGTGTATGCCAGACCTCTCCATCCGGGAAAACAAAACCGATACAAGAAGTGGCATTTTTTGCTACAGGCCCGCGGTTCACTGAACCTATCACCATCACATAGTGCTATCGATCTCTCGCTCCCCCCCCCCTCCCCCTCTCTCAGCCATTGGGCCGAAGGAGTTGAATCTTCCACATGGGAAGAGTAGAACTAAATCCCCGTCACTTTGAGAGGGACTTCAAAGTGCTTTCCGACTTCAGGAGCTTTGATAGATACGTAACCGTTCGGAGGGATTGGAGCTGTCGCTGCACCGCGGAGGGGACGATCGGAAAAGCCACTTATCGCCGGAAGCGCCCTTTCGGCCGCGCCTCTGTGGAAGTGTCTCGTGGCGGGGACTCGGCACCAACCGCGGAGCCCGCGGAGGACCGGGAATGGGCGGCCGGCCTCATTTCGCCGTCCGGGAAACGAAAACGCACCGAGAAAAGGGGGCGACGGAAAGGGTCAGGCGCCCCCCCCTTCTTGCATCAGGATGCCTGCCGTGTTTTCCAGAACCGAGGGAAGCTAGAGACAAGAGAATGAGGCCCACGAGGCTTCGACAGCAGGTAAGGGCACTGCTGATTTAATTTGCTTTGAACGGACAGCCCACCTCCAACTGAACGCTATTTATAAGCAGAGGGCGAACAAAAAAAAATGACATCCCCACACACGCGCGCGCACGCACGCGCGCGTAGCCTCTCCCCCCTTTGTCCCAGGTAGGACCAGGACACTCACTTTTCCGCCTGCTCAGCTGGGTCGCACCCCGGTTTCAGCTCTCGCCTGGCTGAAAATAAAAACAAGAACGCCACCAGCTGCAGGAGTCTGACCTCTCAGGACCTATCACATCGGCCCGGTAGGCTGGCAGGGCAATCTCACGCAAAACCAGACAAGCCAGTGTTCATTCTTGAAGACCGTATTATTTGGATATTTAGCCCTTGGGAAAGCAAAAGGTTGCACACGTACTTTTTCGGAATTCAAAGTAGTCTGTGTCAAGTTTTGAATTACTTCTAGGCCATTTAGTGTTTGTGCGTAAATATAGGCGGGACCTTCCCCTTCTCACTTGCCGGATTGTTTTTGTGCTACTTGAGTTAGTCAAGCCTTCCAGCATATTCCTAGTCTTTGCGAGCACCCTCGTCTACCCTGGAACTCTGGCCCGTACTCGGAAGTGCGGTATGCGCTCAAAAACGTAAACTCAAGAGTCAGTTGCCTTTCCCAAACTCAGACTCAGACTCAGAGCAGGTCTCGATAGAAGTCCGTGTTAACTTTCCCTTGGATCTGACGCTGACGAGGGCTTTTTGTGACGTTATGGCATCAAAAGGGCCAGCATTCCGATGCTAAAACTAAATCATAGGCCAAAGTTGAAAAAAGTTCCGCCGCCTTATGTCCAATGGCAATGCCTAAAACACCAGCTGCATATTTTGTAAAGAGCCCCTAAGCGTGGCCCTGTTTAGACCCTGTCTTTATACGGATGACCTTTTGACCCCAAACCAAATAGGATTCGAAATATCTGTTCTACAGGGTATTGCGACAGGAAGACCCCTGGAAAGAGAGTTTGGCAATAACTATCTGGCACTCTCTCCAAAAGCGTGCTGGCAGCTTTAGGGGTGGGTGGATCAATACCCACATATCAATACTACGTGATCTTCTTTTTTGAAGATCCAGTCAAGTGCCAATAGCATTGATAGATTGTGGTCAAATGTATTTATTCAAAGTAAGTATTGCAGAGATAGCCAATTAAAGAAAAATCCAGGTATATGATAGTGCCATTAATATTTTACTCAAAGTAAAACCTGAAGCGATGGAAAATGGTTCATTTTAAAAAATAGCTGATTATCCGGCTGTTACGTCCACGTCGCAATTTAAAATAGCAGATGACATTTTAACATTCAATTATATTCAGCCCGTTGAAATGTGTGATCTTAATTAGCCATTTTAATGCAATTACAGAAAAAACGACTTCCTAGGCTACTCTCCTCACTATAGATAAGACATGCTTTTAAATATTTGTTATGAATGCGCCAGAAAGCCCCTTGAGCTAAATGACAGAAGTGTTTTAGTTTCGTCATTTGCACTTCTCATATTGTAGAAGAGAACCTTTTCGCTCGGCTCCTTTAAAAACGCCTTTTTTTAACGTTTGCCGAGGTTTGCTGTTCTGCTCATGCGACATCCCATAGTAAAACAAATATTTTTTCAACAAAAAATCAAAACCCTGGGTTGAACATGCGTACAATTGGATTGTTACAATACAGGGAATTAAATGTAGGCCTTATAGGTTCGAGAGAGCTGGTGTGCATCTGGACAAGAGAGATGTGTCCACTGAATTTTATCCAATTAGGTGGACTGGTGGGGGAGTTGACACTCCTGGAACGATGGATGGAAAAACCCGCCCGCTAGCCCAAGAGACTCCGCCTAATGCCCCCCAACATCTGCGCCAGGGGTGCTTCTCGGCGGCCCACTGCTCTGCGGGCACGTGAGGATACCGTTTGGCCAATTGTGTGCTGTGTTGTGCATGTGCATGGTTGGGTGGCACCAGGAAAAGCGTCTTTCTCCTTTCCTCCTACAAAAACGTGTGTTTGATGGGTTTAACTCTAGGGGGCGCTGTGTGCCATTATGTCCTCATTCCAAAAACCGAGTACAAATGAATTGTGTGTATTCGGTCCTGCGTTTCTCTGAATCATGAAAAACCTTTGGAAGATTGGACACATCTGACTACTGTGTGTGTGTGTGTGTGTGTGTGTGTGTGTGTGTGTGTGTGTGCGCGCGCCTGTGCGCGTGCGCGCCTAATGAGCTAAGTACCTCTTTGTGTCCAACAGTCAAGGCCCAAAGAATCTCAACTGGGGGGAACCCCTAAAACAATGTGGCCTGACACAAAAAAAATCCAAATTCTACATAGTGTCAATATCAACTACATTTGTGTTTTCTTTCAAAACCAAGAGAGTTGAAATAACACTGATGTCACTGGGGAAGGAAGGCTTTTTTTTTTTTAATTTTAAGGTCGTTTAAAGTGTCACTGTGATTAAAACGCAAGTTGCGTTGCTTCAGAAAGCACGACGCACGCCCCCCCCCCCCCACCCCCCCCCCCCCCCCCCCCCTCCCGTGGCAAGTCATTTAAGGGGCCGTCTTTAGGGGCCCCCTTCTCGCTCGGGGCCCTAGGCCATCGCCTAGTTTGCCCCCCGCCTCTGCTCCTTATATATATATCTATATCTATATATAGATATATAGATATAGATATATGAAGTTTGAAGCTCTCCACGCTGGCTTGGCGAGGGAACGTTTCCAGAAAAGAGTAACCTATATTTCCGAAAGCATATAATCATGGAAGCGATAGCAGACAACGTTGGCCTCTGCTGACTGAGCTGAACGTGTTGAGGA
The DNA here is from genome assembly GCA_016785305.1 of Colistium nudipinnis. Taxonomy (NCBI): domain Eukaryota; kingdom Metazoa; phylum Chordata; class Actinopteri; order Pleuronectiformes; family Rhombosoleidae; genus Colistium; species Colistium nudipinnis. Next base: position 99,636 of record JAFBJU010000625.1, read on the forward strand.
CTTGTTGAGGGCCAAATGAGCAAGTAAGTAATGGAATTTACCGCAGCGAATCCTCTTTCAGGTTTTTTTTTTTTTTACAGCAGTGCGCATCCTCTGAGTTGCATTTGTGCCACCTTCTGGCTTTACCACTTCACTATTCCTCGCCTCCCGCCCCCCAAAAAAGCAGAAAACGGAACATTTTGCCGGTGCAACTTTTTCACCACGCAAGAAGGCATCGACATGTCTCCTGGATTCACCCGTCGGGGCAGGTTCCCAAATAAAGCAGATACGCAGTGTATCGGTAACACAACGAGCAGAAGCCCCGAGAAGTGACCTGATCCCGGCCATTAACATATCCGCCACATGTTGTCACTGTGCAGTGTCCACGCGAGTTGCGTCGGGAACGTTTGAATTCTCGATCGGATGCAAATAATGTACAGCCGCCCCCGGTGCCATCGCATTCGGAGGAAAGAAAAAACGATCTAACTTCCACGTTTTCTGCTTTTCCAAAATTGACGTGTTGGGACTCTTCCAGGCGTGGGGCTTCGCAGCTTGAAGGAACTCAGCAGGGTAAATTTGCTCTGACCAACAAAAAAAAAACATCCGAAGATTGAAGAGGGTCTCGGTGATCGGCGTTGCTCACAGAGACGCTTCGTGGCGGATCCCGATGACAGACTTACTGCTGTTTTTCTATGCCAGGTGTTTATGTGTGTACCTTTTGACAGCTATAAATGCATACATACATAGAAGTTGTTTTTTTGTTTAGTTTTTTGTGCGTTCCAGCGTGAAACATTGTATATTGAGCCGATGACCATCTGCCAGGGTCGGGGGGGGGTCTTGCGGCGGAGGCGACGGCGCCCCGGCGACGGCGCCCAATGCGCATTTGTTGCACGGCCAGCTGGGCCGGAGACGGCTGCCCTGCCCTGCCCCGGGGCAGGAAGCGACGAAGAACCCGCTCCCGCCGACCGCCATCGCCAGTCCGGTGAGGAGTGCAAAGCCGAGGGGCAGAGCGGCGCAGCAGGCAGGTGTGTTTTTAGCACCTCCCCCTATTAGTCGAGAACGTTTTTAAGAATCGCTTAAAAATGAATATTCGAAATATTCACCCGACTTTGGTAGATTCCAACGTCACTTTTTGTGACAGGGTCGCGTCGGCATCCTGGATGTTCTGCTCTGGTGGGACGGCAGCATCCCCCTTGTTTTGTCTCGGCCATGGGTAGCCAAATGCATTCGCAATTGCAATTTTTGAAGAGGGTCTCGGTGATCGGCGTTGCTCACAGAGACGCTTCGTGGCGGATCCCGATGACAGAATTACTTTTTATATGTGTTTACGTTTTGACAGCTATAAATGCATACATACATAGAAGTTTGTTTTTTTTGTGTGTTCCAGTGTGAAACATTGTATATTGAGCCGATGAGCATCTGCCAGGGTCGGGGGGGGGGTCTCGCGGCGGAGGCGACGGCGCCCAATGCGCATTTGTTGCACGGCCAGCTGGGCCGGAGACGGCTGCCCTGCCCTGCCCCGGGGCAGGAAGCGACAAGAACCCGCTCCCGCCGACCGCCATCGCCAGTCAGGTGAGGAGTGCAAAGCCGAGGGGCAGAGCGGCGCAGCAGGCAGGTGTGTTTTTAGCACCTCCCCCTATTAGTCGAGAACGTTTTTAAGAATCGCTTAAAAATGAATATTCGAAATATTCACCCGACTTTGGTAGATTCCAACGTCACTTTTTGTGACAGGGTCGCGTCGGCATCCTGGATGTTCTGCTCTGGTGGGACGGCAGCATCCCCCTTGTTTTGTCTTCTGCCTCAACCGTCAAGACTCCCGTCACTCACACGGAATAGGATGCGGATGAAACTTGACATTTAACAGCACTCCGGGAACACTATTTATCCCCGGGACTTGAAGGCCGCCGCGGCTGCTCCCCGGATGTGATGCAGCGCGTTGGCGTTTGCGATCACGTGTCTCTGGAGCGGCTCCGGGAGCGAGGAAAAGATTTGGGTCAAATCACAGGCAATAATTCATCATTCTGAAACTGGGACCGATTTTTTTTTGTTTTTTTAATAAGCGCCAATAACTAGGTCGGAGCACAGGGTCAGCGAGATACAAACAGAAAATGGAAAGAAAAAAAAACAGCCTCCTGCTTTTGAGAGCTTGAGCAGCAGCCTGTTCTAGAGTCCAAGAGGAATGGTTTAATGTATGCGGCCCAGTTCTGGGCTTGCAATGGCGGGGGGTGAACTTAAATACGGGCGGGGGGGGGGGTCCAACGGCGTCCAACTTTTATTTTCCGCACAAGGACACAACAAAAACACCTCCTTTAGTTTTCTTTACGAGTCAGGACGCCAGCCCAACCTCTGAAGTCCGGTCCCTAGAGGATTCCCAGGTAAACACAACAGTATATCTTTGTCAGACGCGCACGCGAACATGCACACACTAAACCATACCGTACCGTAAGAGGCAACCATGAGCCAATCGGGGACACAAACAGCTATCACATGGTTGGTTAACTTTAGCCTGTGTTTCGCACACCAACTCCCGCCAACACACACGCGCGCACACACCAGACACACACCAGACACACCACATGGCGGTGGGGTTACGCTGAAATGGGAGCGTTTCTGTGGTGGGTGAAGGACAGAGAGAAATAAAGTCCAGTATTAAGGGAAATGTACCATTTGCAGTCATCGATGAACCTTTCCAGAATATTTGAATATTTGGTCATTTCAGTAAAGAAAACCTGCCTGTGTGGCTTACTTCCGCTGTGTCCCGTGGTAACCTACATCAGCAAATTGCGAAGTCTCTGGCAGCTGACCTGAAGAGAACTGAAACCTAGTCAGCGGTAATTGTGGGCACTTCAGTCTGATGTTTCACTGACCATTCCGCTCACCCGAGCTCTTTTGCTCCGTGATAACGTGACTGGACCTCCTCCTTCGCTCTGATGGAGCAACGAGCCAGTGGATGGCTTCGTCCCTTTGATATAAACGGGTGTGCTTTTTTTTTTTTTTTCTCATTTACGAAACCACCCTTTTTTCTCGAGAGAACCTTGTCCAGCCTCAATCGGGCGTCGCACAGGCGAACGTTAAAGAAGTGTCCGGGCAGGGGCAAAACGAGGGGCTATGTCGGTTACGTCCCGTGTCGTTTAATGGCGTGCAATGCTATATGCATAGTTGGTTAGTTACGGTTGTGCGAATTTAGTGTCGCAGCAATATGGTGAGCTGGTGGAGAGAATTGCGGCAAGAGTCCACCCTCAACAGCGGCTTAGATTTGAAGCAAGCAGGCTGGATTCTGGGACACACAGCGGTGCGGCCCTGTACTGAGGAAGACCATGGGGGAAAACACGTTGCACACGGATTTTTTGGCCGAGGAAGCCGAGCCGTGTTGTTCCCCCCGGGGAAGAGAGGCTGCTGCTGCCGCGGGAGCTCGTGCGTTCGGAAAAGGGTCCGCGAGAGGCCGATAAGGGTTTTAAATATGGATCACGGAGCCGGCTTTAAACATGCTCATTGCCTCAAAGCATTGCTGCCATTGGTCCTGCACGTCGAACGTGTACCTCTTTAGAATATGGCCGTCACGTTGCCTTACGTCAAGTAACGCCTCATTAGGTTTCGAAACGGAAATGGAAATGGAGAGCGAAAAACAGCACCCTCCTGCAAGGGCCTCTTTACCGTTTTCCCTTCGATGTTTTGCGCAGAAATCAAGAATGTCCTGAAAGAAATTATATATTTTTTTATAAATAAAACTCAAAGAATCCTTAAATGAATACATGCAATACAAATATTGTAAACAATGTCGTCCTGGTGGCGATGTCCTCTTGTGGGTTCGGCGATTTTAGGAAGATATTTTAACAACACAGGCCTGCCTCAAGCGTTCATGGTTCGTCCTCTGACCTCGCCTTACCTTAAAGGTGACGTTTTGGTATTAACGTTATGCTTTTTTTTTTTTTTTAAGCCTTGATTTCTGTATCTATCTATTTCTTCTGTATTTTCAGATCCACGCGAGAGGGATATACTGCAGATGTGTCTACTTTTTTTGCAAATGCAATTCTTACCCACAAACGGCATTTTTTCCCCCAGTGGACAAAGCAGGATGAAAAGCAATGAGCTGAGGCACCTTTTTATGGTGCCTTTTGAATAACAAATCCTTGGGAAAAAAAAAAAAAAGATGATCTGCAGTCATTGGGTCTGCGCGTATACACACCAACTCTGTGACCTGTCAGGGGAAACGTGTCCAACCCAAGGCAAACTTTGAGAACAACAGTAGTCACAACAAAGACATGTCTTCGGACGCACAATGTCACGCTCGTAAATTACCACTGAGTTGAACCCCGCACCACTGCCTACGACTTAAAGGTTCAGCCACTGATGGCCCCCCTTCTCCTGGATGGTGTGTGGCTCCGATTTCTCCATTCCCAGAAAAGCAAGATTTATGCCGCAGCCAACATCAGACGCCATTTGACCCATTGTCGGTACGGAAATACTTATTTCGTGCGCTACCTTAAGCTGGCGTGCTCTGCTGCAATGCGTCCAAGCGGGCAAGATTTGCCACCCAGGGGCTTTTGGCGTGATCCTTCAATCTGCCACTCATTACCTTTTCTTCTGTCCAACGCTAACCGTACAGACACAAACGTTATCGTCATTTCAATCCATTGGCCCCCTGGGCCCTCGCCAGGTCACGTGGAGTGAATGTCAGCCCTGCTTTTACGACAGTTCCGCATATTGCACACTCGCGCGGTTTGACCTCGCTTGACCTCCACAGTCCGAGCGGGAGTCTCGCGAGTCCGTCCATGCCGACATAATCTCTAATCAGCTCGGGACCTGTCTTTAACACAGGGGATTAGTGATTAGATGGCTTTATAAAGGGATCCTCGGGGGGGGGAGGCGGCCGCACGCAGACACACACTCAAAAAAAACAAGGACCGCAAACCTCGACTCCTGCGCAGTTTTGCAAAGCCACCAACCGGTATGCACTGAGTGGACTCAAAGTTTGACATATTCAATTTACAGTATCATGAGTGAACCTTTTTTTTTTGGGGGGGGGGATATTGTTGAATAAATGGTGCTTTTTGCTGTATTATTATCATTCATTCCATAATGAACGTAAGGAAAGCGCAGACATGCCGTGACCATTTGAATTTTAGGTACCTAATGATGAAATGTTATTATTATTAGCCAATCCACTCATAGGGTGTTCGGGTAGGTATTCAGCCTTCAGTGTTGGCACAGTTTGCACATTTGAAATAGATAAAGTTTCCATTTTCCATTTTTGCATGCCAGTCAATACCGAATTGCCCATAAAAACTCTCGGTGGCTCTTCAAATTTTGTTCGGGTGAATCCTATTAGACGGCGCAGAATATTTCCATCGGTACGTACAGTTCTACTGTTTTCAGATACTATAAAGCAAGCTAAACCTTACATTGTTATGATATTTTCCACGACAGTTGTAACGTGTTTTTTTTTGTATTCATTCAATCAATTCTCTCTGGCCTTTCTTTGTTTTCTGTAGAGAAGAGAGGCTGGTGGTGGGTCACAGGGGTCAGAGGTGACAGGTTGTGCGACAGTTAATTGTATTTGGTCAGGACTTCACAGTTGGAAGAATACTCCTACTCCTGGAACACCATTTGACCTCTCGGTGTGTGTTTGTGCGTCTGGGGGGTGTTAATGGGGTGTGCCGGCACGGTTGTGTGTGTGTGTGTTCAGTCTGTGGGTTACTCCTGACCTCAGGGATAGTCTTAACAACATATGTGTGCTTTGTCTAGCCTCATTAGGCACTGTGTGTGTGTGTGTGTGTGTGCGTGTGTGTTTTGTTGGATTGTGGCGTGTGTGCGGGATGGGGGGCTGGTAGGCGGTTTGTTTAGTTGGCGGAGGATTTCCAGTCAGCTCAGCTCTAAGTGTGACCTCCTGTGATTGGACAGGACAGGCAACGAGAGGACACCCTGACGAGTATTTAATATTTGCTTGTGTCATCTGCAACAGGCCAGGGGCCTCGTGAGGTGAGCCCCGCTTTACCCATGCACTCTCACGAGAGCTTTGCAGAAAGAAATGTGGGATTTCAGTGCTTTTGCAGGATTTGTGCTGAGAAGTAACCTTTTTTGTTTAGATATAGTTTACAATCTATATGGGAATCATTATTAAGTGGAGCGCGAGACACTGCTCTCCTCTACCACCATCCGAACATCTAATGAGGGGAACGTTGTCATTAGTGGATTTTTATTTACTCTTACAAACATAAGGCACTCCTGTGTTAAGGTGTTATATTGTATATGCTACAGTATTTGACTCATTCGCATGTATTCATATCTAATATATCGCATATGCAACAGTTTATATATGGTCATATAAATATGTACCCTGCAATCATTAACCCTCTCCTGTGACATGGGCTGAAATGACGTGCAGGATGAACCTTAACCACAAATTGGACAATCTATGGGCAGATAAAAAAAAAGGCCTATTTTTCTGCATGGAGAATATGGTTATGATGTTTTCACGTTTGTACATACAAGGGATAAAGAGGGGGAAAAAAAGAACAGAGAAGCTAAATGTAAATACAACATTAAAGAATGATGTGGTGCAGCTACTGCTTGTGTGCTCGAAGATGAAAATAAAATATGCATGCATAAACACTTTCCATTCCCACTATACTGCACATGCATCTCTGTGCGCGGCATCTTCCGTAGGGCCCTGTGTGTTTTCCGTACTCCCACCTGGTTATTGCTTTATTCTTTTATTTACTTTTAATATTTTATCGTAAAGATTCTGCACGCATGGCTCCATTTTTTTTTTTTTACTGAATTGACTTGAATTGTTTCGTCTGTTTATCAATTACGTGTCATATGCTAAAAAGTCCTATGGATTGAATATCATATAACAAGTATACAGTGAACCATAAAGCAAACGCGAGCAGGAGTCACACTCGCAGTAAACTTTGATTTGTGGGTAATTGAGTCACTCCCTCACTGAATCAGCCAAGAAAAATAACGAACAAAAAAAAAACGACAAACAACCCCGCCTCCTCCCTCCGCGTGAAGGAAAATAGCATCGCTTGTGTCTCTGTCCTGTGCGCGCGCTCCCGTGTGCTCTGGGCGCGCGCGGAGACGTCCCCGTGCGCGCGCTTGGCACGGCGCCGCGGACTCCAGCGCCTGTGTGAGTAGTAACCGGAGCGGAGGAGCTCTCAGACAGACATGGCGGCGGACCCTAAGCCGGACTGGCTCTCCTGCCTTCCCTCTTCTTGGAGTTACGGCGTGACTCGGGATGGACGTATATTCTTCATCAAGTAAATATCACGCGGACACGCGGATTTATGGACACGCGCTGCTCATTTCACCGACGCATTTCCCTGTTTTTTTTTTTTTTTGTTTTTTTTTTCTCGGGTTCTCTGCTCACCTTTCTTTCCCCCCCCCCCCCACCCCCTTCTCTTCTCTCTCCTCTCCCCCGTTTTCCTTCCACTCACAGCGAAGAAGCCAAGAGTACAACCTGGTTACACCCCGTCACGGGAGAGGCTGTAATCACGGGGCACAGGAAAACTCCAGGTAAATCGCGTAGGGGACGTGTGTAGTCCGTGTTTTCCCGGTGAAAAACACACACGCAGCGCCAGAGAACGGCTATCTTCGCTTAATGCTCGAAGGGGCGGGGGGGGGGGGAGAAAAAGGGGGGGACATCAAGTAGTTGTGTGAGGACGGTGAGGGGGAGATTGCTTCTTCTCTGCAGCAAAGCAACAGCCTCCCGTGCCCCCTTCTCCTCCTCTGGACCACCGCGCTCGGCGTTCAACCCCCCGCCCCCCAACAGACACACACACACACGCACACACTCGGGGACACACACTTTTTGTTGTTGAAAGTTCCGTCACGTAGGCGTGAAAGCGAGGCGGTGACACCTTGACACATTTCCCCCTCGCACGAAGCCAGCGGTTCCGCAAGGACGCGGCGGGTCGCGTTCGCTCGCGAGAACAGCGCGGCGGCGGCAGCACATCTGGCGCGATTAGTTTGGTTGCTAGGCCGACCCTCAGCGAAACACAACGCGCCAAAAAAAACCAGATAAAAATAAAATAAAAACGTGCCGTGACACGGCCATTGGAGGGCCGGCGGGCCACCCCGGCGGTTTGTCACAAAACCGCTGGAGGCCGAGCACATCACGCGTGGACACTGGTGTGTGTGTGTGTGTGTGTGTGTGTGTGTGTAATTGAGCAATCCTACGATATCTGCTCTCGAAATTGGGCAGTGGGGGCGTGTACTCGTGCAAAAGGGCACAAGCCGAATAAATGACCGTTTGTGGTCCAGACACTGCATTGCTGTGCAGGTGTGCGTGTTTGTGTGTGTGTGTGTGTGTGTGTGTGTGAGTGTAATCTTCTTATCTCTGCTCATGTTCTTACGCCTTGTGTCTCTCTTCCCCTCCCCTTCCCCAGATTTACCAACAGGATGGGAGGAAGGATACACATTCGAAGGGGCCCGCTGCTTCATCAAGTGAGTTGGAATGAGCTGGGATGATGGCCGTGTGTGTGTGTGTGTGTGTGTGTGTGTGTGTGTGTGTTTGGAGGGGGTGAGACCGGGGACAGATAGAGATTGATAGACGCAGCGAGGGAGGGGGGGGGGAAAGGGGTTTGTGTGGCTGCCTCAGACGCTGAGGGGCTGCTTTGTTTGGTCGACGTAGAGATTTCCCTCCGCTCTCTTCGACGCCCACCTCCTGCATCTCTGCCCTGCTGCAAGAGCGGAGCGCCAAATCTCCCCGCCTCTCCTGCAACACACACTCACACGCGTGCTATGGACGGGGATCAACAGATCTCCGTTGTCATCTCCGTTTTTGTGTTGCTCTTCCCCTTCCCCGGTCCCTGCACATCTCCCCCTCTCCAAGCCTCGGTCTGCACATGCACGCACACAACACAACACACACACACACACATACACACACACACACACACACACACACACACACACACACACACACACACACACACACACACACACACACACACACCCCAGTGGAGTGACTCGCTGAGAAACGAGTGTGCTGTCAGTTGGACAGCGGGGCGCGAGTTTTTCAACCAAGTGTGACTCAGAGGATGCTCTGCTGCTCTGAACAGGCTCTACTTGTTGGAGTTGCCGCAAACGCGTGCGCGTGTGTGTGTACATGCGCATGCATTTGTGTCTGTGCGTGCCTGCGTGCATGCCTGCGTGCGTGCGTGCGTGTGTGCGTGTGTGTGTCTCCATATCCAGTCCTGGCTCATAGGCGTACATGTATATTTTGCGGACCTGTTTGGCAACAAAAATGCCCTGCAGCTCACACACCCAATGGCAAACGCACACAGTCGCACTCCTTGGAGACGTGAGCAGGCGCCTTTATTTGTTCTACCTACTTTCATACCTAGTTTTCCTGCCGTTGCTCGCCGTGGCCATTTTGAGAGCAGCAGCTGACACATATGGGGAGCCAATATAGCCGCTCTATAAATAGCCTCGAACCGCTGCTCATTGGCATGTCTGAATGCACGCAGAATGCGCCCATGGACCCTCGGTGTGCACGCAGGCGGGCGGATGTGCACTTGCGGCATGCAAACGGTTGGCGTGGTAAATGTCGGCGCGCAACCAGGCAACCCCCTTGCGGTCAGATGTGACAGTGGTGGACAGCCGTGGCTGCAGGCGTGAACGCGGCCGGTGCACGCGCGTGTGCACGCGGTGACAGTCCAGAGGTGACACACAAGGAAGCGCGAGGTCGTGTCCCGCCCGGGCAGATTTGCATTGCAAGAGTATGACATTTAGAGGGCCTCGAGGTGCTGGCGTATACTGTGTGCTGTGTCGTGTTTATTGCATATAAATTACTTAGTACATTGAATGTGTGAATATGTTCTGCCGGGGAGCACTGGAACGGCATGCCAGTCGGGACTTTCATCCGGTTGACCTGGGCTTGAACCCTGCTTTATTTGTTGACATCTTTGTTCTCTGGCGGTCGGCCACAACCCTGTCAGCACTCACATTTCCCCATAGCTGCTCAGCTGGGCGGAGGTCTGGTGACTGGGGCGGCCGTCGTATACGGTTCCCCTTTAGTTTTGTTTTGATTTTTTTCCGAAGAGCGCGCGTCACACTTTTCCGACCGGGAAAGAAATGTTTCATCGTGGGATAAAGGTCGTCGCTCGGCACGGCGCGGTGTCGATTCGCAGTGATGCTTCCCCGCGAGGGGACCAGCGGAGTCGAAATCGCGGCGGCCGCATGCGCCCCGCAGCGTAACGGAGCCACCCGATCCCCCCTCAATCTCGGGGTCAAGCATTCCGGCCTTTGCTGTGCTGTGTGTTTACAACACACACACACTCACTCTCTTGCTGACCCTTTTGGTGTGTTGTGTAACGTTTTTTTTTCCTCGACCGTTGCCTATGTTTTTTTTTTAAATAAGGTGCTTATTCACCGCAGCCCTGGTATTATAGCCGTATCTATGTAATTGTCAACAACGACTGTTGTTGCTGATTAAGTCCCGCGCTGACATTCCCAGTCACCTGAGGCAGGGTGTCGCTCTTATGTTTTCCGCAATTCCCTGACGTCTCTTTCCCCCCCCCCCCCCCACACAAATGCAAAAGTCACGTTATTCCACTATTCCTGTGGAAACGGCACTCGGCCGAGGGGTTGTGTGTGTGTGTGTGTGTGTGTGTGTGAGGGAAGCTGCCGCGAACGGAACCCAAACAATGAACCTTCTTGAAAGGCCACTTGACTTTTTCTCCCCTTTCTGGCACCTGGCTACAGAAACAGGATCAACCGGGCCTGCTCTGTGTTTTCTGCACATGCCACCGCGCATGAAGGGACGTTAACCGCTTAAGCGCTCCGTGCGGCGCACCCGAGTGGAAGCACCTGCGTTCGATATTTCTCCAGCCATTCGGGCCGGTCTTTCCTTCAGTCTCGCATCTGTTGCTCTTGACCGACGGAACACTCGATTTGCGTTTGGATTTGATGACCCACTTTGTCTGCCGTTAAACCGGCGGGATATTTGTGTGCTACTTCTTCTCTCAGGTTTTGCGGCAGTCGGCGTCCTTTAAGCAGCATTACCAGCGCCACACAGCCGCCACTGTAGTTTTTTCTTTTGGAACACGTCTTTTTGTTTTTTTGTTTTTTTTGGAAACGTCCGTACGTTGATAGATAAGGCGATTTGCGATAGGGGGTTAAACCGATCAGAAAAGTTACGGTCATTTGTGACCATTTATCATCATCATTTTTGCTCGCAGACACAGTAGGCATCCTTTGAGAGCAGTGGGCCCCGAGACAAAAAAAGAAAAAAAAAAAGCCACCGCTATTTTTCCGGAATTGGCTGAGTCAGGCGGAACTTCGGGACTCGCAGTCTTGGTTACAATGAGCAGTCTTTGACTCTGAAAAGGGCCTCGTATCACGTTGACCCAACGGCGCTGCATCTTCGCCGCTAATTCGCATCTTTCGAATTCCTGCTTGGTCACTTCTCTATCGGCCCATTATAGGAATTCTGGCGCTGCTACTTCCCCCCCCCCCCCCCCCCCCCCCCCCCCCCCCCCCCCCCTGGTGTTAAAGGGCACTATTTCCCACGAATGCCTGTTGACGCTCGTTCCCAAGGCTCATCCCTTCAGCAGGGGGGGGGGGTAAAACTCCTCCCCCGTTCGCTAGATTTTTTTTTTTCCCAAGTTGCGGATCTGTTTGTATCCTCAGTACCACGGACCCCTCGGCTGTACGCGTGAGCCCTGAGAACTTTGAACGTTTGAAACCACTCTGATTTGACAACAAACATTGATGCAATCGTGCAAGGGAATGAGGGGTACGTTCAGCCTTGGGACCACTGTGTCCAAACCGCTGCGGGTAAACGGACTGGGTGGGTCGATGCAGGACCGCCTGCATTTCGCAATGAGGCTGTTGGATGTCTCTCGTTAAGATGCCGATAATCGTTCTCAGCCTCTGTGATGTCTTCCAGGTAACGAGCAAAACACGTTTCCTGGCCAAGAGTTGGAATTCCTAACAGGGTGTTTAACTCTTGCCAGCGAAAATAATTGCCCCAGCACTCACCCTTGACTTGTCGGCGGCAGTTTGAAAAACACGGCAGCTCTGCAATTCGATCACTGGCTCTCTTGAAGCACTTTTGATCGTCTTTCCGTCAATTGATTGCTTATATCCCTTTAGTGGGAGACAAGAGATGCATGTATACACGAAGTGCACCGCAAAGTAATTTTGTCCAAATTCTGGCTGCGGGGCCCTAAGTGGGCACAGTGAGCACAAGTGTCCTGAAAAGCGCTCCGTGACTTTTCTGCCAGTCACAGCATGTGCCGCTATTGGCTACAGGCTATATACATCGTTATTCAAGAAGGGCACATTTCCAATGACATACGCAAGTAAGGGTGAGACACTGTGTGAATGCACTCAGAGGACAGATCGAAGAGCAGGTTATATATATATATATATTTTTTTTATAAGCATCTACAGTAAATGCTTCATTTTATTTCTTCAGTGATTTCGGGCACGCCGGTAAGAGAGACCGAAGGTCCCCCTTCGACATTTGTATTTGACAACATTTATCATTTGTGTGGCCATTCATAGATTATGCTCAAGTATGAGGAGCGAGAAGTTCATTCCTTCCAAATGATGTCTGGGTAGTCCTTTGCTCACGTGGCTCACGTCACCCAAGGTCTGAGCAGGCCGTGCCGTGCGCGTGCTGTCATTTTCACAATCATTTGGACTCATCGGAAATATCGCCATTTTTCACGGGAGTGGGCACGCACGCCGCTTTCCTGACGCGACATTGCAGGAAGTGGTTGGGACTGCACAGAGGAGGGGGGTCGGTGTTGCAAGAGCCGTTGCTGAGCTAAGCTTGACCTCAGTTGTGCCACAAAGCACACCGCTTTGTTGCAAGTGGGATACTAAATCACTGATTTTTTTAAATTGTGGCTACAGAAAAGTTTTTCCTTTCGGTTTCGGTTTAATCGATTCATTCATGTAGTCATGGTCATTTCTTGTACAGCTCTTTTTTCTTTCTTTTTTTTAACCAAAACTGTGTGCATCCCCAGTTTTTCTAGAGCTTCTCTGTTCAGCGGGAACGCGATTGGCCTCCTCTCAAGTCTCGGGTCCCGGGAGACATCTTACTGCTGCCTCACTTTTGACATCTTTGTCTCCTTCCTGGCCTCCCTCCCTTTTCCTTCCCCTGCTGCCTTGGTGTGTCCCGCTCTGCGTCTTATTCCCCCCCCGACTGGAGCCGCTTGATGCTGGCGGCCACCGTTTCACGGAGCGCTCCCCTAAAGCCTTTGCCGTCTCCTCACACCTGCGTGATCGGTGAAAACAATCAAGCCCCTCATCCGTTTGGAGGTAGTGGCTGACCAGTGTCGGGTCCGTCTCTCAAACGTCACGGCAGGACCTACGACCTAAACCTTGAGGCGCTCTCAGTCCACGGATTCCCCTCCTGGTGGAAGGGTCGTTAGCGTTTCTGTAGTCCACCCTAAAAGGATCATTCGCATCCATTCGCAGGGTGTGACCTCGGGGGGAGCAGGAAATGTCGTTGAGGCGTTTAGGCCGACATCGTGCTCACGGTGAAATGTCACCGTTGTTGATAGTGGGCAGGCGAGATGCAGACGGCACAAAGTCTGATGTATTGTACCCCCCCCCCCCCCCCCCCCCCCCCCCCCCCCCCCTTTTACTTTCCGAGCCAACGTCCGGTCGTCGCTCACGCCTGCAATGACAACCCCCGCCTCGCTGCTTCCGTCTGAGCCGGCGTCCTGCTCGTGTCCTCCCCCCCCCGCCTCGCTACACGTCGCCATCAATAACCTCCGTCGGGGCGTGCTGCTCATCCCCGCCTGGGTGCAGTCGGCGACCGTCCCCGCTGTGACATAAATCGGATGCAACGCCAGTGGCCACCAAACCCTGAGACGCATGGCCCGCAGCCGCGCAGAGAGGTGGGAGCTCCAAAAACCTCGGGCTGGAAATACGCCGGCGGCTGACGGAGCGAGTGTTGGCGTAGGTGTGCGTGTGTCGTGGAAATAATATTACAGTGACTGCGTCCTCAAAAGCAAGTAAAAATAGAGACGATTGGTGGAGGCACCAGTACTTTAACGCTAATGTCCCGTGTCGCTCCTTATAATAAAATTGGATCAGGTACACGATGTTAACATGAGGCCAGTCTGCGCGGCTGAATTCAAGGTTATGTTGCATTTACGCATGCTGTTGATTGCCTTTATTTTGGATCTTCGCAGGTTAGAACGGTCACGCGGGGACGTTTGAAGCGCGGGGTGCGTTGGCTGGCGTCCTGGCCGTTTTTGGTCACGTGTGACGCGCGGCGGTTTAGCGACGCGTCAGGAAAACGCCCGTTCGTGGTCGTGCGCGACATCACAAAAGCGCGTCGACAGGATGCAGGATTTGATTCTTATTGTGGACCATTATCAAAAGGCTTAGTGGGTGTATGAAAGATTAGGCTGCACAGGCCTGCGAGCCACGGCAGTTCTTCGCGGCAGCCGCCTGATATACATAATGCAGACAGTGTGTCCTGGATGTGAGAAAAGTTATCATGAGATAATAATATTTATTTATTTATTTTATTTATTTATTTATTACACGCGATGACTTTTTCGGTTCAGGGAGAGCGATATCATCCCGCACCACGCCAGCTCCTCGGAGCCACATCAGCAATTGTTACACATGACCCTTACGTCTGCGCCTGATGCTCCACATCCGTCAGGCGGGGGAAACGATCGCTCTCCCATCGCGTGGTCTGATCTCCCACGAAAGAAAATCCCTTTCAGGTGTGAGAGCAGGGCCATCCGCTGCGAATGCGGAATGTATTTTCCGAAGTGCACGGCGAACATGTGGAATCCATTCATAAACCCCATGTCCTACATTGCCCAGTATGTATAGTATAGTATAAGTATAGTATATCAGAGGCGTTGTTATTATGTCTCCAAAACAGCATTTCTAGCCGAGAAATCCAAATCACAAATGTCGTATTGCCCGTTCGCATTAGGGTCAGTCCTCGCTTTTTTTTTTTTTTTTTTTTTTTTTTTTTTTAGCATCTCGGAGATTTCCGGTGGTTTGAGCCTGCGCAATGAATCAACTTACCCCTCTTAGCCTAGAATTTCAGTGCCTGCCAGTGGGTCATGCCCGTTGGTCAGGACTTAATGGGGCCATGCCGCTGCATTGGACTGCAGACATTGTTTTGTTTTTTTTTCTCTCTTTTCCATTGCGCGTCGCCCGCTCTGGTAAGTGTCGGGCTCGAATGGAACTGACACGTCAAACACATTGTGAAACTGCAGTGCAGCTGCTGGAAAGTTTTTTTTTTTTTTTTTTTTTTTTAATACTTGTGTATTGAGTGTCTTCGGTCCCAGACAAGTGTCTTCACCACCGCCGTGCTGGGAATGTATTTTTTTATTTTTTTATTTTAAAGTTTCATTTTAAATTATAGTCGCGCTCCCTCAGTTTTCCAACAGAGCTAATATGTGCGACTGAGATAGGTGAAAAGGCACAAGGCTGCGAGAATGCTCCTCTTTGAGAGCAATGCATAGGCATAAACGGTCGGGGGTTTAGCTTTTTGCTTCTAAGCGTTTAAAAGCCAATATATCCCGAATGGGAAGAACAAGAGGCTTGGAGAGGTCAAAAGTGCTCCCTGGCTGGTCTGGAGTCCCGCGTGACTTCATCTGACGCGCAGCCGACCTTTGACCTTAGCGACGGGGGCCTGCTTGGCGGCGGCGTCCCTTTGCCTGAAGCGCGTGGAGGCAAAGGGGGAGGGAAGGGGTTCTCCCAAAGGCTCGCTGGGCTGCGGAGCCTCTCCAGGCGCCGGCTCGCTGCCTAAATGCAGACGGATTCATCAGAAATGAAGAGAAAGGGATGGCGGAGTGAAATGAAGGAGAGTCAGTGAGGGTAACCGGAATCTGACACTGAGCTGAGGAGGGAAGGGGCTTGTGGCCTCGTCAGGCCACCGTGGCCGTCTTTGCCTATTTCTCTCTTTTCATTTTCTCTCTGTATACACCTCTCTCTCTCTCTCTCCCTCTCTCTCTATCTGTCTCCCTCTCTCCCTCTCTCTCTGGATGTCTCGGGTTTGGTTTGGCAGCGGCACAGTGCTGCAGGAACGCCACAAGATAAACAGTTGGAGTAAAGTGAATGTGGCCTCTCGGCTCCTCGCCCACCAGAAAGCCGAACGTCCCGTCCGCCGCTCTGCGTAAGCAGCTGTCTCTGTGTCCCGGCGGCCAAAAACTCGGTGGCGTTCAGCAAGAGGCCGACAAACTCGGAGGGCGGCCCAGTGCACCACCTACTGTGCGTGAGTGAAAGTGTGTTTATTTGTGCGCAGGTGTGATTCGAGTAACACGTGAAACCTATGGGATCTCTTTTTTTCTTTGTGCCATTGAGGACACAACTTCGGATACAGGAACCGCCTAATTAATGGAGACACGATCTATAAATTACCAGACGGTAATGCTTAGTTGGATTTATGACACCGCCATAAATCATCTAGTACACATTGGGCAATTAAAAGGGGAGGCACATCGTTTCTGTCCTGGGCCTTAGGTGTCAGTTGTGTTGAGTCCGATTTTTGAGGCATTCCTGGAGTTTTTCCAGCCGAGGGGGCAAACCGCGGAGAAGACAGTCCGCTTCCTGTCTACTCCGGCACGCACATGACCAGTATGCGCGAGGGGTCATGTGCCATGTGTTTTAAGGTTTGTTGTTGCGGATCCAGATTGTTTCCTACGTGAAGCCACAGGGTCCAGGATGCATTCGTTGTCATGACACACGCCAATTGTAGGTTACGTTGATTTTAGGCTGTACACGTTTTAGCAACCCTTAGTTGAGTTGTGGCGCAAAAACATGTATTATTATATATGTTTATTGGACTGACCTTCATAAGCACAACAGCGTTCAGGAATCGCGACACTTCATTGGCAGAGTCCCAATGTGGTTTGGTCATTATGATTTAGTTGCTGTGCAGGTGGTTTGTTGCTGGGATGTGCGACTGTGAGAGGCACCTGCTACCTGCCACAACTCTGTCTTTCAATCATGATGAGATATTTTAGTGTTCGGTCAAATGTGACGGGAAGTAGTCAACATGTTTTTACTTTATCAAGCATCCCTTGACACGGAGACTGAGGAGTTTGGCTTGTCTTGCGTTTTTCGCGCCCGTGTGTGCCTGCGCCTGCGCGACTGCATGTCTGCACCGAGCAGGGTTTCCGAACGACTTGGTGAGCCTGGCAACAGTGACGCATCCGTGAGCAAACATGGACAGAATGAGGAGGATCTCGGGAGGCGTTTGGTCTTCCGAAGTAGCATTCATTTTTGTGTGCGCTCCCGGTGTTGAGAGCATCTGTTTCGGATTTTGTCCGGAGAACATTTCAGTCCTTACACGCGACAAAAGCTAGATGTTCATTCCTACTCTGCCAAAGTTGTCTCCGTCCGTCCAGCAGTACATTGATAGATTGAGGTCACATAATGTGTTTTATCGAATGGCAGTGTCTAAAATGAATAGGCAGGACTGCTTAATGTTTAAATGACATTTTTCATTAACATAATAAGCTACTTGGATTGTTTGTGTGTGTGTGTGTGTGTGCATGCGTGCGTGTCCGTGCAGAGGGCGCAGGGCTCCAAAGTGGGTCGTTGGCTGGGTGGGTCAAAACGGCTCATGAATCGTTTCCTGTACACACTAAACAAACACACACACACACACACACACACACTGGTGATCACCATCCTCTGCTCTATCTCACTGCACCCAAAACACAATTGGCATAAACAAATGAATTCACCACACGTGACCTGCCCCGCAGACAGCCTGTGGTTGCGTTTGTGTGTCTGCAGCGCTCTCAGCCGGAAACACAGGCTACATACCATCCATATAAAATGATATTCCATATAAACTGCCCCGATGTTTGTCAATACTGCGGTGGGACATACTGAGATTAGATTATCTGAGGGCGGAATCATCCATGCGGGGAACCACGGGCCGCTGCTGGAGCAAAGCACGCAGCAGGACACTAACTGGTCCAGGGTTTTCGTGGTCGGTAATGTTGTCATGTGAAACCAACGCATGCGTCCGAAACTTTGTGTCTGATCGGCAATTGTCTGCCTGCGAATATTCACCAACAATCCGGGTTCGGCTCTGACCTCGGCCCTACTGGGTTTGAATAGGTGTGGAAAAGGTTCACCCGCCACCCATGGAAACCGCATCATCACGCTTTCAACAGTCAGTAATAGTGAAAGGAAATGTAGTCAAAGAACACGACAAACGGAGTTATCGTAACCACATGAGCTGTAGTAGCGCAATGGCGCGGTTACCAGCGTTGGAGCTGTACGACACAGCGGAACACTGATGGTGTAATGACTACAGGTTGGATGTAACTTTGCCACTGGAAATATAGACCATCGTGCTATGGCACTGTAGGCCTATACTGCAGAGTTTCAGCGTTTTTTTTGGGTTGCTGCAGAGTTGAGGACTGTCTGTCTTGTAGTCTTCTGTTTAAACCCCCCCCCCCAAAAAAAAACAGAAGCCATAAATA
The DNA here is from genome assembly GCA_016785305.1 of Colistium nudipinnis. Lineage (NCBI taxonomy): Eukaryota > Metazoa > Chordata > Actinopteri > Pleuronectiformes > Rhombosoleidae > Colistium > Colistium nudipinnis. The sequence goes on from JAFBJU010000625.1 coordinate 118,055, forward strand.
TATATCTATAAAACGTTTGCCCTATAGGCCTTAAACCGTCCTGGGTCAAATGTGCCTTCGCATCCTGAGCGACAACGCTCCGGCTCTCATGGTTATGGTGGGACAGGCCTTAAGCATTGGTTTGTTAGAGACGAAGGAGTGACCACCCCCCCTCCCCCTCCTCAACTCTCTGTCAAGGAACACGTGCGGGGGGCCCTTTTGCCGGAGAATGATCGGAGAGCCGCAGGGGCCTCTCTGGGGCGTGCAGACTGAAACAGTCAACTCTAAGGGTCACTTTTAAAAACACGAGTGATAATATAGATGCCGTAAGAATTTATACTTGCGTATCCTCTGACACTTAAAGTACATAATGATCATAAAAATGAAACTGCCTGCCTTTTAAATGCCAGAGTTTTACTGTTCTGATTTCTAGTGAATGAAGCGAATGACAATAGCTCGGCAAATGAGGCCATTAATGCAGCTTCCCTTTGGGAATGGTAAAGCGTCTTGCTTTATCATGCAGAACAACCAGTACCTAGAAATACAAAGATTTTGGAAATAAATACACGTATTATCCAGCTGTTGCTTACTGCCAGCAAGATAACGCCTGTGAATTTGTTTTTGTCTGCGTGTCCGACGGCAGGCTGCGCGCGGCCACCGGCACATCTCCCGGACTGACTGGCCTCAAGTCAAAGAAAAGCCAATTAGAGTTAGGTCGGGATACGGCTCCGGCTCTTCCCCTATTCAACAATTATTGATCACCGCCATACCCGTCATAGAGGCTGGACTCTTAATTTCGAGGAGGGTGTTTGCAAATTGAGGAAATCCATTCAAATTTGAAATCGAGCCACAGTAGCGAGCATTAAAGGACTGATGAGCAGGGGGGCTGCAGTGTCCTGCAGCCCCCCCCCCCCCATATCTCTGTTCAGGGAGAAAAAAAAAACCTTTTGGGCTTAAGTTGTGTGTGTGTGTGTATTTGCGAGCGTGTGTCGCGCGGTTCTGCAGCAAGGCAAAGGGCTGCCGTCGGAGACGGACGGTGCGGGGCTGGTGGAACTCGAGTGGCGAAACTGCTCTTGCGTTGAGCAACATTTCGGAATGCGCCGCGTCGCGCTAGAATTTCCCTTCATGCGGGGGGCCGTGTGTCCACTTTGGTTTGACGGCTCCTTAGAGTAAACTCGGCAAGTACTTACAATGGGACATCATTTCGAATAATGCCGGTGTCTTTCTCACCTCTGATCTGGATTTGAGCTCATTGGAACCCCCTCCCCTGTCAAGGGATAGTCAGTTTGGCACTTTCACAAGTTGCACGTCGGACGCCGTCAATGGCATTGTTCGCGGCGTAAAATGCTGTGATAAAGTGACGCGGTACTTTTGGAGATACGGCGAGAAATGGTTGGTTTTGGAACCGCCTGCGCACCCTGCTTTTTTTGGACGTATGACATAAGCAGCTATATGGTCACCCCGCCAATTGGATTCTTCGGCAATGATGGTGTTCAGCGCACATGGCGTTTCGCCTGGTCTCCGCCGCGGGCAGCTGGCGCTCAATTGAAGGTCGAAGGTCAAGGTTTTGCTCACCTGCTCTGGGCAACTTTGGATCGGCGTATCACCGGGGAACTTGAGCTAAGTTTCTCACGGGGGGGCTGTGCGTCTTTCCCCCCGTGTTGGAAGAAAAAGGAAGGAAAAGGGAGTGAAGTCCGCAGGGACACACGTCGCACGATCGTCTGCTTCCTGCATAGGATTCTCACACCCCCTCTGCTGGCTCTCACCGTGGAAGCCATCCCGCTTTTCCCCCTTTCAATGCAGCGTCGTCCTTTCTGCGCGTCCGCTCGGCCCAGGCTCTCGGTGTCAAGGTACACAGAGACACTTGATATTTTAGCGGCTGTAGCCTTTGACCTTCGGCAGGCGGGGGGGGGGGGGGGGCGGGCCCGCAACGGGGGGGGGGGGGGGGGGGCGACACGTTGTCCTCACTTTATCTCGGACTTTCCCCCGATCCAGTGGCGCCTCATCCTCTTCCCCTCCCCTATCTGAGGGGGAAAATCGCGGCACTTTTTTTTGGATCACCGAATGGCACTTAAATTCCCATTTTGACGATAATAATATTGGAATAGTTCGGGTTAGGGTCTCTAAAGCGCTGCCTCTGGCGTTTCGGACTATTTCAATGCATAATTAATTGAACATGCATTATCTTTGTCCTGAAGCTTTGGCCGGAGAGCTTACGGTGGGATTGTAATGCGTTGTTACTTACAGGTGCGACTGCGCCGTGTGTGTTATTGAATTTGTCCATTCGACACAACAGTCCGGTTACTCCATACACGGAAGAGCTCCTGCCTAAGTCCAATATGAAAATGTGTTTGATCATCCGAATGATGCCTCGCTGAAAACGCCGAAATCGATATCAGAGATGTGATAACAGGCTGGCAGGAAACATTTATGGTAATCGGCACGGTTTTGTCTCACGGGCCTGTGGCAGAGATCTCTTTTTTGCATAAAAAAAAAAAACTAAAAACAGTGAAATGAATGAATGACAAACCACTTCAAAATAGTTTCATGAGGTCGTGATGACGGCAGGAACTCCACTGTCCCTATTGGAAATTCAGCCTCGGCGAGATCCACGTTTCACCCAACCACCCGGAGGATTTAAATTGCCACGAATATGTCGCACGTGCATCCGTGCCACTCAGAGAGAGAGAACATTTATGAATATATGAGCTTTCCACCTGTGCCTAGGGCTTAAGCGAAATCCTTTACTTGGGGGGTCCTTTAATGAGTCCGTATTCACCTCAGTACACAACGTTGGATTATGACTGCGGCACATTTTCCACATCTTTACGAAACGGTACGATTAAACATCATTTTACGATTGAAGACGTTGGACAAAAATAAATCCTCACCAATAAATAGGATTACTATCATTATGCAGGCGCACTGACTCACCGAATTGCGCGAATTAGGTGTGTGTTCGGGCGGCCGCGCTCTTACCGACGGAATGGGTCTTTGGGCGTGTCTGCTCCAGTGAGCCCGCGGGCGAGCAGGGCGGGGCCGACGCGGGTGCCCTCCAACACTGCTATCGGGGAAAATAGCGTTTAGGAGAAAAATCGAACGCGGAAGCCCCGCGCTCGGAGTCATCAGGTCGGTGGACTTGGCCCGCCTTCCTGACACGGCAGACGGGATGGGCGAGAGCGGGTGTGTGGGCGGACGGGTGACAGCACCGTTGGAAACAAGTCAGGGCATGAGAAACCAGAGATGAATTGTTCATTCACGTGCACTTGCAGGCTCTGAGTTCGAGAACATGCTCCGCGGGGTCATTGGCGGTCCTTTAATAATCCAGTCGAAGCCCCTGAGCAGGTATGTGACGCGGAAGACAGGACATGCTGACTCATCCACTTTCCCAAACCGCGCTCTTGCTCCCGCGACGACACAAATTCGAGCCTCTTCCCTCTCCTGCTCGGCCCGCCGACAACATTTGAGCAGGAATTCTTCCTTCGGGAAATTGTTTTGACGGAGCCAATTGATTGCAGGTTAAATATTTTATGCCAGAGCCAATTTCTCACACTTGCTTCGCGGGTTCACCGTCTGGGCCAGACCTGCGGGGGGGGCCTGCGCCTTCCTGTCGGCACACGTCTGATGGTTTACTGAACCTGCCAAGGAACAACCGCAGGCGCGCGCACGCCCGCGCACGTAGGCACAGTTATATTTTGGCAGTAATAACAACATGTGGACTATAATAAGGGTGCGGGCGGGCGGGCGGGTGCGTGTCATTGAGTGTGGTCTCTACGTAGCCTGAGCTGTGTCATTACTAATGCCGTCACGGCCCTGGGTCATCGGGCCCGATTGGCCGAACCGGCCCGTGTGACACTCGGAGCTTGTGTGGCATTTTAGGCGAGCGACTGCTTCCATTGCCAACTGGCTGCCGTCTTGTTTGTGCGTTCGCTCAGATTCATATGCGAATCGTGAACGCGCGGCTATCCGTGCACAGGGCTACGTGCCGGAATACGCTTTTGTTTAGCTGCAAATCTGGACTTCTTCTTCTTCGGAAGGGTTTTGAGATGGGTCCGCAGATCCCCGTGTTGCTCGGTCGCTTTAAACCCCGCTGGTGTGAAACATCTCACCGCTTAATGCCAGTGTTGCGCGAAGCCATCGTACCAAATGGCAAATACTTCACTATTGCAGCAGGTATGGAATTGACGCCATACCGCGTCGAGAAATATGCCGAGGCAGAGACCCGAGAATCAGCTTTGAGTAGAATGCTCCGTTCGTTATAAGTGGACAATGCACAGTAGAGTTAATACACTAATAAATTTAAAAAAAATTGGACTCGTCTCATAACAGAAAGATATTCTCCTGACAGTTTGTGCAGAAAAGAAACACTAAATAAGAAACATTTGTTATCACTTCTCGCAATACACGGAGTCAAATATTTAAAAGTCGTTTTTTTTTTTCCCAGGGAGCCAAATACCAGCAGATCAAGCTCATGAACTTGGCTGTTGGTCAAGTGTGTCAAACGACCCCCGTCCTCTCCCCAGCGCACACAAAGACGCACCCACACACATACAGTACACACACACACCCGCCCACCCACGCACACGCCCACGCTCGCACACGCGCACACGCATCAGTAAATCCTTTCTCACTTGCAGTCATTTCCTAAACGTCCCATCTGGTTCCTCCTCCCCTCCGGCCTCTGTGTCTGCGTACACGCGCCCTGCAGCGGGCGGCTGTGCGCCGCTCCGCTCTCTTGCGCAGAGGCTGAGTGGTCGCGCCACAAGCCGGTGCAAGTGTGATTAATGCCCGCTGGTTGCAGAGGAAAGGTGGACTTTATTTGTGCCGCGTTGGCTGTGGCGCTGCGTTCCGTGCCATCTGCCTGCGCTCCCCCCTCTCCAGATAGGTGGAGGAGGAGTGGAAGGAAGGAGTAAAGCGTCGCTTGCTGCCAGTGCGTCGGTTCAGTCTGGGTAGGGTTAGGGGGGGTGAGACAAACGTTTTGCCCGTGAGCACCCCCGTGTTGATTAAAACCAAAGATGCGGGGGCCCAGGAGACACGCACAGCATTTCGAGTGGCTTTCTCATCGGACCTGAAGCGCAATTCCAAGGATTAACCCACATCGACAGGGACAATGCGTATTTCACAAGAAACGAACAAAACACGGGGAACAATAACAAAACAGAAAATGAACAAATGAAAAAAAAAAAAAAAAAAACGACGCAAGGGCGACGAGTTGGGAATAGAGGAGAGCCGTTAATTGTATATCGATATGCCGATAACAAAGATGTGACATTTCGGAAAAAAAACAACAAAACATAAGGATATTCATTTTGCGATTCCCATCCTCGGGCCCGTACGCCTAAAGCCTTGTGGTGCCGACTTGCTGACGCTTTCGGGGGGGGGGAAGGCCCATTGAAAGCCATTTAGAAGTTCATGCGTTTCGACGCGTTGAGTTGGGCAGGTCGATATTCCCACTCTCTCCTTGGCCCCCCCACTATTTCCAAATGTATAGCGGAAAGTGCGGAGGTCCGATCGCGGCCGGCATTTCCTCAGCGGCGCTGGCTCCTCCTTCCTGGCTGCTCCACAGCTCCCCCCCCCGCCCCTGTGAATTAGAGTTGCCGTCTCTCTCTTCTCTCCTGCCGGCTCGTCTCCCGTCAGACTACAGGCTGGATGAATAGGTAATCTACCGCTGAGCCTGCCTGGGATTACAGCGTATGGAGGGGCTCTGAGCCCTGCAATTCCGGGCTTACGAAATGGCCCCTCGATCCACACTGGCAGGTGCCAGGCCTTTTCTCGCTCGACTAATGTTTGCAATCTGGGTATGAAGTGCCAAGCTGCCCCCCCCCCCCCCCCCCCCCCCCCCCCCACCCACCCCCCCCCCCCACCCACACACACACACACACACACACACACACACACACACGCGCGCACGCGCACACACACCCCGTTCATTGTTTGTGTGGGTGAGCGAGAAACGAAACGAATGGAGAGCATGAATAGGACGTCCAATGGGAGCCTCCTGCTCTGGTGTCAATAGGAAGCTTAGGCTTTGCTTATGATTATGAATCGAAACGCAGGCCAGCGGAACTCAGGCAGTCGCATGCGTGCGAGTGTGAGTGTGAGCGCAAGTGTGTGTGTGTGACTTTGTGACAGTTTAGCAATGCAGCAGCTCATCCCCCCCTCCCCCCTCCCGCAACATGTTACTGATTTTTTATATATTTTTTTGCCTCACCGCGGGAGCAGAAGGCCAGAGACGCGGTGCATTTTGCAAATGGCCACACGGTGCAATGTCCTTAGCGTCTGTTGGAAAGGTGGCAGGTATACTAACCCCTGAAAGGTTCTCTCAAACTGTGATTTTTTTTTTTTTAAATAATAATAATTGATTGGCAGCCGCGCTGCAGCCTGCTCTCTTGTCACGTCCCCTGATCTTGCTGAGAGGATGAATTCAAAGTAAAGATAACGACGCAGGGGCGCCAGTTCTCCTCGCGAGCTTCGAAAAATGACGTTCGTCACGTTGCTCCCCGCGTTGCGTACGATGCCCTGTTTTATGTCGTGATTTGCGCTTGTCTTGGGGCTGCGGCTCACTGTAATCAGCTTTGTGATGGGAGCGGAGTGAAGAGACGAAGTCACGGGCGGCAGGTGCAGTGCTTATCACGGGAGAAGCGTCATCGAAGAGTCAAAATCTCATTTAAAAAAGAAATATATAAAAAAATAAAACGCTCACAGTAGCTTCAATCCAACATTACTCGAGCAGGAGGAAATTAGGGGACTGTTCTCAATCCTCGTGCGCCGAACCTCATTTGGTGCTGTAATGAGTTTGTTTCGTCGGCAGGAAGGTGTGCGTGTGGGACCGAGTGAAAAATGAACTGCGGCGCGTGTGTGCGTGCGTGCGTGCGCGTGCGTGTGCGTGCGCTGATGGTGATGGAGGAACACTCGTGCCCTTTTTAATTGGTTTTGGACAAAAACGGAGCTCTGTGGCACACAGGAATAAGAGACGGATCAGGACTCAGAATTTGGCTTACCTTGTGGGTAGGATATGGTCATTGCTGCTTTTTTGTGGTCCTTTTGATCACGTTTTTGGGGTTTTATGCTAAAATGTGGGGCGGGGGGGGGAGGGGTTTGTGCTTCTTCCTCATGCAACATCCAGATATTTTGTTTTTTGGGTGAACTACAAGTGGCTAGCCCTGCTGCAGTCCAAACACGCAACACACAAGCAGCTGGAGCAGCATGCCGGTCAAATATTTAGGCGATACTGTCAGCTCTATTGCCACCCATGAGCCTGCGGTGTACACCCACGCAAATATCAAATCGCAGCCCGCGCACGTGTTGGTACACATGCATGCACAAGCCGGACATGAGTGTGTCCACTCCGGGCCTGATTGAAACGGATTTAATGAATGGATTGCGAGGCAGTGACCGTCCAACACACACACACACACACACACACACACACAATGTGTGTTCCAGACAGAAAGAGAGTAAGGTCATTCAGTCAGAGCGCCGACGATTCCGTGTGCGCAGAGAGAGCTCAGCACCATGACGACACAGTACTATTTTGTTCCTTGCTTTCAACTTCATTTTTATTGAGACGTACTAATTCATTCGTAACCTGTGACACATCCTTTGAAATCCTGTCCTTTCTCATCTCCGCACCGATCAACTATGTTCACACACTCCACGGCTGATTTCGCAGTGGAGAGCGGCCTCCTGTTCTCTTCCCCTGCTGCTGGGAATAAAAGATTGCTCTCCCTTCGCAGGGAAATGATCATTTAGCAAGCCAAACCTCGGGGACAAAATGCAAGGACCCGCGGCTTATGACCCACACAGTGGACCAGGAAAATGTGTCATCTTGGGTGCATGCTGCTCTTTTAAAAAATAAAAAATAAAAATCCCCCAGACATTACTTGTCCTCGGCCATAGTCACAGGTTAGCACATATTTTCTCCGCGCAATGAAAAAGGGGGAATGGGCCTGTAGCAGGAGAAGTATTCTCGGCGGGAACAGGCGCAACCATGTGTGCACCTGCTCCAACCAATAATTATGCAAAGATGAATTACACCTCTCCGCTTCCTCCCACAGTGCAAAAAAAAAAAAGAAGGCCAAAAAGTGCAAATCCAGCCGACCAGGGAGGCAGATGCACGCGTCGTGAATTTATGCCCATTAAAAGGCCAGAGACGCAATTTATCGTTGACTGATGATTACCGTCTGTTTGCAAACAGATCTTCTTTTCAGCTGATTTGGGAGAGTGAAAGCCAGTGGCAGAAAATGGCGTTTAATGAATCACTGTACCACTGTGCTGGTATTCCCAAAATGCTGCCGCCTCGCCCATCAGATGAATGCTTTTTTGCTAGAGTCAAAAATCGAAACGCTCCGTACCGCGGTTGGCGTCGCGCTGTAGCGGAGTCGGATGATGAGAGGCGGAAAAAAAACAAAACACCCAATTATTATTATTTTTTTAAAGATCTAAGGTTTTGACACTCAACGTGCTTCGCGCGCGACGACACCGGGCAGCCGCAGAGCAAAACTCCGAATAGGAGATGTTACTGTCGGATGTGTAGGACTATCAGATCGTTGCCAGGCTGTCGGGGAAATAACGTACGCGCCGCCTCTAATTGGGCCACAATAGCGAGGCTGTCTACAGCAAAGTCTGGGGGGGGGAAAGATCAAAGTCAGGTCTCCGACAGCGACTCAGCCGACGCACGTCGGCACGTCTTACGAAATATCCGCGGAGCTCGTCGTGAGTCTCGTGCGCTGTACGGCTGGGTTTCCTGGGTCTAGTGCAGCGGCGGTTCAGCGACTGTCTGCGGCCTCCTTTTTTTTTTTTTTAAACACCTCTCAACGTTCAGGGATGTGATTTCTCATGCATTTCGTGGTTCAGTCCTTTGTTTTGGCTTCGTGGCACGACAAAGTCCAAAAACGCCTACAGCCGCGGCCACGTTAATGCCGGTTAAAGGGCTTCAACGTTGTGGCTGATGGGTGTAAATCTCAGCGAAGGCAGACCAGCACTCACAAAAAGCTGGAGGAAGCTGGAACGCATCCCTTTTTCCCGGGTTGTATAGATTCGGTCGTGAAATAACCGGCGAGTTGTGACGCCGTCTTCTTGTGTGGTTTCCTTTAAACACAGCCACAGCCCTGCCTTGTGTTGGTTGTGACCCCCTTTCGGTGGGAACCCGTTTTCAGGAAGTACATCGGTTCATAACTGTGCGTTAAGGCTATTCAGCGCGCCTAAATACAAGCTGCAACCCACTGAATTCAAAAAAATTATAGATATTTATACGATCGGATCGGTTGCCGCAAAGTCAATTTCTCATTTCGCCCAACCCTGCGTATGCGCTTGGTTTTATCCGTCTCAGAAGTCTAAGAATAATGAACAAATACCCCCAAGATCAGGCAGTAAGTTCTCTTCGATAAAAAATTCATAAATATATATTTGTCTCGTTATTATCTCAGATTGCTTATTTCCTTATGAATAAATTACGCTGCGAGGTTGTTTGCGGGGGTCCTCCGTCACCCTCCGTGGAGTAGTGAAAAGCCCACGGGGGGGGGGGGGGTCCGGCCGCGTCGTTCTCGCACACTTAACGGCACGTCTCCGAGGACGACTGTTGGTCGCCGCAGGTTTCCCCTGGGGTTCCAGGTCGAGAGGCCGCGTCGTTAATGAAACCAAACCAAATCTTGAACCGAGTGCCGTGGGCTTTGGCAAATTCCCCTCTTCAAGGGGCTCAGCGGTCGCCGACAACCGCGTGGATTGGCGGATGCAGCTCAGGCGTGCGGGCGCACTGCCTCGAAACCAGGGACCGGACACTCGCAGCCACGCGCCGGACCACCGCCACCACCACAACAACAGCAGCAGCGTCGTTTATTTTGCAGTTTCCCAGGTCTTTTTCGGTCGGCCGAGGAACGTGTAGGGAAATCCCAAGTGGGTTTTAATGAGCGGCCATAAGGGATCACGCCTGCTCTAAGTCATCATATCCGATGAACTGACCCGGGACAGGAAGGGTGCCTTTATTTGCTCGTGGAACCGAGTGCCCGGCCGTTATATTACACAAGCCCGTCCGAGCAGAAAATTGGTAAATTGTTATGAATCGACACCGGGACTCTTTCGGTGGCCCTCGGGGGGGGGGAGGCCATAATCGAAGCGCGAAAGTCCCCGTGGCGCCGAGCTTAGTCAACGCGCTGGCCCCTTACCCAGGTTTTAAAACGCAGATATAGCCGTGCTTTCCAACCAACGTCCGCATGCCCGTATTGCTGCGTGAGGAGGGGGATGCGAGAAATGCCGAGGAGCGTCCCAATCGGAGGCAGGGGGACCAATGGGAAGGGGAGCTCAGCGGTCGGTATCTGCCCGATAACGCTCTCCTCTGTCAGCTTAGTGTCGACGCCCTCCCCCCCTCTCTCTCTCTCTCCTCCTATCTTGCTCTCCTCATCGCTCTGGGTGAATCCCCTGTCTCACCCATTGTAATCGGCCCCCGCCGCGCCCATCCTTTATCCTCCGCCTCCTCCCTGCCGCTTGGCGCTCCATACTCGTCTCGGGCGGAGCCCGGGCGCGGGCGTCTGAGTGTGGTGAAAAGTGGGCCCCCCCGCCCACCGGTTGGTGATCAACAGTGGGGCCGAGAGAGGCGCGGAGGGGAAAACGTAAACAACAACACAACAGAAAGTACTCTGGGGAAGAGGAATTAGACATTTAGAGAGCCCGGCAGTGGCGCACAAATGGACACCCCTTGGATATGAACTATGGTGCATTAACGAGTCATTTGTGCCCCTTGAATGATTGAATTTGTCCATGTCCTGGAATTAGGCCATTCGCAGACAGACAGGCATCAAAACGTATAATATGAAATATAATGACATTAAGTCGTATTTTTTTCTTTTTCTAAAAAAAAAAAAAAAAAAAAAATCAGGTGACCCAAATCCTCCTCCGCAGGGTACCAATGCGCCCCGAGGGCTCCAGCAGCAGCAGCAAAAAAAAAAAAAAATAGGGTTGTTTGACCTCACTGCGGCACAGCGTGACATGAAAAATATCCCTGCTGTTTTACTGCGTATCAGGACATTTGTGTGACTTTGTGACAGTCTAGACAAAACCTTTCCGTCAATAAACGGATGTCAATGGATCTGATGAACAAACAACCCCAACCCCAAAAAACAAGCACTGAACCGCGTCATCTTTGATATTTCCTACATTCGATGCGCATATACTCCACTGTAATCCGCAAGCGTTGAGTTCATTTGCGCTAAGAGGTCAATATAGATTCACTTTAGCGACACAGGGTTCTGACAGAGGAGATTCGAGGAGTAGTGCATTTGGGGACGTTAGAGGACAAGGAATAATATTAGTTTTTGCACAGGGGGCAAAAGGGGATATTAAAAAAAAATGAGATACAGAGGTGCGTGGTAGGAAGGCGGGGGGATTTTGCAAAAGAACAGGAGTAGGATGAAGGGATGACGGGTGTTCTTTTCGAGAGAGAGAGAGAGGAGGGACATACGAAGAGAGTCCCACAAATGAGAGAGAGAGAGTGAGAGAGAGACAAAAAAGAGATGACGGATGTTTTGGAAGATGAGGGGGGGAAAAGATAAAAAGTCGAGTGAGTTACTTGGCATCCAGCCGGCCTGAGCTTGACGACCCTCTGAATAAGCTACCCGTAATCTGCGGAACCCCCCCCCTACTGCGCTGTGACTATGACGCGGGGCCGCGTCTCCGTGCCTTAATCCGCTCAGCCGTTGTGTGTCTGGCCAACGCACACCGCCAGCCCAGAGCGGAATAGTTGGCCCGCGCCTTAGATTCTGGTTGATTCTGGTGTGCGTGCGCCACGTTGACTGTTTATGGTATGCAAAGTCAGTCTTGGCTGCGCAGGTCCTCGGCCTCTGCCAGGCATCCCCCCCCCAAAGTACACACTGAGCCAGGAGTTTCCGCACAACCTCCCTGGAGTGGGGCCGACGCGCTTTGGACGCGCTTTGGCGAGTCGCGAGCGCCGGCCCATTTGCTTAGATTCCTTTTAAGTGTCTGTGGCCGGGGAAAAAAAAAGTGAGGCGGGGGGGGGGGGGGGGGGGGGGGGGGCGCCACGGGGGGGGGGGGGGGGGGGGGGTGATGTGGACCGCCACGCAGCCCGAACATGCAAGGTGCGGGTGTGTGGAATGAGTGTCTTGAGTGCGCGGCGCCACCCATACCGGGGGAACATTTCAGTATTCCCGATCCAGATCCTTTGTGTTTGGTGGGCCGTTTGTGTACAATCTTTGCTCATTGCCGCTGCTCCCCTCGGCGGGAGGAGAGCAGAATAAGTGTGTTTGGGGCCGTTCGCCAGACAAGTGGCGTCGCCTGCTCAGATCTTGCTGCGGGGGAAATGAAGGCGCGCGCGCCCGCGCCCAGCGGACAAAACGATTGGACTCTTGAATAGAGACATCTGGTCAAATGAGTTAATTAGGGTAATTATTCATGATACAGAATTACTGCCAGACAAACACATATTACTCCCGTTCAGGGGGGAGAATTGGACCTTTCACGGAGTTGGTACGAGGCTTAATTTGCCCAGCATAACGGAGTTTACGCGGTTCATCTGTGTGTTTACCAAGAGCCAGGGGTAACGGTCAAAATACCCCCCCCCCCCCCCCCCGCATCCGAAGGCCGGCGGCGACAATTTATTTATGCCGCAAACGTCGAATACATTGACTAAAAAGATGATGGCGATTTTTGCACCAAGATGCCGGCGGTGTTGTTCGTCAGACCGGCCTCACGTTTACCATGGACTTGTTCACCCCTCACGATCACGATTGGGACAAAAATAGTGACTCGTTCATAAAATAAAGGGCAACATGTACCGCATCCCCCCCCCCCCCCCCCCGGCATCCGAAGGCCGGCGGCGACAATGTATTTATGCCGCAAACGTCGAATACATTGACTAAAAAGATGATGGCGATTTTTGCACCAAGATGCCGTCGGTGTTGTTCGTCAGACCGGCCTCACGTTTACCATGGACTTGTTCACCCCTCACGATCACGATTGGGACAAAAATAGTGACTCGTTCATAAAATAAAGGGCAACATGTACCGCATCTGCGCAATCTACAACCATGTCCTAAAATTCGGAACGCGACACGAAGGAAGTCTGCGCGCTTGGGTGCCCTCGCGCGAGACACTGCGACTCAGGGTGCGCGCGGGGGCGAGTGGTCGGGGATTGGGGACGATGGGTGCTTGTGGCGCGCGTTCTTGCTCTTGCTTCTGGAGCCGTGACACGAAGTTGACAGACTGACGAATGAACCGAGGATAGGTATAATCCACGTAGGATTAATGTGGCCGACCGGTTCCTCCAGTAGCGCTCGCTCCCGCGCTCGGCTGCCAGACAGCGGTGCCTCCGTCGGACGCGTGCGGAGGCGCTGTTCCGACGCGCTGTTCCGACGCGCTGTTCCGACGCGCTGTTCCGACGTGCCCGTGGAAAAAATGGCCACGGGAAGGAGGGCAAACAGTCGAGCGAAAGCCGGGAGAATAAGTTCCGGCGTCCCTTCTTTGGTGCGGCGCGGGATTTATTGGACCATTAAAGGGGGGCTATTACCGTGTTGGCCGGCCAGCCCGGATGGAAGTGACGGCGCCGCTATCTTGTTAGGAAATGGAGTGCGCGTGTGGCTTTGAGGTCAGAACACAAGCGCGGAGAGCTCCCGGTGAGCCGCGTTGCAATTCCCGCCAACGACGCGGCCTGACCCGTTCCGCCAGGAGGCCGCCCCGCTTCCGCTCGGTGGGGGGTTTCAAAGGCCCCCGTTACTCGCCGTATGGAGTGCCACGACGTTTTTTTTCCGACAATACAAGGCGCCGCACAGCGCGGCCGCCCTCGCGCAGCGTCACGTCGGCTCTATTCAAAGGAGGCGTCACTGTGACGTGCCTGAACACGGCGCCGAACGCGGCTTAGCTGAGAGACTTTGGTGGTCTCACCCGATTGTGATGTCATCCTCCTCTTTGAAGGGGGGGGGGGGGGGGGGGTGTGCAGCGTGGGAACACCCGGTGCGCGGTGTGCAGCGTGGGAACACCCGAGGCGTGTGTCACAGGTTGCGGCAGGCGGGTGGAGAAATGTGACGAGGCGTTGATGGGCGTCGGTCGGCGAATCCCCGCCAACTGACAGCGGAGGAGAACAGAGCGGATCTGAACTTTTAATTGCAGCGAGGCGTGGCCCACAACCTGGGGAAATCCGTTTAGAGGAGTGAAAACAGAAACACTCGTCAGATCGGGGAAAAACAAAAAAAAATGACTGAATGAGTCTTGAAGGTCGGATCCATCATCAACTATCCATGTTGGGAAGGGGGGGCGAAAAAAAAAAAAAAGAAAAGGCCCCTCTCCAACAAGTCTGTAGTTCTCCAATTATCCCCAGCGCTCACCGGCTGCTCTGTCGGCCGACCGTTGGCCGGGTGTTGACATCTGGATTTCTCTGACTGATGGCTGGCTTCTGCGGGATTAGCCCCCCCACCCCCCACCCCACCCCCCCACAACCCCCGAACTCCCCCTTACCCCCGTGCCTCGGACTCACTCATTTCCCAGCCCGACTCTTTCTTCGTCCTTGGCCTGTGGCGGCGGCTGCTGCGGCTGCTGCCAGAGTAGCGGGCGGCCCACGAGCGGAGATGTGTTTCGGCCGTGGGGAAACTTCACCAAAAAAAAAAAGGGGGGGGGGATTCGGGCTTGGTCCGCCACGGCTGCGGCTCGAACCGAGAAAACGAGAGTTGGTGCTGCGTTATCCAAAGGGACGCTAAACAAAACTTGACAAAGGCAAGACGGCAGCAAAGTAATTGTTATAATTTAGTTTTCTTGTTGTTGTTGTTGTTGTTGTTGGTATTATTTTTTAATTTCGAAGTCATCGTACAAATTTCCTTCAGCGGCCGTGGGGAAACTTCACCCAAAAAAAAAGGGGGGGGGGGATTCGGGCTTGGTCCGCCACGGCTGCGGCTCGAACGGAGAAAACGAGAGTTGGTGCTGCGTTATCCAAAGGGACGCTAAACAAAACTTGACAAAGGCAAGACGGCAGCAAAGTAATTGTTATAATTTAGTTTTCTTGTTGTTGTTGTTGTTGTTGTTGGTATTATTTTTTAATTTCGAAGTCATCGTACAAATTTCCTTCAGCGCGCAATATTGGTTCCGTGATTTTGTTTACTCGCGTTATTTATTATTGATAATTCTCCTTTAGTTCACATCGAAAGAAGTCAGCAGTTGGTTTGTGTATACACACGCACACACGCACACACACACACACACACACATAGGACCTCTTCTCGGACCCGTGCGAGACACGGACTAACGAGCACAAATCGGCCGACTGTTGACGGAATGACGGATTGAAAGAAAGGGCGTACCCCTTAGCGTAATGTGCGACCAAAGGTGACAGAAAAACCCCGCGACGTTAATACCACGTGGGTTTAAACGGTTCATAGCCGAGATCTATATTTTATGTCTGAACTGGGTAATTCATGCGGGCGAGGTAGACTGCAGTATTCATGGCGGCGACGTCCCCCTGACTGTATCTGCCGAGGCTCCGAATTTGAGTTCCCCGTCATGTATATTTAATGCTTACAAATGGCAGTAAAGCGTGTCCCTTCAGTTTTAACAAACAAGCACCAATGTGTGTGTGTGTGTGTGTGTGTGTGTGTGTGTGGGGGGGGTCTCGTGAGTGTGGTATTTCATAAATAAGAGCTTCCTCAGCCTGAGCACGTGTGCGCGCAGAGAGTTGGTCGCGGCTCCGTTTTCGCCCTTCCCTCTCCCCTCGCTCTCGACCTGAGTTTTTAAGGGGCACAGGGAAGCGCGCGCTTGCGGGCGGCGGCCAGAGAACGGCGCCGACCGCGCACGTTCAAAGTTCAAAACGGCCGCTCTGCTGCAGCATCCCTTGCCCCCTGCGTTTCCTCCCCTCGTCAGCTGTCCACATAGAAACGCCGGTCCACAGCAGCAGGGACATGGAGTCTGGGTTTTCAGTTCACTGCATCATCGTTATAAACAAGTGGATCTCAGTTTTAGTGTGGCGCGCGTATTCACGTTCGTCGTATTCAGTAGCATCGTCCGCAAAAGCCAAGAGTTCTTACTTACGGTGGGAATTGTTGATTTCTCCATCCAATATTGTGGAGCCCTTGAGCTGTCCAAGGCCCCTCAGGCGTGTGCATTGAATTTGCCAGCGCGACGTGGGGTTCTCATGTGCGCACCCGTTTAATCGTAAATACGTTGTGGTCGACCGGGCGTCTGTGTCTCCACTCCTGAGTTGTGCGGCGTGCCAGGGGATTCCGGTTGCGCAGGCGTTCCGCTGTTAGACAGAGGTCTACGAAAGGACGTCTGAGGCTGGCCTGGTGGCGAGGGAGACGGGCGTGGGACCAGGAGGTTGCCGGTTCGAGGCCCGGTCGTGGGGGGTCTCCATCAGGAAGGGTGCACGAACCCCCGCCACTAACATTGGTGCGGGAAAATGCGGGTTGGAGAGATTTTTTACATTTTCTTATAAATAAGTTGATTTCCAGTTTTTTTTTTTTCCACACACAGCATCTATCTCTAGTCCCAGAACGGAGTCCAAAAACCAAAACATGCTGGGTGAGATGTTCCCGAAAAAGTGCAAAAGTCCACAACCGCATACGTTTGTGAGGGCTGGAGTTACAGAGGCAGGCCACATGAACACTGTTGCGTCGTGGGTTTGTTGCGTCGCGCAGTGAGGTGTGTGGGTCTGTGTGTGGGTCTGTGTGTGTGTGTCTGTGTTTACCAGTGTGTACATCTCCACCCTAACTAAAGCAAACAAATGTAGCTCCCAATAGCCCTCTCATCTGCTCTCTCATCTCGTAAGCATCCCTGGAGAGAGAGGCAGCCTGTTGAGGACACACACGCGCGCACACACGCACACACACACGCACACACACACACACACACACACACACAGGCTGTCGACCTGTTTTTTCTGGATGCTCATCCTCAGATACCTCTGAAGTGTCACTTGATTTGTGTGTTATCTAAGTGCGCGCGCGTGTGTGCGTGTGTACTTTATTCCGTAGTAAAACGTTCACCTGTGGTAGGGGTATGATTAGCAACGAAGAAGTGCTCTATTCTCAGCAATTCTCTTCTGAGCGCGCCCGCTTACGCACACGCGCGCCCGCGCGGAGGATGTGTTAGGCCTTTGGCTCGAGTTCAGGGGGATAATTACAGGAAAGCACTTCTTGGCTCTGAATGCGGTTTGATTGCATCGCCTCTTCCACTGGAAGTCAAGTGTGTGCGCGCGCGCGCGTTTGTGCCCGCATGCATGCGTGTGTGTGTGTGTGTTGCCATGGAAATGTCGGACGAAGGGGTGTTCGAGTGGGTGATGCGGATTTGTTAGAATGATTACTGATCACTGACTAAACTGGCGGCGCAAAATGCAGTGCAGACGGAAAGCTCCTTCTCTGTCATCGCCCGCAAAATGAAAGAGGGGCCTCGTCTCCGTAATGGTCTCGCTACACAATACGCGTCATTTTAAAAAAAAAACACTCGACACAAGCAAGGTAGCTCTGTACGGAAATTACCACCGACCCTGAATCTCGCAGCGTGGATGTCTGAGAGGGCCACAGAGGCCTCTTTCTTTATTGAATTCATATTTAAAGAGCTCTCTGAGGACATGCATACAATCATGAGTTATAAAATACGATGTCCCGATAGATTTTCTTTGTCTCAAGTTATACGCGTCTCGCGTACGTCTTTTGTGAGCCGAATATCGGGACAACCAGGGCAAAGGCATACTGATCTCTCTCTCTAAAAAAAGAGCTGATGGATATGTTTCAATACTATCTGGGCTCAGGGATCAACGTTATGTCTCAATTTTTTATTTTTTATTTTTTGTTTGTTTTTGACAAACCCCCCCCCCTCAGGGACCCCCCCCCCCCGTCTTTTAACATATTGAGGAAAAAGAGGGAGCTGGAGGTTTTGAGACTGAGCATCATCGGACCGGAATCGGCACTTTATACTACCGTGTAAAGTTGGAAAAGTCAAAGAGATGTTATTGACCTGCTTTGTGATCATTCAATTGTGTTGAGTCCTTAACATGCCAGCTAACGGATTTTTTTTCCTCTCTCTGTCTTTTCTTTCAATGTACGACTTCGTCACACCCCCTCACCAGGTAAGACATTTATTTTCTTTGAAAAAAGTTGTACGTTTCCTGTTTTGTTCAGGGGCAGGAACTGTCTTTTTTTTTTTTTTTACTATAATGACTTTCAACGTTGAGCCCTGCTGCTTGCTACGTTTTTTTCATTTATTTTTTTATTTAACCTTTGTTTATCCAGATGAGTCAGTGGAGAACCAATTCTCACTTACAATGACGACCTGGCGCGCCAAGTTCATTTGTGGCAACGCCGCATCCATTCACGCTTGCGACAAATTCCGTAGCACCGGGGATGATGCTGCTCCAGTTGTGCGTTTCCTGGATGGTGGTGGACTCAGAAAGTCAGAAGTTGCAACCCAATTGCGGGGTGTCGCTTGTGCGTCTTATGGTCCCATGCCACTCCTATGGCTGCCAGTTTGGCATGTTAGATGGGCTTATCTCGGCCTAGTCCCCCTTCCAGTTTTTCCACAACACATTAATACACAAAACGGTGAGACGGCAGTATTGTTTTTTTGTTTTTTTTCCCCCCCCCCCACCAACAAGCAAAGAGTAGTCATGATCACAGACCTTTTAAAGTGAAAAGAGAGTGAGCTGGCTGGAGGGGGGAAAAAAAAAATTGGGGCCCACTCCAGGCATGCTGCAGGTAGGCTCAGTGGATTTGTATTGCAGCGCAGCAGAGTGTGTGTTTGGCTTGTGACTGTCGCCAAATTGATCTTGCACAACGCGCGCGTGCGTGCGTGCGCGCGCGACAGAGTTTGTATTTGTGTTCATATTAAAGCGGACTAGCTTCGTCCTCCCCCGCAGCACAGCGTGAGAGGAGAATATAGAGTGTAGGCTTGAAATGATGAAAGCATCAGGACAGAGGAGGACACGTTCTTGGGTGTTGAGCCCTATTCTCCCCTGCGGTGAGATTTTGGATGCGCTTGGGTAATAATACCGAGCAAGTAAAAGTGCGAGAGTCACATCTCCTCTTTTTGTCTGCCCTAATCATAACGTTGAATTATTGTCCCAGGTCTCCTAGGTATTGCGCCGGGAAAGGTTGGAATATGAACATAGCCGCACGCACGGGGCGCAGGAACACAAATATCGCCTTTCTCCGACGGCAAGGCCAGCATGGCCGTGTCCGAGTTGTTTTTGCTTAGCGTATGAGGCCGGCACCTCCTTCGGAGGACAGGCACGGGAAGGAAATAGAATGGCTCATTTATCTCTGACCGCACGCCCGCACTTGCATGCCATCCTTGCAAAGAGCCGAGGTATTCGGCCTGTTGCAGTGGTTTTTGTTGTCCTCTTTCCGGTCAGGACGACGGTTGCGGTTTCCCCCTTGAATTGTGTAAAGGTGGTTGGAGGAAAAAAAAAAAAAAAAAAAAAACATTTTTCAACATGAACCCGAGCACGGTGACGAGGCAAACTGCGATTTCAGCCATGCTCGCTATTTTTTTTTTCTAGAACTAAGGTCATTCGCACAGGCACACAATGTCCTATTTCCCCACATGTCAACATATATCTTTTTTAAAGGCAAGAGTCTGTTACTTACTCAACTTCAACTTTATATTAAGCCTTTTTTTTTTATTATTCATAAGTGCTTCACTTTGTCAGTGTCATCTTGCCTCATTGGCTAATCCTTTGTGGTTGTGGCTTACGTTGGTTCGGGACTGGCGTGGCTTGTGCGACGTCAGTCAGGCTTGGAACAGAAGGGGTTACCAGGGTTACCCAGGTGCCGCTGCTGAGACGCACTCAAGCAAAGGCAGTTCACCTGGAACGACCCCATCGGCATATCTGTGGCCATTAGAGGGAAGCATGGCGTTGGTGTCTCCATCCAAGACGAGCAGTGCCCTCCGCGGACCGCTCAACTGCAGCCCCGAGCCCAAGTTTGCCGGTGCGCCCATGGGCCGGCCCCCCGGACCAATCATCTACCGCCCCCGGGCACCGATCTACGATCGGGTCACCTCGGCATATCCGGGTTCAAGCCTCGGCTGGGAACGGCCCTTGGGCCGATTGGAGATTCCTCCCTCCCAAAATCTGACAGCTGTCTTCGTCACGAACCCGTTTCCCTTCCCCGGGGTTCCTGTGGGAACGTTGACCTCAGAGCGGGGTTGTTTTCCACGCCGAGGAACCCCAAACTGACGGAGAGATGGAGCAGGGACCCCCCTACTATATATAAAATTGAGTTTTATATTAAACTAGGCCTAGTGCCATGCATAAACATAGCTAACATGTTATTGGGCATGCAATACTAAGACATTGCGCCAAGATATTATCGAATCAACAAAAAAATATTGGATATTGGAGATGGAGGACATTTGGAGGGAGGGAGTTTGGAGAGGAGCCACTTGGGCAGTTGGGCCGTCTGGTTAGGATTCCTCCCAAGTCAATAAACCATTATCTGAGTTTAAAGATTTATCCAGGAAAACCGACGACATCGTGGAACCTCAGCTAGCCAACCGTTCCAGCACAAATAACCTCCATGCGCATGCAAACGGACGCGAAACACACTCTGGCGCGCCACCCTGCCGCAGCCGTGTCTCGACACATCTCGCGCGGCAACGTGTAGGTCTGGGGGTCCATTTTCACGAACTAAACACACTTAGGAAAGCAGTTCCGTCTCTTGACCTACTACCACCGGCACGGGCCAACATGTTGAGGTTTGTGCATTCCTGAGGACATAATTGAATCCCGACATGCAAAAAATTCGCCAGGCTCATGTTCGAGGGGAGAGGTCAAGAAGTCTCAAACCGTGGTGTGGAGTGGGGGGGAATCGGAGCGAGGGAGGAGTCTGTTTTTTTACTCGCTCGGCATGGATGGCCTGACCACCATGACCTTGAAGATGTGAATTTATCAGCAGAAAGAGGGAAACGCATTAATCGTCGTTATTGACGCCCGTCTGAGGGGTAAGGACTATCGTCTCTCCCGCAGCTGGCGGGACAGCCTGTCATCCACACCGAAACATTTTCTGAATCCAGAGTTGGAGAGGGGACGCGTGTGCGTGTCCTGTGGGGGGGTGGGGGGTCCTCGCGTGTCCACCCAAGAGACCCCAGCCCTGTAGACCATGTCTTTCTTGTGTCACGATAGCTGCTCCCACGGGCCGGTGCTGGTCACGGGTGTCACAGGAGAACCGGTGGCCGCGTTTGTTTTTCGGAGCGCGTTGTGTCCCAACCTCAAGATGAGCCACTCGCTGATGGTATAGTGAAACAGAAGGAGGGAATAGGAGAAAAAAAAATGGAATCTTGGAATTGGAAAATTGGGAGTTGGAAAACGGCGGAACAAAAACAAAAGTGTCAGGGGTGTCACCTGTTGGACAACACAGTCAAGACTAAAAAAGGAATATGTCAGCATGAAGAGGTAAAATAATAGGCTAGAGAAAGGATGATCGAGAAAGGGAAGAGGCGCACGCACGCGCGCGCGCACACACACACGCGCACACACACACACACATTTCGCCGCCATAGGTCACAGAGGTGACCTGCGTTGATGAGTCTGCCTGTCGGCATTCGTTTGTGCCTGGGTTTTTTCGACTGTGACACTGTTGACCGGGCTGCACCTTTGCGAAACGGCAGCGCCCGGCTCGATTTAGTCGGAGACTGTTCCGTCGGCAGCGTGGGAGCTGCTTGCTATTCAGGAGAGCGCGCCGTTTGGTTTTGGCGGACGATGCGGAATACCCCGATGTGGCGAGCAAGTGAGGCGCGGTTGAAAACGCAGACAGGTCTGGCCGGTGCTGAGATTATGCACTCGTACAAGTGCCGCTGCCGGTTTTTGGTCGGCGTGCGTGCGTGCGTGAAAGAGAGAGAGAGAGAGAGAGAGAGACAGTGGGAGAGAGAGAAGTGCAGTGTTGGCCAACACGAATTGAAATCTCTGGAAGGTGCTCCGCCGGTAATTCATTGCACACACAGATGCACACGCACCCACAAACATGCACACACACGTCGGTTGGTCGGGGGCCAGCCATTCCCGGCCAAACCATCCCAGCAGCACAGCAAAATTGCTCGCACATGCAGAGCCCTCCAGCGGGGGGGGGGGGGGGGGGCAGTTCAACGGTGGGGGGGGGGGGCATTTGCCATGCCGTGTCACGTTATCCAGCAGAGAGAAGGGGGACGGGCGCGGTCGCCGGTCTGTCACCTTTGACCCCCAGTCTCAAGGGACGCTTAGTCCGAATGCGCCCGTGCAACCTGCTGAGATAAGATGGAACGGCTCTGCCATGAACTCTTCCACCTTCACAACTTGTACAAGCAGCAGTTTTTGTCGCCATCTTTGGAATTCTTGAAATGCAACTGTGTTCATTATTAAAATTGGGAGTTGGCTGAAAAACACATTTCCACACACAGTCCCTCACTTTTTCAAATTTTTAGTTTTGATGCCACGACGCTTACGTCCAACTCGGCTAGTTTTCTAACGAGACCAGTTTGATGGACCTGGAGATTGCTGGCAGGTGCGGCTCGACGGAATAGATATTTCTGCTTGGCCACAGACCCGAAAAAAACCTGGGGTTTTTGCACGTGGCAGTAGGCAGCGAGCGCCAGCAGATAAACCGTAATCATAATCACAATTTATACGACACAGAAGTCGGTGGACAAGAGTTTGATGGCTCCTCCCGCTTTGGAAATCATACGTTCGGCGGAACGGACTTTGGACGGAGCCATTTAAAATTGCCTTTGCAGGATCGTAATGCGCCTTTCATCCCGCATCGTGCAAACCTTGGAACGGCACCTTTCCTTGGCTGTGAGGAATGTGGCCGCTTGAAGTCTCATCTTTTCATATTTGGTGCCTATTCGATGACTGAAACCGCGACACGCTCCGTCCTTTTCGGACGCTGCCTTCCTTGGCCGCTGAACGGATTTGTGGATTTGCTTCCTGACAGCTACATCCGTTTGAATAAAAAACCCAAACTGACCGTGCGGAGTCAGTGAACTGCTCGGCCAGCTCAAGTGGAATTGTTTGATAGATGTCGGCATTCTGAATGCAGGTCCAGTGTCGAGGTCATTGCTATCACATTCTTCTGCCACGCTCGGTGTGTGCGTGTGTGCGCGGGCGCGCGCGCGTTTGTTTGGGCGTTCTCTGGCACATTTTGCCTTGTTTATTTGCTGAGGAAGGTCACGCTACCCGGCGAAAAAGCTCATTACAAAGGGAGCGAAAACGCTTGGCCTTTTCCTTGCACTCTCGCCTTGTATTTCTCCGTGTAGCTCGGGGGGCTGATTAATCCGTAGGCGCAGCCATACAGGGTTGCAGCGAGCGACTCGTCGGACAACAAAATATCGTGTAGCTCTGATTGCCAAAAAAACAGGGGCATGGATCTTCCAAGAGATTGCTGGATACACCTGAAATTGGTCCCGAGGTCGTTACTGATTGAACGTTGGCTAACTTGGTAAACACCTATCAACCTCCTTCTTTCGTAAGGCAATCAACTACCACATCTGACTCTCAGACCACATGGCAAATATGCATTTTTGCTCCGCAACAGCTCCAAAAAATTCCTTGTCCCCCCCCCCGCGCTGATATTTTAGCTCCCCGTCCAACATCATCTATTCTAATACCCTTGAAATGCATATTTCTCCCACACAAGTACAGCATAGTGAAACAGGAAGCAGATTGTCCAGGCTGCAGTTGCTTGCATCGTTGCAGAAAATTCCTCTGAACTGTAAGAGCCATGATGCCGAGTAAGAGCGGGGGTTTCATATCAACACTGCATATATGGATCGTCACGCCACCATGCACTCACTGATGTCCTCCGAGCACTAATGAAATTTGCCCTCTGCTGAAAAACTGAAAAATAGGTCTCCTGCACAGTTAGGAAAAAAAAAAACAGGTCATACCGGTCCACAAATAGGACCTGTCAGCGCGGGGTTAAAACGGGAGGTTGCCACCCCGGTAATGAATGCGAGGCATGCCTCGAAAAACACGCGGGGTCACGCTCATAACGAGCCCCGCAGTTCAGCCCCTGCTTAGTGCGCATGTGCATCCACAGCTCCTTGGTCTCGCAGAGGAGAAGGATAGAAGCTTTGACCTCTGCAGTGACAGAGGAACTCCATGCAGCTGCTTCTCTTAACGTTCAAGGGGTTAGGGATAGGGTTCAATCTTTGTAACCTCCAAAAGGTCCCTGCTTGGGGGGGAGGGGAAGAACTTTCCTAAAGGACTGGAACCTTTGAGGTGGGGCTGGCGGCGCTTCGAACGTGCCTGGTTGGAAACGGAAATATCCCAGTCACCACAGATCTTGGTTAGAAAAAAAAAAAAAAAAGCTGACTGTAGCATTTCTGTGCGGAGTTGCGCGTTGTCCCATGTTGTCGGTGTGGATTCCCCCCCCCCTGTGTGCCCTGGCTTCCTCCCACTGACCAACGAAACACCCCATAGGTTGACTGGCAGCTCTCATTTGCTTGTAGTTGTGAGGTCGGATGGTCCCCCGTCTAAATCTGTTCCAGCTTGAAGTGACTTGGTGGTTTGTCTCCATACCGGATGGACCTGAGCAAGACTTTCGCAAGAAAGTCACCGAAGCTATTAAAAACTCAAAAATAACAATTATATATGAAAAAAAAAAAACACGACGACCCTCTCCCCCGAACATGTCTGCGCCTTAATAACGACGCCTCCTCGTCATCAACACTGACGGGAGGTCTGGCAGCACCACACCAACTTTGGAGCCACGGGGTGACTTTTCCCCCTCACGTGTGACGGAAAAGGTGCGATACGCTGCTCTCTCTGTCTATGTCTGTCCGTGGCTGGAAGGGATCCACTTATCGTCAATAACAATAACGAACCACCTCGCGTGGCCTTTTATGGCGTTTTCCGTCTCCGTCTGTCTCATCGCTGTCTTCTTCCTGGCGGACCGGAGTTTTGGGTTTTTCACCTCTTTGGTGTCCGTTTCTTTTGGAGTGATGTTAATCACGAAAAAGGCTAACTTTCCTCAATAGCAACTGGTGGTCATAGAAGGCCATACCTTCACGGTTTGTTGAAGAACGTATGAGATGGCTTTTTTTTTGGCACAATCGCTTCCCAGTCCCCCTTAAATAACATGCTACCCATGTAGTAATAGATTACATCAGTAATCCTCTGTCAATGTCCTCTTTCGATATTTTTTGCCACGGTTTCAGTTTTCTTTTTTTTTTTTTTTACATTATACGGAACTTCATTATAACGTCAGCATGCCTGACATTCTGAACCATGTAGGTCATTTGTCCTTTGGTGGATACACAATTGATCGCCCAGTTAGGCCTTGCTTAGGTTTCGGAATTGATACTACTACATCATGGCGGTCACAATTGGCTGTGGCAGATGTTTGCGACGTCATGCATGACGTGTGCATTCTGTTGGTTTACAACATCAACGCCGACTGTCACGTACTGATTTTCAAATTTTTTTCCTCTTTCCTTCCCTGTGCTCTGCCTCACGCGCACTCACGCACGCACGCACACACACACACACACAATGATATTGGCTGATGTCTGTGTACTTCATACTCTCAAAACTTCTGTTCTATAATAAATTAATATTTCTGTTTTATATATTTCAATCAGGAGAGACAGTTGTTTATCAGTTGAACTAAGTTGTATTACCGTGTAAAACAGGGAATATATATCGGGGGATCAGGGGAAAGTGATGAGATGGAAATGGGCGAGGAGCAGAACTTCACCAATCACTGATAGCTATAGAGAGGAGAAGTGATTTCGAGATTGTTAATAGATGAGGCTCAATGATCAACTTCTAATTAATTGTTGTAGCAGCAGTGACGATGCTGTATTGAACTGTATTTAAAATATAGATCATTTATACTCCCATTAAATTCTTCAATGATGAAAAATAATTTAAATAGGCTTTTTAAACTGTTGATTTTCACAAAAAGACTCTTTGTCATATGAAAGGTGGTTCTCTTAAAGGGTTACGTTGAGGAACTGGATTTGTGCTGATTAAAAAAATAGACAACAGTTCAATGAAGTCCCTGCAAAAAAAAATGCATAATAATGAATGAGGAAACTCAATACAAAAACAACTTAGTAATCGACTAAATTTCGCGTTGGATGCATGTAATAATCTATTAACGTATAAACTCCTCTGGAGCCGATTGGTCAATTCTTGTCACATGAGCTGTGTTGCCGTCTCGCAAAGAATATTTGTCTAAAAGTACCGGCTTATGCATGTAGTATTGTAGCATCATGTGAGAGGGTATAGCAGGGTTTGTTAAGAGCATAGATTATGATAATATGAAGTATGCATTATCGATTGAGTGTTGCATTGAATTTGGACAATAGTTAAACAAATGCTTAACTGGAAATGTAAGACGCATTTGACCAACACCTGTACGAACAGCAGAAGTTTCCCGCCGATCCGCTGAAGCTGAATGGATGATGCGTTTCCGAAAGGATGAAATGGGAAATGGCACAAATGGTCACGCATATGTGGCAACATTGTTGCAGCCAACTTTCATACGCTCCGTTCTTCTCATGTGTCTCAAACGTACAACCGTTTTAGTGACGGGCGTGTGGGATCGAAAACCTCTCGACTGGACCGAGGGAAACAAGAATCCTACACAACTGCCGCTAGCCTCCGTCTAATTAGCAGGGTTTCGCCCCCATTGTGTTTATGCTTTACCTCGCTGATCGATGTGTGGCATTTATGCGACACTTAATGACCACCTTTTTAGTGCTTTACACCGTGTGTGACATTGGCCTAATTACACGCGCGGTTGTGGGATAATTTAGGGGTGAGCGCACCGCACAGGGACACGGAGGCTGACGCGCCGCGCGTAGGAGTAGGTAAAAAAAAAAAA
The DNA here is from genome assembly GCA_016785305.1 of Colistium nudipinnis. NCBI lineage: Eukaryota > Metazoa > Chordata > Actinopteri > Pleuronectiformes > Rhombosoleidae > Colistium > Colistium nudipinnis. The sequence continues at coordinate 144,819 of JAFBJU010000625.1, forward strand.
AACGCCGACCTTCCGATTGGTTTGCCACGCGCCCCGCATCCCCAGCCTCAGCGGGATGACTGAATGAGTTGGTTGTTTCCCCTCTATTTATACCCTTGCTGAATTGAATTGAATTGAATTGGCGCCGCAAAGATCTCCCGAACTCCACGCTACGTGTAAAAAAAAAAAACTGGAAAAGCTGTCAATTCAAGCAATTAACCTTGCCTGAAGGCATACTGTACCTATTACATCATCGAATGTGGGTTAAAGGTTCAACTTATCTTTTAGGAGTTTCATTATTATTATTTTTTTCTTTTTTCAAAGACTTCATGGTCAACCTGCGGTAATGAAAAAATGATGTGTGGCGCCACGCCGTTCCCAGGGTCGCCCATGGGTGACAGACGAGATGCTTTTCCTTCCCCGTATCGTTCGCGAGAGCGGCCTCTCTGAAGGGGCGCCACGCAAAAAAGACGCGGCGCCCTCCGCCCGTGAGGAAAGGACAAGGTGTGGAGTGTGAGAGGGAAAAAAAAAAAAAAAACTCTGAATGCGGTGACCGCCGCCAGATTTGGGCGGGATGACTTTGTTTTTTCGCCGTCCCCGGTGAGGAATTAGCCATTTATACTCAATTAGACGACTCCGACAAAATCGACACCTCCGTGTGAGGCCTCACTCGGGCTGAAGTGTGGTCGCTGAGAAACAGATTGTGGATTCATGGTTTGGGGGATCACCATCCCGTCGCTCATTTTGTTCGCCGTGTCTCTCCTCCCGGCGCCGGCGCGTCATTTGACCCGTCGCGGCATGACCGGCGTCGGTTCCGTCCATTGGCGAATTTTGGTTTGTCTTGCCCTTGTCGCTTAAGCGGTCGCAATCATTTTATCCTCCAACGTTTTAAGTCGAGTTCCGGCAAAAGTATTGTTTTTTAGTTTTTTTTTCAGACTCATCTCACTCTCAGATATGTGACACACGTATAGTCCCGTGAAGGTTTTGGCTTGGCCCCCAGTTGGAGTCCATGACCTCTGTCTGTGACATACTTGGGTCACAGCCAGTCCTCAAGATGCTCGCTAATTTTATTTCGCTCAGTGTGTGGTAAGATTTGCTTCCGTGGGGTTTGAGCACTGGCGTGGCTGCGAGAGGCACCGACATCGTTTTTTTTTTAGTTCGACTGGCGCTTCGATACCGTGGGGTACATATTTGAACACGTCGTCAGCCCTGTGGCTTCACCGGTCAGAGGTCGAGAACAGGCATATATGTTCCCACTCTGGGCTGGAGTAACTGATAATAACGGGTTCCATTCCATTCCTCCGGAGGAGTCGGAGAGCGCGCCAGAACGGCGGGGCGCCGCCATTACTCCCGTGCATCCCATGGCTTCTGCAGTGATCGGGTGTCCGACCTCACTTGACTGTGCAACGAGCAGGCCCTGGTGGGAAATCGTAGACGTTAGCGGGACCGGTGGCGCTTAATTTTCCGCCCGTGCCGCCGACACTAATCAGAGCTGTTGTACTTCAAGCCCTCTTTGCTGGCTGCCCTGTTTCCTCCTCGCTCTCCCACCGACGGCTCTTGTCGAAAATGTATCGAACCGGACGCTAAGTTGAGGGGCTGAACGTGAGAGCACAAAAAGGTCCGGCGTGTCGTTTGTCGTTGACGCTTATTTTTTTTTTTTACATCAAGTGACGTCGCCACTCGTGCCAGAACGATTTCGACATATTTCAGAGCCGTAGAGGGTCGTGTTTTTTTCCCCCGGGCCAGACCTTACCCGACATACAGGAATTGCACACATGAATAACGTTATGCTATGTATTAATCTATTGTATTCTTACTCTTAACTTACTCTTAATTCTATAGTCTATAGTCTTCATTACAACATTAGATGTGGAGTCTCTGTTGTTAGTGGCGGGGGGTTCGCCCATCCTTCCAGCGGGAGACCGCCGCGACTGGGCCTCGAACCAGCCACCCTCTGGTCCGATGCGTGTTTCCCTCACCACTAGGCAATATTAAATTATAATATCATATTATTATTATAATTGACTCCCTCCCCACAATGTATTCCTATCCTTTGCTCTATCGCCATACACCTCTGCTGCCACTGCTGTCGTTGAGCATCATGAACATGAGCTGAATCGAGGTGGAGTGCGGTGACCTGAGGCAGGCTGCAGCGTGGTGACAGTCGGTCGGTTTGCAACTGTGCTGCCAGCGCGCGCACACACGCACACACACACACACACAGGCCTGGGCATTTTCAATGCTGTTAGTCACTGGGTACCAAAAATGAAGGGGGAGTTTTGTTGGAGCGCTCACGCCATGGCGGTAACGTTTTTACGCTTAACACTTTTTTCGGCGGCGTGTGCCTCTACTTTTACCGTGTAATGTGACCCATAGAAACCACTCTGTCAAAGAATCAAGCAGGGTGTGTGCGCGTGGTTGTGTTTTGCAAGTGTGTGGGTATGTGTGTGTGTGTGTCCATAATGAAACGCACATGTGGAGACCGCTGTAATTACATCCAGTACTCATAAACACACACAATATACAATATTCACCCTCTCCTTTCCTGTCCTCCTTTAAAAAAAAACAAAAAAAACAAGCTTTTGCAAAGCTCTGACTTCACCGCTCTCTCTTGCTACTAAATGCCAAGCCAGCTTATGATGCTTCACTTATTTATTTGGGCCTCCTGTGATCCACGCATACACACTACTCAGGGTTTTTGGGAAGAGGACACACCGCAGTGTTGCCTGATGTCATGCTCTCCAGTACTGTGCCTCGTGGAAAAAAAAAAAAGGGTTACTCTGTGATCTGTCATTTTGCGCAGTCTGCAGGTTTTGAAAAATGTAAAATTCACTTCAAGCCAAGACTGTTAAAGTCTTCAAAGTATGATATTTCCAAATAATAATATCGCATGCTCCGGTGTGTTCTCCACATCAGCAATTTAGTAACGATGACGCAGTCCAACTTTCCCGATTTGGACTCTTCTTGCTATGTGCGTCTGTAGAACCTCCTCGAGTGGAAATTATAGGGATCTTTCTTTATTTATGGAGCCAGGCGGCATCCAGATGAGTTTTTTTCTCGGCCAAGGTTTTCACGTGGATGTTGGTTTTAGACGACGACCCTGTGCCAAAGTGCCGTGAGCTACAAAAATCGTTTTTTTTTTTTCTTTGCGTCAGGTGTGTAGATTCGGGAGAATTAAGGCTTTTGGAGGACGGTTCCCCTCGAGTGCAAACAAGACACCTTTTCTCTGAATGTCTAAATTCTACACACAGCAGCTCCCTGTGCTTTTGAGTTGTGGTCGTGTGTATGCAGTGTTTTGCCATCCCTTGGCCATTGTGGCTGCTGATGGATGTGCGAATATTGGAGAGTCATCCTCTGGTCCTCTCAGCTGCTCTGGGGGGGGGGGGGCTGCATTAGAGAAAGACATTATAGCCTTTGTCATACCATCAAAAATATTAATTTTGTACAAGTCCATGCCACAAGCTGAGGCTGAGTGTAGTCACCACATGCAACAATGCCGCTGTTGCTTAAAGCCAAAGAGAAGACGGAGCATCAGTCAGGCTACGGGTAATGACTTTAGCCAGTGTTCCTGGCACAGAGGTGGATTGCGTAATGCCTAAATCCTTTGTAATCTCGTCATAATTTCTTTTAGGAGGATTATTATTTTGATTCATTACAACCTGGGTCTTATTCAAATGGACGTGGCGATCATTTCCTTTGGGTGTTATGACACCCTGGCAGCAAAAGTTATTTTTTAAGCTTGCGACCCCTGCTGTTCAAGGATAAAAACAAACAGAACGCCATGCTTTGTCTCGGCGAATGATTGAAAAATGTGAATGTTGCCGGGGACGATTTTGCATATTTTGTTAATGCGATGACAAAGGGACTGTATTTACACGGTACTTTTCGACTCCGAGTGGCCCGCCTCTTTAACCCAGCCTCATTCACCCTTTCACGCGCATTGATAGAGTGCCTTTGTATATTGTGTCTCTAAGTCATTCATGCATCCCATTCACACACTGCACCACCCTCCGGGGCAAATTGGGCTTCAGGGACATTTAAACTACACTCCAGTCTACATGTCTAAGTGTCCTTGGGCCAAACACTGAACCCTAACTTGCCCCCGAGGGCCGTGTCAGTGTCTGAATGACGTGTAAATAAGAGGTTAAGTATCAAACAGGTTTCAGGTTCTCTCTCTCTCTCCGTTTCTCTCTAACTCTTTCGCTCTCTCTCTGGCTCTCTTTCTTTTTGGCCTCTGATATAAAAAAAACAAACAAAAACAAACAAAAGACAGCCCTTGTACATGTTATCTTAGTCATCTTACCAACCTGTGCTTGGGTGCCTAGCCATGCCTCGTAGTGACAACAACTAAGCTGAACTCTCATAATTCATACCGGCATCATTGGATGTCGTAAACTTCAATTAAGTGCTTCTTAATTTTTTTTTTTTTTTTACATTTTTATTACGGGTAAGAGACAGCCAATCAATCGATGCATTAAGATCATTGTATTACCGCAGCGGATGAATGTGGAAGTAAGTGTTAGATTAGAGGGGAATTCCGCTTTTTCTCTATTCCCCAATGCGTGGTAGGGGTGTAAGGGTACAGGTTCGCACCTCGGGTTTTGGGGTCACGGTTTCGGAAACGAGTTCCGGTACAACAAGGAAAAGCAACGAAAAGTCCCAAATGCCTAATTCTCGGATTCTTTTCATTTGTGACGAACAGACAGTAGAGAAAGTTTCAGAAAAATGGAAGCGCAAAAACTCGGATAGGCAGAATGCTTTCTAATGGCTGAGCAACGAAAACCGCAAAAAGGTTGAATAAAATCAAAAAAAAAAAAAATGAAAATATGATTAAATAAATAATAAGAGAGTTTCAATCACTTTAGCCCAGGGCCAAGGTTGAGCGCCGGTGATTCTGCCGCGTGTTGTCGGGGGGGGGGGGGGGGGGGGGGGGGGGGGGGGGGGGGACCGGGACAAATGCATCGAGTGGCCATGTGATGTGTTCTCAGGTCTGTGATCGCGTATGAATATTGTTTCTAATATGTCACAGTCGCACGTGGAGGGAGATCATTTTTAGGCGGATACTTGCTCCGCTATTTTACCCAGCTCCTAATTCAGCAGAAACTTGAATGGTCTCGCTTCACAGCCGAAACTCACAAAATCTCTCTGATATTGTCATTTTAAAGCAGTTAAGAGCCCCCCCCCCCCCCTCTCTCCCCCCCCCCCTCTCTCTCTCCGCTCTCTTCTCTCTTATCTATCCGTGTTTCCTCCTCTGCCTCACCCTCCTCTCCTCCCATCCTCTGCGCTGTTTCTCCGCCCCTTCCTCACGCTAATCGCAGCCACGGGGGCCGAGCTCTGGCAGTGTGTGGCGGGCCACGGTTGTGTGTGGCGGGCCGCGGTTGTGTGTGGCGGGCCGCGGTTGCGTGCGGCGCGTCTGGGCAGGCTTTGGACCTGGAGCGCACCCGACACGCGGACGGGACTGTCGGGCGCCTTTCCACTCTTGTCTCCCATTAATTACGGGCCCGTAATGACGGCTGCGCCCTCGGCGGAAATGCGTCGCACACAAAACACGCTCGGAGGGGGGACGGGCGTCACGCCCTCCGTCTCCTCCTCTCTTCGTCCTCCACTCCCCAACAGGCATGTTGATCTTTCGGCCTTCACACCCCAAGTTTGTTCTCCTTTCTTGGACTGGAAAGGGGATAGGACATAAGGATAGAAATTGAACCCCCTTCGCCCAATTGTTACGGGACATCAATGTCTCACATCTCCTTGTGCCGAAAAGACCTCCCCTGTTTTACATTAAGCCAGAACTAGGTTTAAAATGAATCTAGGCATTGTGGATTGCTTTCCTACCAGAAACGGAAGGAAAACAAGTGAGGCCGACTCACCTTCCGGCACCTGTAAAGTTCCTTGGTGGGCCTGGTTTGGAAAATGACAGATATGAACGCGACGCGGTGTTATTTCGCAGGGAGTTACGTGCTGGACCGGTGACTCCCGGGGCCCGTAGCCAGCGTTGGTGCCTGCGCGGAGACACAATTCAAACATGTTCTCACAGTGCCATGTGCCAACTCGGGCCAAAGCCGGGGGAAGCCCGATGAGAACGGCTGGTCCCGCGGCGCGATTGTTGCGTGCAGTGCGGCGGCGTGGCCCCCGAAGATCTCGCAGCCTCGTCTCACGGGGCTGGTCGGCAGCTGAAAAATCACGGGCCCTGGCTCACCACCGTAGGTGTTGGATATGACGGGGCTTGGATGGTAGGTTGTTCGAATCCGCTCCGTGAGTCACGGGCCAGTGGCTGTTGAAGTTGGTTTCGGCATCGGCTGCAGGTTCCTCGGGGTTTGACTCAGGAGGGAGCGTCGGCTCCTAACCACACATACCGGCTCCGACGGAGTCCTGCTCCGGGCAGACGTCGGAAGGTCACTCTTTTTTCGCTGTATTATCATCGCCACAGCGGGCCATGAATCAGCTCTATGCAACCCCTCATTATTCTAAGCCTGTCTGGCCACAAGTGAACTTTTTTTTCTTAATATCACAGCCATTCATCATTATCCGAGAGACGCTCCTTTTAAATTGGGGAGCTGTGTTGGAGCATATGGTTCCTCGGATCCGTCGATCCCGGGCTGAGGAACGTCATCATAAATAACTCGTGCCAAATCGAATATGCAGATGGCGATTGGCCCGCGGGGACCTCGGACCGCGCTGACTTATGGATTATTGTCCGTCAGCATTGTCCGAGACTGCAAACCGCTTGGACAAGCGAGCTGATTCATCGCATCCACTTCATTTCCCATTTCTGCCAACTTCAGGAGAGAGTCTTCAGACTTACATCGGCAGTGTCAAGGCCAAAAGGAAACCACACAACCGCCGACACCTCAGAAGTGCATTTGCGACATGCTGCGTGAGTTTGCCCAGAAGATGATTTGGGCAATGTGATGTCATTTATGAAAAAGGATTCTGACTCCGAATAAAAAACAAACAAACAAAAAAAACTCCAGGTTAAAGTCATTTGGAGGATTTACATCAGGACACTTTTATTCCGGAAAATATTTGAGTAGGCTTTCTGCATTTATTCACCAAAGTCGGGGGTTAGAGTGCTTCCGACATAAATGCGGTACTGCGGCGTTTGGCACTGTGCTCCCACGGGTCCAGAAGGTGTCGTTTTGGGGAAAAAAAACAAGAAGCTGACTTTCGGTGCCTAATATGGGCCCAGTCATCATAAAAGGCTTTTATTCCTGCATTTTGTGCATTTTCCTCAGCCTGGTTAATGGGCAATCTTTCTTTAGAATAACAAGCCTCAGCGTTGATGACATCATCAGGGGACCGTGCCGAGGGAGTCCTCCCTGTGACGTAGGAATGGCTGCTGGTCATGTGATTCTCCCCCTGGCTGCATCCCCCCCTGCACGGAGGCGCCTCACACTCGCCTCCCGGTCCATCGGTCGTTCGCCGCGTCCGCCTGCTGCAGCCCGCTGTAGCCCTCGTGTTTTCCGCAGCGCCTCGCCTCAGGCTGCGTTTGGAGGGGTTCTGAAAAAATATATTCCAACCGTAATTGAGTTTAATGAATGAAGGCCAGGATTAGAATACCCCAAAAAAAAAAGAAAAAAAAAGGGATTCACGCATTACACTTTTTTAGCCTGTTCACTTAAACACCATTGCGCAGTTTTAAAGCCCAAATCCCTTCCCCCCTTCTACGCCCCCCAGGGTTAGACGGTGGCCTGTGATGTTAATCTCAGTGCTGTTTGACGCTGTGCGTTGTATTTACTTCGGAGCCCCCTGGTGAGCGATTGCATACGTCCTGGTTAAATGGGTAGTGGTCATGTTAGTCTGTGACCACAAGAGGGGGACTAAGCTCCACTGCTTCCCAGCGGCTGTGCTGCTGAGACTTAGGGTTCAGATTCGGACGGTTAAGTGCCAAGTACGGTCTCTTGGGACGCTACCGATACCGAACAGGACCATGGGACAACTTGGACGTTGCACGGTGGCACTCGTGGGACGTGCGGCTTTGTCAATCCGGCACGGTAGGACTTGGCGCTCCAGTGGAGTGCCATGGCCTATATCTTAACACTGAGCTTCGGATATTTGATTGATAGTGGTAGCGACGAGCTGGCGGAAACGGTTTGGCCTCACCTCTCAAATCACTAAACATTTATTGGCGATCCATTAGTCTCTCCCCCGCAGTGTTTGTCGACTTGAAGTGAGTTGGCGCCCGCGTGAGTGTTGGCTCTATATATTTCCGTGTCAACACGGGTAAAGTTGTCTGAATGTCGGCCCCCGAAGTCTGTCCGTTCGTCTCTCGGTGGGCCAGGGTCCGACGCTCGTTTTGGTCCGTCTTGGCCCCAGCCACGGCATCCGAGCGTCCGTCGGCTTTTTCAGTCCTTCAAGCGTCGCAGGTGCCGCGCTCGCACGCACGCCGACTGCCGGATCGATGGACGCGCTGGCCCGCCGTCTGCGAAACCTCTCCACAGTCCTCGGTCGGCGTGAGAGTATTTAACCCCCCCGAGTACAGCCGCTGCTCTTTGTTTTGCAGTTGTCGGAGAGGGTTCCGTGAGGCGCTCCCCATTGGGGGGCGATCGTGCAAAAAAAAACAAAAAAACACATCCAACCACGAGGGATCGTCCCTCCCGCCACAGCTCGGCACAATGTCGAGCGTTCAACGAAGACTGCCGAAGCCTAACTTCAGCCTCGGGGAATATGCATGGTCCCAAAGAGCAGGGCCGGCCATCTGCTGAAGTGTCGTCGCAGTGAACGGGATTGTACTCGGCCTTTTTGACCCCGCGCTCCGAACGCATGCCCGCTTGATCGGTGACTCCGAAATTGCCTCGTGGCAGTGAACGACGCTCGCGGGCTAATAAATGAGCGAATGAATGTTTATTGCGAGCAACCCCCGTACCCGCGTGCCGGCGCGGAGATTCGAAACCCCTTGTCCTACTGTGGTTCTTTTTGCTTCGTTTTTTTTGTGATCCCGGATCGACCAATATCACACACGCGCGCGCGCGCAGGTTCGCAACCCCCGCTCGTGTCGTTCACTGTTACCCGCAACACGCGTGACAGCTAACAGATTCTCTTTCTGCTCTTCCCCCCCCCCATGTTCACCTGCTGCACCCCTTCTCCGCCCCCGAAAGGAAGGACGTTTCATTTTGAGTGTTTCTTCTCGTGTAGCCGGAGGTCGCCCGTGGCGTCGTTAGCGCCGCGGCGGCTTTTTGGTGTTTAAAGCCAAGTCACATTTGTTTGGGTGTGTGTGTGTGTGTGAGTGTGTCTGAAGCTGTACGCTGCGTTTTTTTTACTGCCCTGTGCGCGTGTCTGCGAGCGTTGGCAGCTCGCAGCCTCGCCTCGGGCTAAACAGATACACCTCCAAGTTCATTGGCGGCATTCGTCATGAACCAGGGCCACGCTCTGCACCCCACCCACACCCCCCTCTGTGACATAATCCATTTCCGACTGTGGGTGTGTCGCCTGAATGTCACGCTGCATCTCTGCTGTCACATGTCAAGGTTCATCACCGACGGCACAAAAAATACGCAAGAACTCCAATAGGCTATTTGTCTGCGAGTGTGTGTGTGTGTGCGCGCGCGCGCACTTGTGTGGGTGCGGGAGCGAGAGTTTCCCGTGCGCGCCCTTGCCTGGTGTTATTGGATTGTGGATCAGATTTGATGGAGTCGGGGGCTGATGGGAGGAAGGCTCGATGGGCGAACGAGGAGATGGATGAGCAGGCGGATTCGCCATGGCAATTTGTCCGTTCGTCTTCGCGCTCTCTCCGTCAGCGGAGCGCACACGCCACTTCTTCTTCCATTATTTATCTCCCCGTATCTGTTTCACTTTTTTCTGCAAACATTGTGTGTGCGCTCGCTCGCGCGCGCACGCACCCTCGCGCGTGCCGCGGCTGTGTGCGTTGGTGTGCGCCGGCGCTGACAGGCGCGGTGCTGCTCATGTGTGCCGTAGTACGCGCGGAGATGGGTAACCATGACAACAGCAACCTGGAGTAGGAGTGCTTGTGGCGGGCGCAGCACAGTGCCCTTGTCTCTTTCGCTCTGTGGACGGAGGAGATGCACAGATACCATGTGTTTTTTTTTCCCCCTCATCCTCCGTCCGCGCAGGCTCGTCATTGTCGCTCTGTTTGTATGCAGAGTCGTGTGCACGTCCGCCCGAAAATAGCCCTCCCCCAGCGCCTCGGCTCCCTACGCTGCTCTCTCTGTTATCACCGTGCTGGCATCTGGGCCGCCAACGGTACCATTTTACTCCAAATCCAATTTCCAAATGTTGATGCTCTCACGCGTGTTGAGGCTAGAGAAATCAGATGGGTAAATTCCCCTTTTGGCATTTTGCTCATCGCATGCACAGCGCCTCGCCGGTGTTGTTGAGCAAAAGCCGACGTGCAGTTTCATAGATGGGGCACAGCTGATGCCCAGACCCGTGGCTGGGTGCGCCTGTTTGGAATTGTTCGGGCCCCAAAATACCCTCATCGTCATGGCCAATGGAACTCTTTGCCGTTGCTTCGCGTGTCGTGCGAAGCGTGACCGCCGCCCAGGACGTTAAGAACCAATGTCGTTATCGGAGACGGACCTGTAGTTCGACGGACACGGACGTGCACTACTACTACTACTACTACTACTACTACTACCACTACTACTAATACTCCATGCTGATATTGTAATACTCCTGGCGGCGAACGCATCCGAGGGTGGAAGGCAAAGTGGCGTGCGCTGTTGCATCACTTGGAAAACGGTTCCGAGCCTTTGAGCCATTCATCCGCTCTGTGAGCTGTGTGGGTGCGCTTTGTCTCATCTGCAGCGCGTAGGGTGTTTGTTTGCGCGCGTGGTCGTTTGCCCGCCCTCCGTTGCTGCAACCTGTCAATCGTTCAAACCGAGGCACTGGCTGCCGATATTTATTTATTTATTAATTTTTTAAATGGCCCTGGCGTATTTGTGTGTCGACCAATGCACATGCACGCGTGCACACAACCTCCGCTGGGGGTGAAGGTTAAATGCGAACTGAGATTTAAGAGTACGTTTTTAGTGTTATCAGAATCGCCGAGGAACTCGGCACAGTGACGCCGAGCACGGTGACGCTCGATCCTCTTCCTGTCCGGGGGGAAAAAAAAGCGGGATCTTTGCTCCCAAGTTATCCTGCTGCGTTTCCTGGCCGCACTAGCACATGTGCGTTTTGGTTTCGTGTGCGCCAGGAAGAGACGGAGAGAGCCGCGGGCAAAGCGGGCCAAGAGCCGCCGCCCACTCCCCTGTGCATAGCACCAGTAATCGACAACTGCAGCAGGTGTGCACGTCCCTGATCTCCTCTTTGTCTGGTGTGCACGCCGCGACCCCCAAACCACCTCCCCACACCCCACCCCCCGGGGCCACGGTAGACTCCAACTTGAGGTAAAACGGTACAGGACGCAAGTTCTCGCAGTAAATGAAAAATCCGCCGTTACCGCTGAACCGGGAACTGCCTGCTATCAGTTCCAATGTAACGTAGAGCACAAGCGTTTGGAACCCCTCCGGAGCACGCCCCCCCCCCAACGAAGCGCCATGGCGTACAATTGAAGTCAATGAAATTCCCACCGTCGGTTGGAAGCCGAAACAACAGGCAACGTTAGCAATGGCGGTGACCACCACACGCACCGTGCGCCTCCGAGGTACATATTATTTCATTTTTTAATTATGTTTTAAATGACTTGAATCCCTCGCGGAACACATTGCTTGTTGTGCCTGTTTCCTTTGCCCATGCCACCGTGCGTTGTGTGTGTGTGTGCGACGGGCACAGGGAGTTGGCACAGTCGGACTCAAGACTCAAAGGCCGAAAAGGCCAGTAGTACTCCGTCTCACCGCCTCACGGCACGTCGGTTGCATTAATAATGCAACGCTACTTTGTGTTTTCATCATCCCGCGCCGTCTGGATGTGGCAGGTCAATTCGACGCAAAATGGCCTAAGATGGGACGGACTAGTTATGGCGGTTAACCTCTTTCATCCGGGGTTAGTTTGACCCACAGCTCAGGATGAGAATAACTAACTTATCGGTTGGTCATGTAAAATGTCGCGTGTCTCATGACGGGCACCGTTAATCCCTGCCGGGGGGGTCGTGAGGTCAGCGCACAGGCGCGCCACTTACCGCCGGAGGCCGTCCTTTCTTTGCCCCTTCTCCCCCCATCAACCGTCTCATCCCTCTCGCCTCCCCTCCTCCGGTTTGTCCCCGCAACCTGTCTCGCTAGGAGATGGAAGAGAACGGCTGTAGAAGGCGGCGTCCTGATGGGCAGGGGCGGTCATTCGGCCTGACATCTGGATGTGTGTGCGCGCGCCCGCGCTTCCTTGGGTTTGCGACGCATAGGCGATCCGTGCGACGTGGGCGTGCGTGTGTGTGTGGGCTCAGGAGCGGACGAAGCACTGAGACGATAGGCCAGGCGCGGGGTGGTGTGTGTGTGTGTGGGGGGGGGGATTGGCTGCCCCCTCCGTTCTACCATATCTAATCATATGTCATTCTAGATTACAGCCGGACATGCCCCCGACTGTCCTTGTGCGTGCTGCGCACCGTGGTGAAAACCCCCCCCCCCCCCCCCCCCCAGACACCGCCCCACCCCCGCGCTCAAGAAACTGCTTAACAAATAGCAGTCAGAGTGCTCTACTCATTATTCCCAAGCGCACGCCTCAGTGCTCGCGCGAGCGTTAATTGCGCAGGAAGTTCGCTCGCTCCGACCCCTGATCCACCAGACCTGGACGGCCCATCGTCGGTGACCGCGCCGCGTCTTCTTTGGTCCCCCTTTCGGGAGCCACGTTGCTGCCGGGGTCTGTCTAGCGGGTCTCAAAGAGAACAACTGAACACAAAACCGCCAAAAAAGGCTGGCAGCTCCACGGCGATACCTCACCCACTTCTGGGCACAAAAATAGATGTGTGTGTGTGTGTGCGTCTGTGTGTGTGTGTGTGGGGGGGGCATAGAAGTTGCAGAAGCGCTGTATGAATGTGCGTGAATTTCATATTTCATGTACACGTGCTTTGAGTGGCTGCTTAAAGTGGGAGCGTGCTGTACCAATGCGGCCCCTTTTAAGTGTCTCCGTATCAGCGGATGCCGCCGTGTTGGAGGACTGGGAGCGAGCTCACGTGTGGGGAATGACTTATGCATGGCTTTTATGCATGCGCCTCGTAGCGACACAGAGGAAACTTGTCAAGTGGCAACGGTGATAAGCGTGAATGCACACTGTACCCAGGGGGGGGGGAAAGTGGTTAAAGCGGAATTGATCGCAAAGTTGTGCGCGGTAATGCGCGGCGTCGCGAAGTGGACTGTGATGAGGAGCGGTAAGGCCTCGTAAAACATTCCGAGGTTCCTTAGTCCTAATTTGCCACTTGTTTTGCGATGGGAGGTGTTTTTGGAATTCCTCCGTGGACTCAAAACGAGCCGTGTGCAGACGAAGCTGTGGCTCGGGTCCTCACTCCCTGGGTTCGCTGAGGGGTTTAAAAAACGCCGCGGCCGCCGCTCCCGGGAGGCCACCGGAAAGCGCGGGGGGCCTGCTGGAAAACGCCGAGGTAAGCAGCCGGACGCACGCAAGGCAGGGGGGGCAAAAGGAGAGAGGGGAGCGAAAACGGGGCGAGAGAGGGAAACGAGGAGAGGCTCGTGGTGCGGTATTCAGGGAGCCCAATGCGAAAAGTGCTCTCCCTCCCAACACTAAACGAAATCCTTTGGCGTTCCAATTGACCGGGGGCCCTCTGTGTGTTGTGCGCAGAACAGGGGGAAATAAGAGTCAGGCGAATCCCGCAGATAGTTGAGGGGGACGGCTGGAGTCCATGTGTCTTGTGGCAGCACGGAAAGAACAACGGTGTTCCCTTTGCCGTTATTTACCGCCCCATCTGAGAGAACTGGGCCGTTATATAATCTCATTCCCTCTCGCTGTAATGTCGTCAGTGCAACGGCAGTCACGCAAGACCCCCCCCCCCCCCCCCCCCGCTCTGCGCTGAGCAACAACGTGAAGAATTGTTTTAATTCCAATTTTTGTTATATACAATTGGGTAATTTTATTACAGAAACTGTCTATGAAACCCGTGATTTCCAGCACACGGCTTTCCGTTCATTTAAAGTCTCAAATGATAAGCCCTCCCTTTGATGGTGGGCCCTCAGTGGGAAAACGGCCATGGTACATGGCACACCACAGCAGCGGGTTCCAACGCACTTTAGTCACGCATTAGGCTTCGATATTAACGAGGGCCGTGTCTTAACATTTGGGCGGAAAAAAAAAAAAAAAAAAAAAAGGGTCTCATCTTGTGCTACAATAGTTATTTAGCCCCTTCCCCGTTGTGAGATGTCGCGCATGAAGTGTGGCGAAATGAGGTTTGGCACAGGACGTGGCCAGACCTCAGGGCAGTGCATTTGGCGGCTGGGGGAGTGGAACAGTCGGCGTCCATGGCGTTGCTCTGCGCTGAGCAACAACGTGAAGAATTGTTTTAATTCCAATTTTTGTTATATACAATTGGGTAATTTTATTCCAGAAACTGTCTCTGAAACCCGTGATTTCCAGCACACGGCTTTCCGTTCATTTAAAGTCTCAAATGATAAGCCCTCCCTTTGATGGTGGGCCCTCAGTGGGAAAACGGCCATGGTACATGGCACACCACAGCAGCGGGTTCCAACGCACTTTAGTCACGCATTAGGCTTCGATATTAACGAGGGCCGTGTCTTAACATTTGGGCGGAAAAAAAAAAAGGGTCTCATCTTGTGCTACAATAGTTATTTAGCCCCTTCCCCGTTGTGAGATGTCGCGCATGAAGTGTGGCGAAATAAGGTTTGGCACAGGACGTGGCCAGACCTCAGGGCAGTGCATTTGGCGGCTGGGGGAGTGGAACAGTCGGCGTCCATGCAGGAAAATTGCTTCCCGGTCCCCGGCGGTCACCAGAAGTCATCGAACTGGCTCCGACTGCGGTTTAAACGTAGGGGGTCACAATGTCGCGATTTTCTCCCCGTCTCCTGGCATGGTAGGAAATGCACTTCCTGGTAGGTAAATGATGGAACCCCAAGTTCCACTTTGGCCCTTCCAAAGCACAAAAAAAAAAAAACTATTTTGACAGAAAATACATTTTGCATTTACCTGGATTTACCTCACATTAAAAAAAAAAAAAAAAAAAAACACACATTATTAAACAGGTCGCACGTGGCATTTTTCCATGGGTACGCAAGAATAAATGACACTCCTCTACTGGCGCGCTCACGCAACGCTTTGCTCAGAGCCTGACGCGCGCTGATGAGCGGATTTCCGCTCACACAGACGTCGCGAGAATTAAAAGCCCCGCCCTCGTTCCTCGTCCCCTCCTCTCCGCTCCTCCTCTGCCCTCGGAGCGCTCGGCTTGCCTCCCTGGGACCAGCCCCCTCCCTAGGAAGGCATCCAAACGGGGTCGGGAATCCGTCCACGCTTGTACACGCGCCGCGATTGTGCCTTTGTTGCCAGGCAACGCGTAGAAAGTGTCAGAGGTTGTCGGCGTTTTTTTTTTTTCTTTCTTCTTCCCCTAAACAGCTGTTGAGATGCGTGTAGCTGCAGCCGACTTATTGACTCCCAATTAACCACCGTCAGCCGGCCAACCCCACACTCATGCAACGGCTCCTTGGAAGGAATTGATCAATCTGCCAAGGGGCAAGGGGGGAAAAATTCACAGCTGGGCCCCTGTTGTCCAACTTTTTTTTTTTCCAGTCTCCGGGCCCTAACCCGGGGGTGTGTGAATGGTTGCGTAGGGTCATCTTAGCCGGGGGCTTTGATAAAGTAGAACTATTGTCAATGACTGTACCCACTTCGAGAAAAACATTCATTTGGAGTCGAAAAAGGTACCCTGGTAGGGTCATTTGGAATATTTGCGAGAGACGCGTGGCGTGGGGCTAGAGGTTGGGGATGTGAATGTTCCATATTTAACGTTCCCGACGACCTAATGTCATGTGCCATTATAGCCGGTCAATTTATTTTGCCTTTTATTCCAAAAATGCATTTCCGTGTAACTTGCCAACTTGACCCAGCGGTGGGGGCGTTCCGCTGTGGCCTTTATACAGTGGCGGCTGTGATAAGTACCCGCCCAAAAACAGATGTGGCCCATCTGTGAGTTTTTTTCTGTGTGACATTTGCAAGATTTTGGTCCCGTTTGAATAGACCCATGCCGGATCATTCATCAGCAATGAAATATATATATATATATATATATATATACTGTGTGTATATATATATATATATATATACGGAGAGATTTGGAATGATGGGTTCCTGCTCGGGTGCCCACTGTCTCCAATTTTGACGAGAGCGGTGAGGGACCGTGGGTGCCCTCGCAGGGGACCTCGCTGAAAATGGCCCCCGAGCAGGTGCTCGCCGTTTTTGATGGCAGTGCTTGTGGTTATTCCGATTGTGATTGTGATGCCAGTACTTTTGCTGCGTGGTAGGCAGAAGTGACATCGCCATCACGCGCCGCGGCACTCTGTCCAATACGAGGGAGCATGCGTTGAGCCCGCAGTCGCGCACAGATGGTCGCACATTTGGCACCGCGCCATCCCAGAGACATTATTATTATTGCGACGTAAGCCGTAACACAAATTCAGAATATTTACAGAATGCATGAATTGAAACACGCCTAATTATATATTCGGGTCATTTCCGGGAGCGCATAAATGGTTGGAAGCGGAAGGCGCATTTTTTTTCGCCGTGCACGCGCCGCTTGAGGCTGGCGCGGCATCTGAAGCGCTGCGCGCAGAGTATTTCAAACCCTCACTGGATTGCCGAGACACACGACGGGTGCTGCCGCTCAGGGCTGCCGCCGTACTTGCGCGTCTCCGTTGGAAAACGAATCCCTTTGACTGAAACCTCCCGACTCCCACCTTCACGTTCGGATAGATTTTATTTTTTTTTTAAGTCATGACTTAATGTGACAAATGTGACAAGTGTTGCTTCTTCGCGAGTGCTGTCGGCGAGAATAGACGGCAGGTGGGTCGCGTGACACGCGTTAGTGTCGACGGAGATGACTTCTGATGCAATGCACAGGGACTCGCTTTCAAAACATGCAAGCGCGCGCGACAACTCCAAGCCCACGTTGAAAAGGCGCATGACGTCGGACCCTGTCCAATTTATGACAGGCATCCACCCGACGTTTAGCGGCTGCGCCTCACTTGCTCGCACCGAGGCCTCCGTCACCGAACTGCAGCGGTTTCGGCTCTTCGCAGTCCCCTCGCGCTTTTAGATTTTGAAGTAGAGAAAAAAAAAAAACGACAGTGTCGGGAAACGGAGGCAGCGGAACGGCCTCGTTTAAAAAGTCTGCTCAAGCCATTTCGCACGCAGGTGACTTGGGCTGCCTCACTCTCTCTCCCACGCCGGTGAGCACGGAGGACATTTCACCTGTTGCCCTTGTAAGGTGAATCAAATGTGACAGGCCTGAAATACAGCTAATGTGTGCGAAGAGCCCGGGCAAGGGGGTTCGCGGCCGCGAGCAGGTGCGTCTCAGGGAGGGAGGGGGGTGTCCGGGAGTTTCTGTTTTTTTTCACCTTTACTTAATATGTAAGAAAACGCAACTTTTTTCCGCCGGATTTGAAAACGGATCTATGCATCTCCCATTGTCTTCAAACTCGGACCACCGAGGGTATTTTGCGTCCCATAAGTTGTTCCGATACCGCAGTCGATTTCATAACTAACTGACATTCAAAGTCAAAAAACAGCTCGGTTGTTTGTTTTTTTTTGTTCCGTTTTGCCCACCTGTTGTTGAAGCCCCTCGTTCAGGGGTATGTTTCAAGGCTGCAATGGGAGTTGGAGCAATAGAAATGAATGTTCTCCCGGGGTCCTTGCGTCTATTCAAATCCCTTCCAGTCGCAATCCGCCACCAAAAGACTGGTGCCGGGCGATTTCCGGATTGGTGTGGAACAGAAAAGAGCCCCGGACGAAATGTGAAACATCGCAATCATCTCAAGATCGGGGCGGACGTGCTCTACCGTGTACTTGAGCGTTCATTCGCCGCTGCCCTGCCGAAACCCCTGGTATGCCGGCGGCATCCCAAAATGATGTCGCCGAACGGAGAGATTTGGAATGACAGCAATTCGCGCTTGAGAGAAAAAAAAAAATACGAGTTTTGCAGAACCTTAAGGCAGTGGCCCCAACTTGGTTCATGTTTTCACAGATGTCTATGAATCCCTTGCTATCTCGAATATACGGTCGACTCCGCGATATTTAAAAATCACTCCACGGCGCGGGTCAGACAGAAAAACGGGAAAGGGAATCTGGGCAGGAGATGTCCGGGGAGGCCTGGGAGGGTCCGTTTAGGACTGGTCGAACAATTCGCCTGGGAGGATTTTTTTTTGTGACTCCTAAATTGAAATGTATTCGGCCGGGTTCTCGGAGGTCAGAATGCCTGCTCGAGGCGGGTCATGATCGTGTCTTTTGGGACCGTCCCTTTACCCAAACCGTAGTGGCTAGAGATGACCCAAAAAATTTATTAAAATTAAATTCGTTTTTGGATAAGAAGTTGACGTTTTCGTGGGCAGAATCCCAAAAATGCTCGAAGGCTTGCGATGAATACTATCACCCGGAAGTGGCTGCAGCGAAATAATGGGATTCTCGTGCACACGCGCGCACACACACACACACACACACACACACACGTCATCTTTCCTCTTCACGTGCACTTGAGCACCAATATGTCAGGTAATGTGTTTTGACTGTCGACGTCCCCTCCGCCTGCCCACGGCCCTGCAGCGGCACTCGCCTTTTTCCTTAATGCGCCACATGTGGCCCATTCACTGTAGCCTAAGTGCAATGTCGTCTTTGAAAGGCAGCGCTCATTACATTACACCAACCTCTGAGCCGCCAAAGTGCAACTTTTAACAGCCCCGCCGTTTACTCAAGTCCCGAGCAAATGGAGGCAGAGAGAAACGCCACGGTACTCGCCCCGAATGTCGGAATATCTCGGTCACCGAGCAGAGCGGCGCGCGCGCGCGCCTCGTGCGCCCCCCGGCCTCCGGTGATCGGTGATGCGTTTCTCGAGCCAGGGTTGTCCGCGCTGAGAAATGTTGCAGCCACACGGCGATGGCATCTGAGAGGCTGTTGTGTCGCATTTTTGTTTTAGGTGATAGGGATAAGGGAGGAAAGGGGGGAGGAGGGGGGGGGGCGGGGGGAAGGCACTGCCGCAAAGAATTTGGAGAAAAGGGGGGAGGAGGAGGGGGGGCGGGGGGAAGGCACTGCCGCAAAGAATTTGGAGATGGGGGGGGAGGGGGCAGACTTTATATTTTACAACAAAAACAACAAAAAACGTTCCTGCCCATTGACTGACTCACCGTTCATTTAGACATCTCCAAACAGGCAGGGACAGATGACAGCCGGTTTTCCCCTTTTCGCCCGCTCTCTTTAATGTGTGTGACTGTAGGCAATCATGACTATGACCTTAAAAACATTTTTTTTTTTTTTTTTTTTTTTTTATAATTATATTCTTCGCTAAATGCATCCCAACTCATTCAGCCTTTGTCGCTCGCCGCGAGTCTATGGGATTGGCCAAATGCCTATCAGCTGAAAACAGGACCATTATTATTCTGGCACAAACCTTCCACGGGAAGGCTGCAGTGTGAGTCACGTATGACACAATAAACCGCGGCGTTTAACCCTGCTAAATTCTATTTTATCTTCCATAATGAGGAGGGTTGGCCATCCTGAAAAAGGTTTCAACCTTCACCCCATGAACATTATCTATTCATCATTTTGTCTTTGTATCGCGTTTGAAGTCACATTTCGAAAAAGGGCGTCTTGCTTTACAGGAAGTCCTTTCAAGTGGTCACATCTCACACAATGCGCACACACACGCACACACACACGGTTCTTGTCTACGCCCAAAAGCACAGGAAGCCTTTTAATATGCATCGCGACGAATAGATCTTTGTTCCGTTAATAAGAGGCCAGCCACTTTCTGCGTCTCGGGCTCGGCACGGGCATGGAGATGGAATGCGGCGGCTGGAAATCGTCGCAGTTGCTCAGTTGCCGCGGCGTGGCTTGATGTTGTGTTCGATGTGTGTTGCCGCGCCTTCACTGTTGCTTCTTCTTGACCATGGACATCCGTTAGAAATTGGGATCATTGTTTTCAGGCCGCTGTGACGAGGGCCCGGGTGATGCTGTGGATGGAATCCTGGCTGTGGCGAAGTTTGCGTGTTGGCATTCATCCCCATGGCAACCTGAAGGGCACCGTTCCACAGATGAAAACCCGGTCTGTTTGGCGGAAAGCTCTCTGAGGAAAAAAAAAAAGACTTACTAGAACATGAAATTGGATTGTTTAGTTTTTTTTGTTGAAAGCATTAAAGTTCAATTCATGGGACAGTATTTCAACTGAGGTTTCGGCTTTTAACAAACGCTTTCAAAACAACGGATTTACAAAATCTATCATTGCCAGTAATAACGCCACAGAACATTTTGCCACGATCGAACGTCCTTTGACTTCAAATGAGCGGTTTCAGATTAGGCAGGACAAATCCATAAACCAGGTTCCCCCACGCCAAGCTCGAGCTGCTGCGCCACCGTTTTTTCACTGCTCTGTATGCCACCTCTGTAACGGAAATAAGCTGTATTCTGAGGATGTGTGGTGACCGAAAATGGATTTCCGAGCCGTCTTGTTATTTTTTGGCCCCAACTGCTGAGGCAACCTCTAGGGACCATTGAACGAATTCCTTGGGATTTTCGTTTTCCCTCTCTCTTTTTTTTTTTCTCTCTCCCAGTTTCAGTCTTGTGTTTTCATTATCTGAGAAAGAGGGCCTAATTGATGCAGCTTACGGCGAGTTAGTAGAATAAGACTGATGTAGCCGCCCCCCTGATGGGATTGCTTTGATCACAGTCGCTGTGATGAAGGGAAACCAGAGTCGGCACGTCCCAGTGTCTCTCAAATTGACACTGATCGGGCAGGAAATGCCTTTGAGACTGCGTTAGACACTGAAACGCTCGTATAAGAGGCTGCTAATGTCCATTTCGGCGTCTGTGATGTGAAACGTGTACGTAATGGCAGCCCGTTACCCCATTCGCTTGTTGCGGTACGGTTCCAGCGCACTCTGCGCACGTTTAATGCGCGGCACGTTCTTTCAACGTTAAAGGCGCCACGCGCGCTGTGCGACACCTTGTTCTGGAAATCAAACCAATCGCGAACTCACGGAAAGAAGAGAACGGCGCCACGCAACCGCGCCACGCAACCGCACAGCCCGCGATAGCTGCTCCGCTCACGGTGGCTGGAAGAAGCAGACATTGATTTCGCGGCGGAAATTAGTATATATTTTTTTTCCGGCAGCAGAAACTCACGAAGGCCGGACACACTGCAGGAAGAACAGTGTCAAGGTATAGCTATCACCCAGAGAAAGTCAGAAAGGGTGTTCGAGAGAGGACGAAGGGTAGCTCCGCACGTCACGAAACGCTGACATCCGCCGAGACGAGCCATTTCGCCCTTCAGAATGGTTGTGGGAGATACGGGCCGTGATCCACACGCGTGTCCGGGTGTGTGGTCTTTTCGACTTTTACCGTCTCGTCGCGACGGGCAAGGGGGAAAATCGCAATAGGCTACATTTTGCATTTCGCACCCAGGTGTGTGTTAGGTCTGCAGAAAGGCAAATATAGAAACAGAAAACAAAACCAAAAAACGATTGCATGTGCACTCTGCTTTGGTGAGCCGATCGCCCGGCGGGATGGAGGAGCCGACGAAAGCAGAGGAATTCCCCGGAGGGCGAGGTCCGGCACCGCGCGGCATCCGAACTCTTCGCTCTGACAGCCCAGCGGACGCATCTGGCGGGCTCGGCTGTCTTCACGGGGCTGCCTCGTGTTTTTTTTTTTTTTTTTTTTTTTGGTTCACCCTTTAGGAAACATCACACTGTTTAGGCTAGAGCAATGGTGGTGCAGGCAGAGCGGAGCGGAGCAGAGCAGGGGGAGAGAGAGAAAGCGAGGGAGGGAGGGAGAGAGGGAGGGAGGGCTGCTCAGCGGCGGGCAGCACACGAGCAGCGTTTCTGCCTCCGACCAGAGCGAAGCCCAGGGAAGAGGCAGCCATCCTGTTCCTGGTGTGCACGCTCAGCCCGCCCGCCCGCCTCCTTAACTCCTGCTACAGTTCCTCCGGTGAGTCAACATATCTGTGGACTTAATCGCCTTTTTAATTATTATTATTATTTTTTTTTTTTATTTATTAATTTTTTGGACGATGACAGCTGTGGAGTGCTCATATTTGTCCCGGCAGGTGGACGCGGTACAAATGTGCCTCACAGCGCCGCATATGCTGAGGGGTTATTCGTTGGCGGTGCAAATGGCAACGCCAGACTCACACATGCCGTTGCCAAGGCTTTTTTTTTTTTATTTTTTCCTCCCTTTCTTCCTCTTCTTTTTTTTCTCCTTCACAATATGAGCGAAACCAAATGAGCGGCTGAGCGGAGTGGCTCGGAGCTGTTTATGTGCCGCTTCTGATGGGTGATTCAGAGGTGCAATTTCCTAACAGCAGCTAATGTCATCACGGCTGCTGGACGAACTGTCGCTGGCTGCCCGTACGCAATATTAGACACTGGGAAACTAGAGCAGGGCTCTGTTTGTGTTGGATCGCGGGCACGCTCCCTCCTCACGTCATTTGCACCTCATGACGGATTTTAGGCTTTATTGTGGATGGTTGCAAGTGTCTGAAAGCGGCACGGTATGATCGTCACTGTGGTAACATTCATGAGATTTAGATTTTTAGTCGAATTCATTATTGATCTGTTTGTTTTAAATTACAAATGCCGTTTTTGTTTGATTTACTTTCGACGCCGTATGGAAGGATTAGGGGATTTTTTTTTTTAATTTTTGAAGTGGATTCGAAGTTGATGTATATAAAAGAGGGGGGTCCGGTGGTGACAAAGGTGACCAACGGGGGTTGTATTGCTGGCACAGGCTGGCTTGGACATTGGTAATGGCTGGCAGGCTGAAGAGCTGGCAGGGAGAGTGGCGATCTCGATGTACAGGCTATCACTTGTGACGGACGAGGAGAATAATTCCTCTCGCGTTTCCAAGAGTCATCCAGGAGCACTCCCCGGCGTTGTGGTGGTGGAATGGAAAATGGAGTGACATCTGGGGCTTGGAGAGCCCCAGATGTACTGCAGGTGTAGAATTTACTGAGCTGGATGGATGCCGACGGCGAAGGCTGCGCCTCGGGGGACTCGTGCCGGATGTCCCAGAAAGGGAATCCGTCTTTGCTCCTGTCGTTGACGTTCTTCCTGGTTCCCAGGGGCCTCTGCTGCGTCGATCCGGCCGTGTACAGTCAGAGTAGGCGGGTTGGCTGGGAATCATCGCGCCCCCTGGGTTGTTACCGGGGCGCTCGCGCTGAGCGTTGACACAGCGCCTGTGGTCAGCAGAGCAAAGGAGGGCGGCACGGCCATCCCTTCGATGTCTGCCAAAAAAAACAAAAAAAAAACACCAAGGTGAATTTGGACTCGGGGGACGGCGATCACGTCGCCCCCGGAATCCTTACCTCGGTTCTCTTCTCGCTGGGTCTGTTTAACACCCTAGCCTGGACCGGTTCTCCCGCCTCACCACTGGCAACACGCAGGAGGAAGTCATGGCGGTGCGTGGGAGTGCATTTGCCGCCGTGAGGATGGTTGGGAGGAATGAGCTTCCTATAATGGGGAGCTCAGAGAAGGCTTCGGCGCCGGCAGAGAGGGGCTGCGAGCGGAGGAATTGGACGAGGGGCATGGCCTCGTACGAGGCAGCTGCAGCGAACGGCGAGCTGCATGACGGATTGCGGGGTTTGTGGCGTCCACCATCGCCACCACCGTGATCTACTCTTGGTCTTTCCTTGCCTGCCGCGCTTGTTGTTAACGAATCGGGAGTTCTAAATGTATTCCATGGTCTTATGAGGGTAAGGATCACAAGATTCTCACACACACACACACACACACACACACACATACAGTACAAACACCGCCGGGACTTTGCCGTTGCATTCAGCTGGCAGTGGAGGTGAGGCAGCAGCAGGACAGCCCACGTCCGATGGCCGCGGCTGTGTGCGCTGCTTTTTCCCATTTTTTCGGATAGCTAGTCAGGCCGGGAGTGATGATCGGGCAGAAAAGTTGCACACCGCTTTGCCAGTTACACAACGGACAGAAAAGGGACGGGATGTGGCCAGGCACTTTCGCTCACCACTGAAGGACGGCGTTTCGGTACGCAACGTAGCGGCAACCGACCTGGGGGGAGCGAGCCTTGGCATGAAATGGAAACTGCGAACGGGCCGCTGGCGAAACGGCGGTTCTCTTCCGTCACAGGTCGAAACCGGGCGTCAAGGGAAAACGGAGCGCCAAGTGGCCTTCCACGGTGGCTTCGTAGCGTGGTGCCGTGCCGCCTGCTTGTGTCCAGCATCTGCAATTGCTGGCGTGAAACGTCCTCTCACTCCAAACGTTTTTCCAATGCAAAATGCCGCTAATATTAAGCGTGTCAATACGTCATTGTCAAATTAAGAAAAAAGGGGGAATCCTCAATGAAGTCGCTACAAACAAAACGGAAGCGATATGAAAGGTTAAGGGCCAGGCCAAGGCCAAGTATTCCAAACCCCTGGGGCTGAAATGGTTCTGTAGTGGTTATGCGTTTTTTCCCTAGTTGCTAGGTGCTAAATAATTGATCCTGTGACTGTTGACCTCACATCATGCCACGCAAATGAAATGAGTTTTTATTGAATGGGCTTCGTGGAAGCCATTTCCATTTTCAAATGCGTTCATGGCTGTTTTCAAGTCTATATCGCAAGGGCCTTTGATTTGAGGATAGCCAGTGACAA
This sequence comes from Colistium nudipinnis, assembly GCA_016785305.1. Lineage (NCBI taxonomy): Eukaryota > Metazoa > Chordata > Actinopteri > Pleuronectiformes > Rhombosoleidae > Colistium > Colistium nudipinnis. The sequence continues at coordinate 169,498 of JAFBJU010000625.1, forward strand.
AAGTGTTACTTTTAAAATGTTCACCGACATCGCTCGCTACAAGCGACATTGTCCGTCACTTTGTCCTTTTATGATTGTCTCAACAGTGAGAACGCGGTGGCGGTAAATAGATGTTACCTTGCTGTACCAAAATAGGAATGACATAAACCCCGCCCCCCCCTCCGGCCAGGTGGAAATCATTTGTATATAATGTGTATTTTCACTTAACACAAACACATCCTCTCAATAATGGATCGTTAATAGCACGTCTCCAATTCTCGCCTGCCACTGCCTTCGCTGTAAGTAGCTCATCCTTCCGAGCGGCGGTGGCTCTGGAGATGGCAACGCTATAGCGTCATCACGTCGAAGCGGCACGCGCAGCGGCCTGCTGTGGCTCGGGGCCAGGAGGGGAAGACAGCCATGCCATGCTGTGCCCGATGATTGCTGTAAGGGGATGGCGATGGGCCGGCGACGTGTGGAGGGGAGAGAAGGAGAGAGAGAGACGGTGTCCTCTCCTCGGTATTTATTGGGGATTGGGGGTCTGGTTGGTGGAATCCGCGGCCGGTAGCACATACCTCCTGGGACCTTAAACCCCAATCACAGTCCCAGCGGCCATCTGCGGCGGTTACCAACGGCAACGTGGGTGCGACGGCGACATGAGCGATGTGCCGCGAGTGGCACCGGTCCTCCGGGCGGTTGCTGTTGTGTGCCGTTACGTCACTCGAGGTTTTTCGCGAGGAAGCGCCAAGTGGCTCGCCACGTGCACTTGCTTGCGCCGGCCGTGCTGTGCATTATAGAACGATTCGCGAAACGGAGAGATTGACAGAATCTGCCATTGTCTGAGTTAACGTCCGGGTAAAGACGGGGGGAAAAACCAGGACAGATGGAGATGTATTGCGAGGGGACGATACGGCGATGAAATTCAGCGGTTTAAATATCTATAATTTAACAATTTAACAATTGGTTTGTTAAACCAATTGTGCGCTTTCATCGTTGTACACAGTTTGTCAGCGGCACACAGTAACACGAGCCCTCGCCATGTAGCTGAGATTGAGCGGGGATTCACCCGTGCCTGGTTTGAGGGCGAGCGTCCTCTGGTTGGTGGTCATTGAAAAACATTTAAAAAAAAATGATAATAATGGAATCGTAGCAAAGGCGCCAGTCTGCCTTGGGATGTGGGCGGCGATATGCCGTCGACATTGTTGCCATAGCTGCCACTTTGTCGGACTAAACTCAACATCCATCGGCTCCAGATGCGCTCCTGTGGGTTCGCCTTAGTCACTTCACTTTCTCAACCTCATCTGACTCACCTGTCATGTATCACCCTCCGCATTTTCTTTGCCTTACGCAGCAATTCTGCATTTGGTCAGTCACTATGTGCTAGCCACGAATGTGCTTTCATACCTGCCTCCTATTTTTTTTTTTTCTTTTTTTTTTGTCAACCTCAACTGTGCCTTTCGAGCCTCGGGTGTCGCTTGATGCCGTCCCATGGCCCCGGCTTCACGTGTCTCTCAGGGAAAAGAGTTTATGGGAAACATTGATTGTTATTATTACATAATGTTTCGTTTCATCGTTATACTATTAGGAGTTACAAGACGTCAGCTGAGGTCTGGTTGGCCCCTCAGGGGGGTCCAGGACCAGTTTGGGTTCAAACCCGCTTAAAAAACCCGGGGCCACATGCGTCTCAGACCCACCCGCCCCGAATGTGGTCTAAGTGATCGATCTTTGATGAGTTCTCTCCAACTGTCTCGTCCACTCCGGACACATGTCAATAGCAGACATGGATGGAGATGCATGTCACGTTCAGTTGTCCTTTTTCATTTTTGCAATGCCATATGCACCCTCGTTTTTCCCATGTCTGTGGTCAAGGCAGCAAAGGCTGTGTTCTCTGGATTTTGGGATTTGTATCTGAAGGTGTTACAGTTCATTCTAGTCTTCAGTGATATGGTGATGGCATTGAAGTATGTTGTGCAGTGGTTCAAAACCTTCGGTGGGTAAGAAGTGGGTTCATTTCCGTTTCCTATTCAAAGGGGTTGAGGAAACATCTGAACTGCTCTCCACACACATGCTCTCCGGCACATCTTACATCCCACTTATTTGAATAATTGATTCTGGATAATTGATAATTGATGGACCAACACATCGCTTATATAACTGCAGGTCCTAGACATCATAGTTCAGTGGTTATCCGCTACAGCGTGGATCCTCAAAGTCCGGACTCCGGACCGAACCTCAACTGTCTCCGAACCCAGAGCAAATATATACTTTTCATATGCAATATATATATATATAGTGTCCGCGAGACGGATTTTTTTTTTTTTTTTTACCCAGTCGTACATACAGCAGACAGTGACGATTGAGCGGCGACGGCGCAGCTTCTTCTGCAGGTAGCTAGCTAGTAGCCAATTTAAGAACGTGAATCAACCAAGAGACGCCATTGTCGTATTGAAAAAAAAAAAAAAGAATAATGTTGGGGACCTTGACGATTTGTATTTGAGTACCCCCGCTTTACAGGAACACGTTATGGGCCGGAACATTTTCAAGCCCTTTTTGTTTTCAGCCCAGGGGAGAGAAGCGAAAAAAGAGATAATAAGTGATGAGAGGGTGAGTGTTGGGATGGCGCAGCTGCTGTTAGCGGTCACATTTCGGAAGTCGGTTGCCTTGTTCGTCTTTTGTCGCGACAACAGCGGAGGGAATACCAGGCGGCAAAGTCGTTCAGGTGGAACGGATTGTGGTGCGTAGATAGCACACAGATTTAGAGTGCAGTGGCTACGCTAATTTAAATAATGCACATCAGTATAGTTGGTATCTTTCCAAAAAGGGAAGTGTCAGGGTTTATTACTCGCACCGCAGGCGTTTCCGAGACCAAAATGAAAGACGTTTTTTTTTTGCATTTCAAAGTTGCAGTCGAGGAGTTACCGCATGAAGCCTTTGATTAATGAATGGGGTTTGCCTCCCCTCACCCCGGAGGAGAGCAGTGTTTCGTGACCTGTGCGGGCCGAAAAACGGCGAGAGGGCGCCGCAGAGAGAGAAGGGATTGGGGGAGGAAAAACGGGGAGTTAAAAGGTCAAAGGGGGGTTCAGAGAAGCAAGTGAAGGGCTGGCAGACAAGGAAGACCCAACTGAAAAGGTAAAGCTGAAAACGAGTGGGTGAGGGGGGGGGGGGGGGGGGGGGGGGGGGGGGAGACAGCGGGAAGAGGAAAGAGGCCGTTACGAGGAGGAAACCAAGAAGCAAGGTAGGCAGGGAGGGTTGGATGGAAAGATAGATTGAGAGAAAGGGGCGAGTGGAGAATGCCGATGGCCTTTCTGAAAGGTTAGTGGCCTGGCCAGAGGGAGAGAGGGGGGAATGCCAGCCACTCTGCAGGGAGGACACACGCAAACACACACACACACACACACACACACAAACGTACCCACACGGTCTTCGGACCACAGAACGGCTTCTCTGGTGGCATTTAGAAAACACGATTGTCCACGCACCGAAGACTAATGACATTTAACAATACCTGACATTTTGCGTGGACGAAACCAACGTTTCCTTCCGGTACGCGCTTCCTGTTCACGGAGCCATATTGCAACCGGACAAAAGCAATCGTCCACTAACTCGGCTTCCCCAGAGCTAAACCCGTCCCCATTTACTTCCATAGTGTGTCTGACAGCGCTCCACTAATGTATGCCTAAACGCACGTGACCCCGTAGGCCCTTTGCAGGTCGACGCAAAACGGGGAAAATACCCTCGGTATCATTTCAACCGAACAGGCTTTGGTTTTCTTTGAGCCTCGCACCTCTGGGGAACAGTAGCGGCGCGGCCGGGATGTTGGCGCTCGGAGTGGCCCCCGGCATGGTGAGGCCGGACGCCTCCCGGCGCTGGCTGCGCACGCGCGCGTTGCCCGTGGCGATGCGTCTTTCGTCTGCCGTTTGCATTTTGGCGCGCTTCAGTGTTGAACCGTGTTTACCACAGGCTCCATGGGATACGCTTGCTTGCTGTTCGTGCTCGGGTCAAAAGCCACGCCAAGAACGAGCGACTCCGTTTTAGTTGAGCACATGGTCGTTTTCGAGGGGAAGTGCTTGGTCATTCGTGGCATCCGGTCGAGGCTGCGGGTTGCCGAGCGATTGCGCATTGAGTATCCCAAAGCAGGGTAGCGGAGGGAGGATTCAGCGTTAATATTTCAAACAACACGGGGCTCCTCCGATGTCGAACAACTGCTTACATCATTAATTTTTCACGCCGCCTGCATGCGGCTCGCGTTGGAGCATGCGTCTGGCGATTAAGGGGTGAATTAACCTGTGTCGCCGATGACACCAGGTGACCCCGGCAATCTATTCCGTCTCACCGGAGCTATGCCGGGCCTCGCGGGGCACAAGCGGAGATGTGGCTGACGTTGAAATTGGATAAGGCACCGCTCCCATCGAGTGCAGTGGCTCAACGCCGGGCCGTGAGTTGTCTCGGTGTGTATTGGCAATTTTTCTGTAATGATGCTTCTGGTTTGAAATGCTGCCTTGGGTTGGAGCCGAAAGCCTTTTCGTTTTTTATGATATGCTCCTCCTTTGCCGGGCCGTCTTGTGATTGGAGACGGATTTCTCTCCTCTCCATCTACTTCGCTCGTTTTTTTTGTTTGTTTTTTTGTTTTTTTTAGGAGTTACAGTATTGCAGGATGGGATTGACCTGTTATTACTTATCACTACTCGTCAAAGGTATGTTGTACGACAGACACAGAGGAAAAAAAGTACCTGGACTGCACTGGTTGGTTTTCTTGGGATTTTTGAATACAGCCCCCAGCCCTGGGTCACGGGAGCGGCATAGCATTCGAAGCCATGCAGCCAGCAAGGCTGGGTAGACTCATCTGGCGCATCCAGATGTGGATGTTAAAAAAATACGTGCACCACTCAGCCGCCATCTGCGACCAACACACACACTGACCCCCATCGGGGTTGCTCAGTGTACTTGAGGACTCTCAATCATGTGTCAACTTTCTGCCTGGCTTGGATGAAAATGTGTGATCGTAGGCAAAAGGGTTATTGATATCCACGTGTTCATAAATATCATTAAATGATGCATGTCAATTCGTGTATTCAGAAACTAATTATGGAGTAACCAGTAAGAAATTATTTATAGAGATAACAGACTGCCATTCAGAAGTCCCACTGATTCACACAGTGGAATGTTGTATGGTTAACCATTGGTCAATTACATACACAAGTAAGTCCATTTTAATTGATAAGCCCAAAAATGAATAGAAAAATAGATGACGTCATCGCCCCCATCAGTTGTCATTAGTTGACATAGTAGCTAGCAGTTATAATTGTAATAATGAAATGAATAATAATGAAGCCCGAGGTTTCAAACTCAATCCTCTTTTTATTGTTACATAGTTAGCTATATAATCAAGCGCAGTATGAATATGAACATGCTCATGCGAGTCCGTATGTAAAGCACAGTTAGGCGCTTTAAATGCAGTCCGTTTCATTTTATTTTTATTTTTATTTTATATATTTTTTTTACATTTATAGTGAAACCGATTCCACGGAGAACGGGGAAGGAAAAAGGAAATTGGCTGAAAAGCATAAAAAAAAAATTACTAAGGCAAGGATTAGAACAAGGGAAGAGGGTTCAGGAAGTGCCACTGGGTGAGAGAGTGAGAAGGAGAGAGAGAGACAGAGAGAGAGAGAGAGAGAGTCAGTTCGCTGTTGTGCTGCTGCAGTCAGTGTCGCACGCATTCCCATTCGCTTTGGACTGCTCTGGGTACTGTTTTTTTTTTTTTGATTACCGCTCAATCTCCCACCGGAAGGAACTACGTGCTCGTCCGCGACTGCTCGTCTTCATCGCCGCTGAGACCAAGCGGAGCGTCATGCTGAAGTTCAGCATCACCCGGTGTTCCGGGTGTGTGAACGAGGGTGTGCGGCGTGTGACTGCGAGCGCAGCACACCGCCGGGGGGGTGGAGCGCCCCATTTTCGCTTGTAGAAAGGTTAAAGGTGCCTCGCGTGTCGCGTGTCGCGTGTCGCAGCATCCTGCATTGCATTTTGAATTGTGTCTCCTCGAATTCAGCTTTCTGCCTGTTTCGCATTTTGACTGTTGTCGTGTTGTTTCACTGTCGCTAACGCTCTCTTTTTTTACTCTGTTTTTGTCCCCCACCCCCCACCGCCCCACCCCCCTCCCCCCTCTGTCATCCACTCTGTCTTTCCCTGCAGCCACAATGAGCGAAAGGTGACCTGTAAGCACCCGGTGTCAGGAGTTCCCTCCCAAGACAACTGCATCTTTGTTGTGAACGAACAGTAAGTCTGTGTGCACCACGACACGACCACACAGTTCCGCTCCGAATGCGGCGCCGATTGGATAAGGTCAAAGGAAGCCGGTATAGACGGAGCCATTCGCGGCCTGGAGTGCCGCTGCTGCGCGGCGCAGCTGTGGCATTATGCGCCGACGCTGTGTGGGGGACAGAAGGCGTCGTCCATGGTCCCATTGGACACTGAGACCGGAGCCTTGTCTCAAGCTCTGACATGTCTCTTCTCCTCCCCCCACAGTCCGTAGTCCAGGGAGTGAGTGCTTGTGTGCGCCCGTTGCTCTTTCAATTTGTTGGCTCACAGCCGATTGGCTGATTATACTTGCTGTCGACGCTCACTGTGACCATACGAAACACGCTTTGACCGTAGCTCAGAGACCCAGGTGCCAATTAAGGTAACGGTGCCCACTTTTTTTTGAACTCGCTTTTAACAGGAGGAAAGCATGAGCAAATGACCATTTTTAACCGGAAGGTCAGAGGTCAACTTCACTGTGAGTAAGTGTGTGTAAGTGAGTCAAGTTCAAGTTCAAAGTCTTTCATTTGGTGGATGCTCACAGTTTGCGGCCGTTCAGGTATTCCTATTCGCCGCCTGACCGACGACACCGACATGCGCCCCGACAGGACGGCACCTTAAAGGGCCTCACGTCGCGTGAGGGCAATTTCGGCCAACGTGCTCACTTGCGCCTCCGACAGGCTTCGTTGCTGGAATAGAAGCGGCGAGCGAAGGGTGAAAAACTCAATGAGGAAACTATTTGAATATTTGAAGCTGTTCGTGATACAGAAATATGCATTATGCCATATAGTCCGAAGGTGAAGCTCTTGGTCAGTGATACATACGTGCCGCCTCTTTTGAGACTCGGCATTGGACTGAATGCTGCTTTGAGCTGCGGCACATATATTTTTATTCAATCTCGATCTTCTGATCGCCTCATTCGGGGAGATTTATACGATATGTCGTCCATAATCGGCAGATTTCCACGGTAGTAAGGTTTCTGTCGAGACCGCACCTCACAGTCGACGCGGCTGACTTCGTGATTTATGTTGCCATCTGCTCGGCTCCAGCTACGGCGGCAGTGGCTCTGGGTCATGCGAAAGCGGTGGGCGCTCCGACAATGCGTCGAACCTGCAACAAGTACACAGCCTTGTTTGTGCGCCGCAGCTGCGCGGGCCTGTAACGTCGCATCGGCGCTCCACTCTCAGAGGCGCGCGGACACCCGCCACGAGAGCGCGGCCACTCTGCTCGCCGCGGCCCGCGCGCTCCTCCGCTCCCCGCTGTCGGGCTCGCGCCACAAATGGCAGTCGCCGCGGAATCGGGCGCGCTGCGGACAAAACAGAGAAAGTCGGAAATTTCAGAAAATAAATAAATGGAAGGCTTTATGTTGTCATAGAAATGACAGACAGGTGGTAGGTGGTACCAGCCTGACAGGGTCCTTAAGTGTCAGTCAGAAAAGCCTGTCCCCGTGACGGGAGCAGTTCCGCGTGCGGCCCCACGGGCTCTGCGCCCAGGCTGGACCGGTTGACGCAGGCTTTCAGGGTGTTTTGCAGTGTTTCATTCGGCTGTCTGACGGACAGTCGGTGTGATTGCGTGCTCCACAAAAACCAAGGGCCGGTCCGCCTGGACCAGTCTGCCCCGCGAAAGACATCGATGGATTTTTTTTCGGCGCCCTCGTCGGAAGGTATTCACCTTTACCTCGTTTTTCCTTCCTTTTGTGTCTTTTTTTTTTTGGTTGCTTTTTTTTGTCCCTTCGAACATTGTCCCTCTCTAACTCTCACCCTACTTCTGGGGGGGGCTCCCTGCCCATCGGCCCTGAAATGGGATCCAGTCTGCGGGTGACACGCTCGATTCTCACAAAGGAGCTATTTGCTACTCCATGGGAGGCAAATGAGAAAGCCACGAAAAAGTCGTGGCGACCTGGAAATGTAGGCTTCTGAGAGAGACAAACAAAACGGCCGCAATTAGGCGCTCCACCTCCACAAGGGTCGTCAGGATGGTATTTCCATCTGTTCTCCTCTCCAAATGTGCAGCCAAGATACTGACACGTATACTTTTACTGCTAACTAATTCAGTGTAGCATCACTCTTCTTTTTCGCACTCTCTCTCGCTCTCTCTCTCTCTCTTTCTCTCTCTCTCTCTCTCTCTGGCCGTCGCTTTGGTGCACGATCCATCTTCATCCCAATTATCACCGCTGCCACTCTGCTCCTGTGGGGAGTGCCGAGATGTGCTGGTGCGCACGTGTGTAAAGTATGTTAACGAGGTGTGCATGGTTCGTATTTTTAAACCTGTCGAGCAGAGAGCGGAGGTGAGGAAGTAACGGGGGGGGGGGCGTTTGAGCAAAAAGGCGTTTGAGCCCCCGACAATGCCCCCCGACGAGGCCTTCGCTTTGTTCTGCGACATGCCGATGGCGGGTGAAAGCGAAATATCTTAAAATGGCTTAAAGTGAAGCGAAAAATAACTGGCATAAGCATGATGAATGTCCGCGGGCCCGCTCACGTGCATGAAGTAGAGGTGTTCCTCGACAATGTAGGGTTGTTTCTAGTTTTGGAGCCTTATTGGATGTCGGGGCTGCAAGCGAAGCGAAATTGTTAAACACTGGTGAGTATAAATCTGTTCGGTAAGGTCTGCTTAGCACATCAAAAATGGTGAGGCGATTTTTACTCCAGCAGCAATTGAATCCTCCGAAATCCTCCCCGTGAACCGTATATTTTCCGCTTTTCTTTTCGCGTACAGATAGGCGTTTCTTATAGATTTGTAAATAAGGTTTTTACAAAAGAGAAAGTGAAAGTGGACACTTTCTATAAAGCTGGACTTTTGGACTCCTGAATTTAGTCGAAAGGACTGTCACGTTATTGTGCTGAATCTTTTTTGTCATGCGCATATGCATAGCTTTGCCAGAGGTTTAGGGGTTGTGGTTTTGGACAGGCATCTCACGCTAAACCCTGGAAAACGACAAATCGATTTTTCTAAGGGATGCCAAACAATCGCTGAGGCGCGTTCAATTCTTCGCCTCTTCCCCTCCAACGCAATCTCTTCCTCCATGCTATATTTTATTTAACTGGGCCAACAAACACCTTGTCAGTAATATCCGAAAAAAAAAAAACACGTTGAGAGATGCAATCAGATCCTTGACATAATCGAACGCAGTCAAAAAAAAATTGCAACGGCGGTGCCACCCATCTGAATGCGCCAGGGAATATGTCGAGCGCTGCACTTAGCGTTTATTCAAACCCAATGAATTTCCGCATCAGCTGGGGAGCAGGACCGCAAGGCCAGCAGGGGCTTTGCGGTGACCGATTCAGATTCTGCGGCGCTAGAGGCAAAAAAAAAACAGCAAAGAAAAAAAAAGAAAAAAATAGGGGGAGAGGAGAGAGAAAGTTTTTTTTCAGCTTTCCAACAGACGCATTGTCATGTTTTCATAAACTAAAACCAGTGGATCTTGGCAGCCTCGTCGCAGCCGGACCACAGCGCTGATGGGCGCTGGAAACCGCAGATGCTCAGGTTGAATTAGAACTTTTTTTTTTTTCTGTTATTTGAAATCAATCATTCTGGGGGCTTTTGGGACTACCGTGTGGATGAGTAATTACGATAAAGATCTAAGTGGGATCTCACGCCCCTTCCTCTCGGTATCCTGTGCCTCTCCTTCCGACATCGCAAATTGGCTCTATTGCTGCCGCCAGCCTAAAACTGCTGTCCCCGGTAGCCGGGGCTCCACAGCTCTTCGTTAATTTAAATGTCTCGAGAAACCTGTCTCGAGTAAGTTCCCCTCCGCCCCGGGTGGAAGGTTTCCTTCCACTTATCGCATTAGTATGTACCAGCCTCCTCTGAAACTCTGGCCGGTATTAATGATCCCTTTCTCCCCTTTTTTTGTGACGTATTCACTGCTTGCTTGTGCGGTTCCCGTCTCCGATGTTTTAATAGCCTGCCGCTCACCCAGTCCTCACCGGTTAAGAGACTCGAGGAATTTTTTCAAAAGGAGAACAAAGCGTTTGTCCACAAAACGTTGGCTTTTCACACGACGATTCCCCTCGCGCATACACAAGCGGGATACATACAGTACGTACCATTTGACTCCCCTCATCTTCAGCGGCGTGCCGTCCTCGTCTCACTATATTATGTGTTTGTGGGTTTTTTTAAATACGGACTTACAGGATTTCTTTCACTATTTATTTCATTTATTTCACCGTTATTTATTATTTTCTGTCATTCTCTCTCCCTCCCTTTGTTTTGTTCCCAGCGTGAATGGTGCGACGCTTGTCCGCCCGGACAGGCCCGCAGAGGCTCCCAGCAGGTAACGATTACCTCGCGTCGCCGCCAGAGCCGCTGTGGTGGCGTCAGCGTCTTTATTGAAAGCCTTCGCGCCGTACGCTCTCGCTTGAAGTGACTAAAACCCGGGCCGGCCTCGCGCGCGCGACGTAACAGGCGGCTCCCTCTCTGGGGAAGAACCCTGGCTCGTCATCTTGACGCGTCAAATGAGGGGATCAGTATTGTGAGACATGAACCGACGCAGGTTGGTGGATCGGTGCGCCCGCTGGAGTTTGAATCCATAAAGCGGCATAGACAGGTGAGCGGAGCTTGACAAGGCTCCGATGCCAGACAAGGGGGGGGCAGGGGGGGCAAGGTATGAATACCGATTTGAGTCTGATCCAGGGTTTCCGACAAAGACGGAGCCGGCAGGCAGCGGCGGGGTGGGGGTTGGAGGCGCAGCCGGACACGTGTCGGCGCAGACGAGACTAGACTGTGTCCCTGCCACCTTTTCCAAGCAGTGGGCGTTCTCCGATTTCTCACCAAAGAGGGCCACTCAGTCAGAGGTTTTTCCAGAGGTGGCCAAAAACAACAAATTCTTCTTTTTTTTTTAAGTAACCGTAAGACATGAGGACATGAGATGGTTAATCAGAAGGTTTTTTTTTTTCTCCATTTTTGCTTCATTATTAAAATAATGCGCTTTTGGATCGGCCTAGTTTTTGGATCGGCCTAGTTTTTCGCTATGCAGTTCCGTACCAGTCGCTAGATTTCGCCTTCGATACCATCTTTGAGCTGTTTTTACACGAGCAGGTTTTACACCGCTTTTATCATTACGATCCAGTCGGACTGGGCAGTAATTGCTTAACACTCGCTGTAACAGCGTCTCCGTGGTAACACTAACACGATACCAACCCAGATTACTTTGAATTATTTAAAGCTGTCTTTCCTGCGGTCCCCCTTGCAGCCCCAAAACGAATCGCCACCGCACTTGCTTGTACAGTAGTTTGCGCGAAGCAATGCCGAGGCCGTGTTATCACGTTAGAGGCGAGGGCACGATTTCAATATTATTTCGGCGCGTCAAATCGTACCCGCTATAAATGTTCCCAATTCCGCAGTGCTGGCGAGGAAAATTGGTTTTGAAACACAAAACCCAGGGCCTGCTGTGGCTTTTGTTATCGCCTCAATTTATATTGAGCTCCTTCCTTTGTTTATGTCCCACTCTTCTCGAGCTAACTTTATTTTTGGACCGAACAGCTCCTGTGCCTGTTTGATTAATGTGTATGTCATGAGTTGCGTCTCCAGGTTAGGGCCGGGAGAATCTCCCCGGAAATGTGTTTTTCTTCAGCACTGGCTCCTCCACGCCATCTTTTGCCTATGACGACATCTGCTTTGAGAGTATTTATTGATTTGCTGGATCTTAAAAGTGCCACTCCATTATTTTCTACCGGCTAAAGCTAGGAACCGTCTCCGAGTGAATCGGGACAGTGTGCGCGGATATCTTGACGGATACGATTCAAAGGAAATTCCATTAGCGAGGAACATGTCGAGCAAATACGACACAGCCCAGAACTGTGCCTCGGCTGACTTTTAGTGTTGGGCGTGAGTCATTCTCTTGTCTCCTATTCGTGCCATTAGCATCCAATAAGTTATCAGAACTCAGGTCCCATTTTTCAATTCGATTTCTTTGTCAAACACAAAAAAATCCGAGCCATCCCTTTTTTGCCAAAGAGTCAGAGTGACTCGACAAATTCCGATCGCTTTAGTCTTGGAAAAGTTCCAGGCAAATTTGAGAGAGAAATTCCCCCCCCCATGTGTATAAGAGACAGCCCCCCCCTCCCTAGGCTGAGGCTAGAAAAACAGGTTTGAGGAGACCGCAGCGAATTTGACGCTCAGAATCAATTCATCCGTGAGTCCAAGGGAACCTTTGTGCTCGATGAAAGCATTTCCTTGTGATGTTCCGGGGGATATCGCGCTCCCGGGAGGGGGGGGGGGGTAGAGAGACAACCCGTAAACATAATGCCTCGGGCCACAGCTGCTGTCATCAAAAACAAATGATCTGGTCGCGCCAGACTGTCAGCTGATGTTCCCACAATGAGAAACTCCCTAGGATTAAAAACCACAAGCAAGATGGCGCAGAGATAAAGACGCAGGGGTTTTTTTGAGCCAGAGCTGTGTCATCATCGGCCGCATTAGTCACATTCACAGGAAACATACCCCGTGGCTCCCAGGGCAGGGGAAGCCAAACTAAAAACAAATGGATCACGGAGAGGCTCCGTTTGAATTTTCCTCCAGGGCTCCGCTTCGTTGAGGTCCCGCTCAGCTCGCTGAGCAACAACCCGGCGCTCGCGCAACCGGTTTCCGCGGCAGGGGCCGCTGAGGTGAGAGGGAGCAGGGCGGCGGAGGGAAAAGCGCTCCTGACGTCGGGCAGGTCATTGAAAGGCTAAGATAACGGCGCGCGGCGGAAAGACGAAAAGGGGAGACGAGATGAGACAGCGGGAGCGACCGATGAGGCATGGAGAGTAGAAGCGGATAGGCTATGTGACGAGATGGCAGCATTTTGTGTGCGGGCGCGCGCGTTCGTCACGCCCTTCCGCAAACGGAAGGGCCATAAAGGCGAGCGCGCGCCTCCTTTTGCACGCTCGCAGTCCTTTCGGCCGAAAATGCAGTGTCGCACCGAGCCGCGACGCGGAGGCCTGTGATCCGTAGGCGCGGAATCGGAAGAATACGCCCCTCGACAATTGTCCCGCGCTTAACGATAAATCCCCGTGTTTAGAGATTAGCAGAGCTGTCGGGGTGTAGAATGTGAAAAAAAAAAAGTGGTTTTCATCCCTGTTCTACATGGCAGTGTGACTGGAACGCTGCCATACAAGACAAAGAATTGGGATACTGCATTGAAAAGGTGTACTGAGGCAGGTAAATCAGGTAGCTTTTATTTATTTATTTTTTTAACGATAAATCCCCGTGTTCACCCGCTTAACTTGGCCGAGGCCAGGCGGCGGCGGGTGGGCCGGCGTTCTTCCGCCCGCACCGCGGGTGTCGTAGGGATATCGAGCACTCGGCTGCGTGTGGATGGCGGCGACACCTTTTTTGATACATCGCAATGCCCCGCAGTGGAGTCCAACTGCTGGTGATCGGCGTGACGCCCCATCTCTGGGGGCGTCACGCGATCGATTCAGCTCAACGGGCATCCTATATCACATACCTAAGGGCACGCCGCCCGTTCTTTGCAGTCGCGTTACATTTGGCTCTCAGCGCCGGCGGAGGCCAAGGGTTGGCTGTCGTCGTCCTTCTGCTGGCATGCGGGCGAGTGGTGTACCATGGTTTGTTCAAGACAGATTCCAAGCCCAGCGCTTTGGGCTGGAGAATCCAAACAGCTTTTGGAATGGAGACGTTGATTCGTTTTTTTTGCAACAGTTCTCACCCGCTCCAAAAGTGACCTTTGTGTCGAAAGTTTTAAATCCCCTACATGTGGCCAGCTCTGCACAGATTGACGGCAGGGCAGGGTAAAATCCAGACCTGCCTGATGCGTCCGCCTTCTGTCGTTCGGCTCTCGTAAGTTTTGCCATTTGTGGATACGATCATGCCGCCACGTCATTAACTCTAAATTCAGTTCATCATTGCACCTCCCCCCACGAATTCAACGAATTGACCCCCTATGAAGAACTCACTGTTAAATCATTGTGCAACTGAGTGACAGACACCTGCCGTGAGCATCAAGTGCTTTACGAGAATCTTTATTTAAAAAATGTATGGCTATGGGCCCTGAGGTCGCGCCCAGCAAGGAGCTTTGATCGATCAAAATCAGGCCTCTGATTGCTCAAATCATGGGAGTCGGCGCATCTGCTTATCACGTTCGTTCTTTTTTTTTTTTCTTCTTCTTTTGAATGATTGCCCACTTTAACGTGTGGATTTGTAAATGAAGCTGGGCTTTTTCATTTTGCCTCAGGGGACTTGCTAAGTAGGTTTACGTATTATAAGGAGATTATCAGAGCTGTCGGTGGAGAATGTGAAAAAAAACAAAACAAAAAAAAAAGTGTTTTTCATCCCTGTCATACATGGCAGTGTGACTGGAACGCTGCCATACAAGACAAAGAATTGGGATACTGCATTGAAAAGGTGTACTGAGGCAGGTAAATCAGGAAGCTTTTATGACAGAAGAGGCTGAGGAGGGATTAAAGGCATTCCTTTTTTTTTTTTCTTTTTTTTTACCCAGGGGCCATTCCTGCCGCTAGTGTTCTGGTTATCTGTGCAGCAGAGAACGGAACCTTTTTCTACCAAATGAGCTGGTTTTGATTCCCGATCGGTTCCAAAAAGACACATGAAAGATCTAGATTTAAAAGGTAGTTTGGGTAGTCCATTGGAATCGTAGCAATAATCCAAAAATGTTGTTACTGCCAGCCTGCCATTGGGGTTTTTTTTTTTTTTTTTTACACAGGAGCTACCACATCCTCCCTTTGGGATAAAATAGACCTGGTCTCTTCTCATCATCCGAGGAGGTGCCCAGAGAGAACTCCCTCCGGAGCAGTAGGTTCTGTCAATCCGAAATAGCGCAAGCGCATGATCAACAGCCCGGGCTGTCTTCTCTCGCAAAGGCTGAGGAGGGATTAAAGGCATGCCTTTTTTCTTTTTTTTTTTTTTTACCCAGGGGCCATTCCTGCCGCTAGTGTTCTGGTTATCTGTGCAGCAGAGAACGGAACCTTTTTCTACCAAATGACCTGGTTTTGATTCCCGATCGGTTCCAAAAAGACACATGAAAGATCTAGATTTAAAAGGTAGTTTGGGTAGTCCATTGGAATCGTAGCAATAATCCAAAAAAGCATTTTGTTACTGCCAGCCTGCCATTGGGTTTTTTTTTGTTTTTTTTTTACACAGGAGCTACCACATCCTCCCTTTGGGATAAAATAGACCTGGTCTCTTCTCATCATCCGAGGAGGTGCCCAGAGAGAACTCCCTCCGGAGCAGTAGGTTCTGTCAATCCGAAATAGCGCAAGCGCATGATCAACAGCCCGGGCTGTCTTCTCTCGCCGAGAGCTCGCTCGCATTTTAACCAGGCCTCCAAATGTCCAAACCTAAAAGCACTTTTTAGAGACCGAAGGGAGGAAGAAAAAAAAAATATTCAATGATCATCTCGGCCCATGCCGGACCTTCTTAGCAGCAGCTTCGGCGTGGGAATGCAAAATAGCTCTCCACTCAATCGATGGCGGCTCCTTTTTATTGAACCGTTGGCGCTTGGCTGGGGGAAAGACTTTCCAAAATGAAATGGAAATGATCACCTCTGTCCTTTTTGACATATTTAGACGTAAGGGAAAAGATTCATCCCACCCAGGTGCAAAGCTGTCTACAATCCCTCCCCAGGGAAGAAAGGCGGACAACGGCGCACTCCGCGGGGGGAGGCTTTTCGGATGTGGCTGTTCCCATGGTTACGTGAAACTAGAGCATTAGACATTTGCGAAGTAGCGCGCCGCACACTGCCGTACCGTAGTGGACACAAGTGGGGCCCGGGTGGATAAACAGAGCTGGTTGGAGGGAACACCGGTAACTCTCACTGTGACTTATCTGTGAAAAGTGTGAGCCGGTTGCCAAGGGCAACCGCATATCACAGCACATCACGTCAAGTCATACTGAAAGTATAGACTAATAGAACCTTTAAGATGAACGAAATAGCTCCGACCTTTGTGGCTGTCCTTCCACTTCACGTAATTCAATTTGTTTTCCCCCCCGTATGGCTATGAAGAGCTGCTGTCAACAAACTGCCAATGCCAATGAATAAGTCGTGAAATTTCAATAAAAAAAAAAATGAATCAAAAACATATTTCAATCACGACGAAATGCCTTTCAATGAATACAATTTGGGTTCTTCAGGGGTTCAACGTTTCAATAATGCAAACAAGGAGTTTCCCTGCTGTTCTGCCGGCATCGGGAGCAGACGCGACGCCGCCGCTGTGCGGTTGCTTTAGTCAGACTCGGGGCCCTTGAACCTCCTTCTTTCTCACATTCGCCGCCGCCGTCCCACCAGCTGTGTGAGCTCTCCACTTCCTTCTCTACCTCATTCAAGCTCCTTTGGCCCTCCCTCTCTCCGTCCCATGCCCGGGCTCCTTAACCGGCCCTCGCAGAGCTATTGTGTCGCTGAGGTCGTGTCTGCTCCGTTGGCCCGTTAGGGGGTCGTCGTGGTTTGCGACGTTGCTTTTAATTTCATCTCCCGCCCGTGAAAAACCACAGCCACCCCAGTGCCCATTCGAACCCCGCCACCGTTGTATTTGCGTTCCACTTTGCATTTACACCTCGAAACGAAGTTCAGCTTTCCCCCCGGGTATTTGGCATCCAAGTCCTTGCTCCCGGTACGGCGCGCTTCCTCGACTGCAAGGAGCGGCGATCCGATGCCAAGGTCACGAAAATAGTCTCTCTCCATCTCTCCAATATTCCCGTCAGGTTCTGTCCACCAAAACGAAAGGGGGGTTTGACTGGTTGCCAAGACGACAACTCGAGAGACACGTTATGGGCTTTTTCCACGTAAGCGGCTCCCACCATCCTTCCCGTGTCCAGCTGGTCCACTCCTCCACGCACCGGGTTCCTTCACGTGAATTATGAGCAACACATTCCTCGCAGCGCCAACTGAATATTTCCGTCGACAATATGTTCACGAGGCATTCATAAAAATAAAAAAAATGTGCACGCGGAATGGTGTGCTTGTTAGGTCGCACGTCGTCCTTTTGTTGCTTTTTAGAACCGCCAGACCGCAACGCTTGCCTGTAAACCTCTTAGGTAAACGTGTCCCTCTTTTCAAACGGAGAGCGCTGACGAGCTGAGGAGAGGGTCACAATGGCTTCCGCGAAACGTTGAAACGTGTAAGATTAAGTGTATTTTTTTTTTAAAGGAGACTGGTCGGCGTGTCTGGGCCGGTAAAGCAGTTGCTCGCGTTTGGGACGCTGGACGGAAAACGAGCGAGACCCAAAAAAAACGGAGTCTGGGCTGATGCCCAGGCGCGCGTGTGTGACGCACGGGCCTGAAGTTGGAAAAAAAAAAACGCTTGACCTGCTCGCCTCCCGGCTGCTCAGCGTTACCGCCGATGTCATTGTTCTGTGCAGGTCCAGCGTGTGACTGACTCCCTCTTCCTTTGTCGCCCTGTGTGTCTCCCCCCCCCCGTGGCAGGCCAGCTCCCAAGGCTTCGTCGGAGCAGGACGGCAGCGGCGGCGACAAAAAGGAGCGCCCCATGAGCACCATGAGCGAGGCCTCAAACTACACCGGGGGCTCCGACTACAGCGCCTTCCCTGGCAGCCCCACAGCCACCGCCGCCACAGCCGCCACCACCGCCACCACCACCACCACCACCACCACCACCTCGTCCACACGGGTCAGTCTCAATCCAGACATGACATGCGGATACATTTATAATCGGACATACGGCCCGGAACTGGATAGTCAACATTTTGCACAAATGGACGGACAGGGTGGGTGGAATTGATGGATGTTCTCCCTGACATCTCTCACGGTTGGTTGTTTAGGGCCTGGTAAGTTTGATGGAATGGTGGTAATTGATGAAAGTGACCCACACCAAGATAAAAAAAAACATCAGTGCCGCTGCTCGGTTAAGCTCAGGGTCCAGTTGGTCTGGCAGGTAGCTGGAGCGGATACATTTATAATCGGACGTACGGCCCGGAACTGGATAGTCAACATTTTGCACAAATAGACGGACAGGGTGGGTGGAATTGATGGATGTTCTCCCTGACATCTCTCACGGTTGGTTGTTTAGGGCCTGGTAAGTTTGATGGAATGGTGGTAATTGATGAAAGTGACCCACACCAACATAAAAACATCAGTGCCCGCTGCTCGGTTAAGCTCAGGGTCCAGTTGGTCTGGCAGGTAGCTGGATTAAAAGGACCCCAAATGGTTTTATAAATAAATGGGACTGCATTTTCTCCCTTTTGGAGGTTTTGAAAACATTGGTGAGTCGTCCGCTGGCGCTCGGCACTCACTCTCCTGGATCGGGTCCGTGCGCTATTGCACAGTGAGCCATTCAAACACACGGCAAATACGTATGCGCGGGTAGATTGAATCCAAAAGTGTGGTGCCTCGCCTAATCTGGCCAAAGGAAATCAGTCAACTGCGTCGTTTCGTGCGATCAGGTGCAGTCGCTATTTTTTTGACCAAGCCGCGTGGTGTCAAACAGCTGAAGATGAAGCTGGAAATATTTTGCGGTCTAAATAACGAACCTGTTTTTGTTGCTTAAAATGCCGCCATTGATACAAGATACGGGCGAATTCCCATGATGCACTCGGACTCTCGAGCAGCAACAACCTGTCCCGACAGCGCTTTGAAAAAGCTGGCTCAGGACCTCAGGACCCCTCGCATCGCTCTACTATTGACTATTGTTTATAAAAAAAAAAAAGTGCTGTGGGGGGGGGGGGCATATTTTTCCGTAAGTTCGTTTTGATGTACTGGGAATATGGGATAAGCTTTATTTAATGAGCAGAATGCAACTGCCCCTGTGGTTGCTTTTAATAGATGCTAAAATGCTACTGTCTTTTAAACAAATATATCAATGCACAGAACAGTAGTCGGGGGAGGGAAGCTTATATTTTGGGTTATTCTTTGCCGTCTCTGTATCTCTGAAGTTCTACCCGCTGCTGTGTCTTCTCTGTGTAGGCAGTACGAGAGGGAAACAGCCACAATATGCATTTCAATCAGTGTAATGTAATGTAAATGAGCTGAATATGATATATGTGTTCAAATGTTCTTGTTGTTTTTTGTTTTTTTTCGACAGCCCTCCAGGTCTTCCAAAAAAATTCACAACTTTGGCAAGAGGTCAAACTCCATCAAGAGGAACCCCAATGCCCCAGTGATCAAAAGCAACTGGCTTCATAAACAGGTGCAGGAGACCCACAGTATGTGTTGGGTGTGTTTGCGTTTGGTGTGGGAGTGAGAGTGAACAGGCAGAAGACAGGTGAGGAATTATAACGGGGTTATAAGGCAGATATAAAAGCTGAAAGATGAAAAAAAAAAAATCCTCATATGGAGTACATAAATAGTAATAATGTTCATTGTATTTTAGTAACCACATTGCATCAGAGTAGATATAATTTAGCAATACTTTTACGTCTTAACAAATGTTTTTTTTGAGAGAAATATAAAGTATCATGACATATACATATACATTTACTCCAAAGATGGACTTGTCAGGACTTGTGTGTTTCAGTATTGAGTCTACTTATTGCATATTTAACGGATACCTGAGTATTAACCTGTGTGGCTGAGTAGCCGAAGTTTAGTTTGTTTAGTTTGAGATTCAGAACTCGTACACGGCCGCTGCCAGTACCCCCGCGTTTCAGCATCATTCTCCGGATTCACAGCGATTGAAGAAGTATGGATTTCACGTCCCACCAGCAAACACCTCTGAGGGGGGGGGGGGGGGGGGGTGTTGTGTCACATTTGGCCTCTGCCAACAATTATGAACAATTTGATAGAAAAACAAAGCAATTGTCTCAGAGGAGGAGAATAGAGGCTGTTAACAGAGACCGCCGCAGGGAGAGAAATAGAAGATCAGACAAGAGATAAGAGGACAATAGGCGTCGTGCGTGTGTGTGTGTGCGTGCGTGCGTGCGTGTGTGGGTGAGGGGGGGGGGATTTGTGATTCTGTGCAGTTACTATTCTTCGGCTGAACTCCGTGATTTTTCACCCCTGCAGGACAGCACGGGCATGAAGCTTTGGAAGAAGAGGTGGTTCGTGCTGACAGACATGTGCCTATTCTACTACCGCGGTGAACACACCCACGACCGCACCCACACCCACACCCACGCCCACGCCCACACCCACGCCCAATCGTCGCTCTCTTATGTTAGGGGACTTGGATGACTTTGCATAGACTCACTTTTGTGTCCCTGAAGAACCTACCCTAGTCCTCACAGCTAACCTATACATATGTTCTCCTCATTGGGGACACGTTTTCTGTCCAGGGACGAATTCCACTGCTGTGGGGTGACCGCTTTGAAGAACAGATTAGATCCTAACAACAAGCCTTTCGCGACCACTGGAATAAAAAAAAATTATAATAACATGCCGGAGGAAGATGATCGGGACATGTCGGATTGGTACTCTGAACTTAAAAAGAAGTGAATCCATCTTCTGTAGACATATTGAAACTAATTGGAGTATGCGCTCTCACGTGATGAGGGCGCATGATGTGGACCCCCAATGCAATAATATGCACTTGGAACCCCCTGGGGTCATTTCAGTTTACCCCCTAGGGCCGTGCGGTTCACCTTGTACGTGTAGATGAGTGCGGACAAAGATGTCTTTCGGGTTCAACAGGGTTCAAGAGGTCAAGTGCCCTTGTCAATTAGTGGTGGCCTCTGTTTAACCCAAAGTACGCAACACCCATGCTGCAGCACTCATTTTCGAACTTTCCACTTGAGCAAAAGCTCGTCGCCTTCTCCTTCCACGTTTCTCCTAATCCCTAGGGAGAGATTTCTCCGTCTCCTCAAATTGACAAATTAGCTGCTCCCAGAGAGCAATCGGAAGAGGAAAACTAAAAAAATCCCAGGGGAGAATTGGATGTTTACCGGCTTAGCCTGCGAGAGACGGGAGACGGGAGGCGGCGTCCCCTGGAAGGACAATGACATGCCCGGCGTGGCCATAATCACGTTTTCGTTTTCATTTTCCCCCTTTCTCTCATTTTATTGCAAGTTGGATGGTGTTTGCGGAGAGATGGAGTGGTAGAAAATCTTTCGGATGACGAGCGTCCCTCCTGCGGCGATTATTTATCGCTGCGTTGAGGCGGCGAAGTGATGACTCCATATTTGGGAGAAATGTGTCCTTGTGTTTGGTACGGCTCCCAAAAAAAATAATATGAACGATGAACCTGTGCAAATCCTTGAGCCTTCGTTTTTCTTTATTTATTCTGCATTGATTTATTTGTTGAATTTGGGTCCAACGAAAAAGAAAAAAAAAAAAAAAACGCAACCCGGCTCTTCTCTTTAAGTAAAGGACGGGAAGATATGAGAGCAAAGGACGCCCGCGGTTATGCGTCGCACACCGCTGCCTTGTCATTGGCTAATGGAGACGGATAAGTAAGCCGTTGTACACACACGCGTTCACACGCTCGGGGAGCGCAGAGCCTCTAACCGAACTTATTCCCACTTAAAAACCCACTCGTACACACAGGGCCCCCCCCCCCCCGTCCTTCGGAGGACGCAGGGCTGTATACCTGAAGCGCCTCCCCGCATGCCAACGCACTCGTTCCTTCTTTTTTTCTTGCTCTTTCTGCTCATTCCGCGTGCTCTGTGTAACTCAATAATTCAGCAGCGGTGAGGGTGGCGAGGGTGGGGGTGGGGGGGCGGGGGGGGGCGCAGTAGATGCCTGGCTCACTGTGCGGCCTGGGCTAAAGCAAACAGCAGCGGCGCTGCCTGCGGGCTCTGTGTTTTGTTTTTTTTTGTTGTTTTTTGTTGTTGCTGTTGTTGCGCAACATTGATCGCATGGCAGCGTCTCGCATCTTTTTTTTTTCGTTTGTTTTTTTTTCCTTCCTCGCGTCTGGAATGGTGAGAGAAAAGCAAGGGTCCTCGGCGACGCTGTCGCTGCAAGCATGATGTTTAACCGCTTGTCCGTCCATCCCGGCTCTCGTGAACGCGAAAACCTTGTTTTTTGGCCTCGCGGATGTGGCGCCTCCGAGGGAGCGCCGTTTAATTTGCCCGGAGCATCCGCTTGGAGTCGGAGAAGACCTTCATTTGGTCATCTCACCCTTTTGGCGGTAACTCTTACGCTCGACAGTGACAAAAATCCACTCGCAATACTCGCCGTTTGTTTTTCCCTTTTTCTACTTCCCCGAATGACTTGACACGGCCCCTTGGCTTACCTCCCCCGCTTCCAAAGTGAGGAGCAAACACCATCGCGGTGGCCGCTCAGATTCCTCCCAAGGGCAGATGGTCATTTTTTCGTGCTCGCATGTTGTCGTGCCACTCTCCTGACTTCTTCCGTTTTCTCTACCGCAGATGACAAGGAAGACAACATCCTGGGAAGTATCCTGCTGCCGAGCTTTCACATCTCCATGCTGTCCGTGGACGACCATATCAGCAGGAAGTACGCCTTCAAGGTACGCTGGGGTTCACTTTTAAGCATTCGTAAAACCAGTCCCACATTCACAATCGGCGCAGTGAAGAACAAAATGTAACGAAAAAATGCGTAACGGCTCCTGCGGGCTGGTGCTGCTTGGACTTACAGATCCGCTTACACATTCACACGGACACAGCCTCTATCGCACCGTTCTGTGGGCCGAAGTGATATAATGAAAGGAATGCGGAAGAAGTGTGAAGAAAAATGTTTTCTCAAGGTCACCGTCCAAAGCTGCTGGGAAAAAAAAAAGAAAAAAGATTTGCTTGTCCTCTCTCACCAATGTATTGGATCTCTCTCTCTCTCTCTCTCTCTCTCTCTCTCTCCAGGCCACCCACCCCAACATGCGAACATATTATTTCTGCACCGACACCGCCAAAGAGATGGAGTCCTGGATGAAAGTGATGACGGATGCCGCTCTCGTCCACTCTGAGCCGGCCAGAAGGTCGGCGCACCACCGCGCGTTCACCGGTCACACTTTCGTACCTGCCCTGCATTTTCACGTTATCTCCTACCCCGTGGGGAAGCGTTAGGGTTGGCCTGAGCGCCTCCCTGCTGGGGATCAGGATTCATTTGCATTCAGGGCCTTTTTTCCCGAAGGAGTGTGGCCCGATGTGCGCCGACCCGCCTCCAAATGTGGTCCGAGGGATCTCAGTTGCACTGATACCGGTTCCGTTCTCTCTTTCAGGTCGGACAAGTTGAAAGTGGACCAACAGACGCCTCAGGAGTTGAACAACTTACTGAATCACAGGGTCCTAACCAGGCCTGAGATCCAGAACAATGAGCGCAACCGCGAGCCCGCGCGGCAACACTCCCTGTCCCGGGCTGAGGAGAAATGGCAGAAAGATTTCGAGAAACACAACGGCCAGAGGGAGCGGGAGTACTACACCCTGCAGCGGGACGGCGAGAGATATTCTCTGAAGAAAGATGGGGTGAGCTACATGCTCCAGAAGGAGGGCGACAAGTACCTCCTCCACAAAGATGGCGAGAGGTACTCGCTACGAAAAGACGGAGAGAAGTTCTCCCTGCAGAAAGATGGAGAGGTATACGCCATTCACCGGGATCTGGAGAAGTACGCGGTTCAGAAAGTGGGGGAAAAGTACACGGTGGCGCCGACGGAGGACAAATACGCCCCGGCCATAGAGGCCGAGAGGTATTTGCTCGCCAAGGACGGGGAAAAGTATGCACTGCAGAAAGTTGGAGACCGGCACGCGCTGAAGAAAGACGGAGAGAAGTATGCTCCTCAGAAGGAGGTGAGGCGACAGCTGTCCTTAAGGGAGACGGACAGGTACGGCCCAATGAGGGAGATGGAGAACAGATACGGCACGATACAGATTGTGGGGAAATACGGCACGCTGAAGGAAGGGCGGAAATACAGTACGCTGCGCGAAGGGGACAAGTACGCCACTCTCAGAGACGCAGGGAAATACGCCACACTCCGTGACGGCGACAAATATGGCTTCCAGAGAGACCCGAGCGAAGAGAGGCCCCTGACCAAAATCAGCAGCATCAAGCTGCAGCCGGCGCAGGCCGCCGCCATCGCCGCGGCGGTGTCGGAATCGCGCCAGGGCCAGGCCAACCTCGGGGTCCAGAAGCCGGCGGGGGCCAGCGACTCGGGGCGCGGGCCGGGGGAGCCGAGCGGGGAGTGCGGCGCGGCGGACGCGGACGGCGGCCCGGACCAGGCCCGGCTCGCGGCCCCCGCGCCGGTGCCGGAGCCGGAGAGGGGCTTGTCCAGGACCAGCTCCATGCAGCAGCTCGAGCATTGGGTCCGCGCGCACAGGTCGAGGGGGCCGGACGATGATGCCAGAAGGTAAGGCTGACCGGCCGTTTTTTGTTTTTTGTTTTTTGGTTCGAGGTGCGGAAACCCCCAAAAATGCGGCCCCGTCCCGCCATCTCCGCTTTAAGGTTCCACGAGTCTGCCGATGATGACCTCGCGACCTCCGGCATGCCACCTAAGTACTATTTTGAACCAAGCCCAGCGAGTAGGCGCAGGTGAACGCGCGAATATGGTCCCGCGTAGGACAGTGTTTAAAGAAACCTCAGCTCGTTCAACATTCTACGTGGTCGTCGGAGTAGACCCCCCTCAGAACCTTTGTGACCAATACGCGGGGCGCGAAGGACCGCGTCATTTTGGCCGCGACCAAGACACCGGGTTTTCATTCATTCCGCCGCGCCTGTGCGAGCCTCGTTCCCAATTTTCCTTTTTTTTTTTTTTTTTTTTTTTTTTTTAATAGGCGTTTTCTTTTTTTTCCTCGGGGATTTTTGCCCAGGCAAATGGTGCGGTTGTCAATAAAAAAAAAAAAAAAACCCTCCGGTAGAAAGCCATTATGAGCCGCGAGCTTAACGTGTCACCCGAAATACGGGGAAATGACAACTAACTGCCTTTACAGCTCTGCCTACCCCCCCCCCCCCCCCCCCCCCCCCCCTGCACAGTTTTGCTGCTATTTAGACTACTCTATTTGGACGTGCTGGTATTGGGGAATTGGAAAATCGCAAAGCTCCAATCGACTTATTGCATCGCCAATGGTACATATTTACCGTTGGGCTCCACAGCACCACCGCCGCAGTCAAACAGGCTCACGACAGGCTTCTGGCGTCTGGTCGTTCGAATGAATGAACGGGATTCTGAATCTTTTCGCCGCAATCACCCAACCGACGGGTGCGCCCCGCCCGCAACATCGCAAGCCGTTCTCATCTGTACAGTGGCCACTGTACAGTAATTATTGCTGCTAAATTATTTCTACCTCACTTTTTACCCACCTCTTATCTTTTATCTTTTATCTATATATAAATATGTGTATTTTTTT
>JAFBJU010000625.1:195202-208072 GCA_016785305.1 Colistium nudipinnis
GTTGTGTGTGTGACATACAAAGACAATAAAGTCTATTTCTATTTCTATCTCCCGCTCAGCCCCTCCCCCCATTTATTTGCACACGGCCGATCTTTCCTCGTCCTTGCTGCGACCTTGCCGGGGGCCAGGTCTGTGCATCTCAGCCGGGATTGCCGGATGTTTAGCCGGCACTGAGCAGTGCTCTCGCCAGGAAGAGCGCAACGGAGCGGCGGTGCAGATTGCCGACACTCCACTTGCTCTGAGCGCTCCCCCCTCTCCCTCTCCTGTCATGAATAAGTCATGGCAATAAGAGGGTAATGAGAACCGAGCGCGCCGGGCGCTGCCGACACGTTTGTCGCCTTTATCGGGACTTGGCACAAAGTAGAGACGTTTTGTTGAGGAACTTGTTGTTGGTTTTCTGCCTCGTGGGAATGCGCTGTTGGTGTGTGTGTCGTGCGTGCGCCGCGCGCGGGCGAGTGCCGATCCCTCTGCTCCCAGAAATGGTGTCTTCATTATCCCCCGCCCCCCCCTTTCCTTGTGAGGCACATGAAATAAAACAAGCAACAATTCTAATTAGTAGTTCTGCTGACAGCTCACACGGCGTTGTGAGTTTTGTAGTTATTTAAAAAAAAAAGAGGCAAAGTTTTAAGTAAGTACATTTTCCCAGCATTTCCATCAATAAAATAGCGGCCATGGTGTTTTTAAGTCCCCCCCCCCCCCCCCCCCCCCCCCCCCCCCACCCCCGCGCGTCCCCCGGCTATGGTGCAATCAGGCCAGAGAGTACTAAAGTGTATAGTTGTGTTCTAAAACTTCAGACAGCTGGATCAAAGTTTTTAAAATCACCGAGAGTAGGAGCAATCTGCTTGACTTACGGGGGATTTGTGGACAGTCTGCAGAGTTCCTTGTGGGGAAAAAAAAAAAAAAAAAAAAACTCTATCCAAAAGAGCAATAAATAAATAAATCACTCATCCAAATTGATTCGTCATCTCGCAGGCTGCGATGTACCGCTTTGCCCAAATGTGCCGCCAATTTTGGAGCGCATCAGGAGTCCGTCTCGTTGTTTTGCAGTCGGCTAGGCAAAAAAGAAAAAAAAAAAAGTGTTTTTCGCTGCGAGTGGCAAGGACCAGTGAGTAAATAAAAAGGAAATCAATAAACTGCCCCAGATCGGAGACGTGATGACGTCCCCCCCTTCGTGCTTCAATTGTCAAGGGGCTGCATTTTATGGAGCGCTTTTTTATAGTGCTCCCGAGCGCTCAAAGCGCAATACACGAGAAGTCAAATGCATCAACACCCCCGTTCGCGCGGTGCTTCCGCGTACGGGACGTCACCCCGTTTATCACTCCCGACGGCACAGTCATCGGGTGCAGCTCGGGACAAGTGTCTCGCCCAAGGGCACCTCGGCGCGCACACCGGAGGAGCCAGGGATGGGAACCCCCTGACCCCTCTGGTGAGCGGGTGACCCGCTCCGAGCCGCCGCCGCCGCCACCGCCGCCGCCGCCCTTCGGAGGGCCTGAGCGGTGCCCCCCCGCGAGACCGGCTCTCGAAGGGGCTGAGGCGTTGAATTTCCAGGGGCCCCCCCTTGCCTCTTGGCAAATCTGTGACGTTTAGCCCACTCCCCGTATCCCAGGGGCGGCCGATGAGTGCTATCCTGGCCTTGCAGGAAGAGGGGACACCACGGTGGTCCGGCGTAGGTGACTCGCAGGAGCAAGGCGGACCGGTGTGCGCGGTTGTGCGGTTTCTGATGTGGACAGGAAGGTGTAAGAGCGACCCTGTGTAGGATCTGCAACGTCGCAGTTCGCGAAGCTGCACTTTGGCTTAAAATGTTCGGAGCAAGTATCGTCGGAATATTCTTGGAGGAAATAATGAGTATGCACAAGCGCGTTCCAAAAAACGCTTTTGTAGCGTTTTTTGGAAACTCGTTAAAATGATTCTTTCTTAAATGTGGGTGATTTTGAGGAAAATCCGCTTCAGAGGTTTAACCTTCACGTAACGGGAATGTAGAAAAAAAAAATGATTTGATTTTGTTATCCTCTAATTTTCTCACCCCCCCCCCCCCTTTTATTTGCCTGTTTTTCGTCCGGCCAGCATAACATCGTACCAGACCTTACCCCGGAACATGCCCAGCCACCGCAATCAAATTGTGCCCCGCTACCCGGAGGGCTACCGGACGCTGCCCCGCAACGGCATGATGCGGCCCGACAGCATCTGCAGCGCGGCGGGCTCCGCGTACGACCGCGCCCTCCGCCCCGCCGCCACCGCCGCCGTCGGCGCGGCGGAGAAGAGGCGGTCCATGAGGGACGACACCATGTGGCAGCTGTACGAGTGGCAGCAGAGGCAGGCCTTCTCCAGGCACAGTCTCGCTCCGCCAACAGGTACAGGTGGCCCGGACAGATAGGATGTTGTTTGCCGTGTACACTGCCAGGGCAAATTCGCCGTCCCACCCTCCGGCTGGCCTCGAAAGGCGAACGCAAATGCCCTTTTTTGGGCATTCTGAAATTCCCCCTGTTGTCGCGTGCGCCGCGTCTGGCGATCGCATCGGCCTTGCCGTCCTTCAACCACGAATCTGCGAGTTTCGGGTCACAGCTGACATCCCGGCTCGCAGTTGGATCAGGCTCTGTGAGTCAGCCTTGCTGCAGATTGGCCCCAGTGGCCACTTCTGTCGATGCTTGATTTGGGGGGGGGGGGGGGGGGGGGGGGAATTTAGGTTAAGCTGTCGATGCTTGATTTGAATGTTAAACGATGTTCACTTGCGTGTAACGTGGCATTTCCACTACAATTGGAAACTATTTCAAGGGGGGTTTTCCCAAGGGCCTTTGTAACTGTTTTGGAAGGAGCTATGTCCATGAAGGTTCTTCGTTTTATATGGTTTCAGAGGCATCGACGAAAAAGCCCGATTCGCTGCTATTTCTACAATTTCTTGTTTATTTTTTTTTTCCATCCTCCAAACATGTGGTAATATTAGAAGACGCCATCATTTACGCTCCTCTCGTAACTCTTGGCAGTACGAGACATTTGATTGTTTCATTAAGTCAAACTGCAGCTGTTATTTTAAATGTACAGTATAAATAAGACCGACGTTTCCCCTAATGTGGAGTTGTAAAACATCTACGCTGTCCTATATTTCATTTTGTCAGTCCGAGGTTTTTTTTTTTTCCACGCAAACTTAGACTCTGCCTTTCGCACGACCGTCCCGGCCGAATGTCTGTCGGCCTCCACGGTGACCTCCGTTTATCTCCTCCTGTTGTTTCGATTGCAGCCGCGGGTCATTACGGCACCCTGCCCAGCACAAAGACCATGGGCAACATCTCTGAGCACGCTGTGGCGCACTCCATCCCCACGTCGCCGTCCCACGGCTCCCTGGCCCTCTACAACGCGTTCTCCGCCTCCCGCCAGCCGGCCCCCCACAACCCCGTCAACCCCTTGTCCGAGGTGTCCTCGCCGGGGATCAGGGGCGACGGGACACTGGACCGCCGTCAGAGGGCGCACCTTGCCAAGGTAGAGCACTTGGCACTGGACTCGCGCCTTTGTTCGATATTTTAAGTCATACAAAAATTTGAATCGCGGTTAAAATGTAAAAAATTGGGTTGATTTAAAAAAAAAAAAAGCTTAAGATTGAATTCACGTTGGATAAGTATGCGGTGCATATCCCGAGCTCTACAGGGAGGATTTTCCAGAACCTGTCCTGTTATCCTGCTTCAATGCCACCTTATTTTAATTCCCAAGGGAGTTGAGTCCAATCGGCGTTCTGTGTTTGCTCACAAAGAAAGCAGATGTTGGCCGGTAGACAACAGGAAGCGGCGATGGCTGAATGTTTCCTATTGTCTCGGTCTCATTTTAGCAGGGTTCCTCCTTTGTGATCTGTCACGTAACTGAATGAATTTCTTTCATTGCATTTTCTTTGGCCGGTGTTTGGCGCATTATCAAACCACAAATCGTGGACCTAAAAATGCGAGCCGTTCATTGCCGTATGGTACAGTCGTTTATTTTTTAGGTTTTTTTGACCTATAAAATGTACGTTGTCGGTGCGTGGAGACACCGACATTTACATTTACAGCCTTTGTCGTTGTTCGGCAGATTGGTTTGCGCAAGGTGACGCACGACGAGCTTTACTGGGGATCCCGGTTGCGATCCTATTTGATGAAAAAGATTCGATTCGTTTCTTTAGATAGCCTTAAACAGTTGTATGACGGTACGGTGAGACAAAATGACAAATATATATATATATATATATATATATTTTATAATGTCCTTATAGGGGTTACAGGTCACTTAGTTAGGCATGCGCAGGCAATCGGTGCAGTAAAGCCGAACCCTCTATTGCCCTATTGTGCTTCACGATGCCATTATTTCATGCGCAAACATATATTATTCAACCAAATATCATTTGTGGATTTTCTCTTCATCCGTATTTGACTGCAGATATGTCGAGCCGTCAAACCGGTCGTCCGATTGTGTGCGACAACCTAACAAACCAGTTGTGTGGATGTGTGACAAATATCCTACCCACGCACGCGTATATAGGATACAGCACCGCACGCGCTCCGGGGTAACCGACAACCACATCGCACATGTTACTTTGAAATTAGACTATTTTTGACAGGTTGTGTTTTTTGGGGGGATTTTTAATACATGCCGCACAAAGCCACGTAACAACTTTTTTAATATACCACCTCCAACAAACCGTGGGAAAATCCACGACCGCGCCACCGTCGTCACGTGATGTAATCACTCAAGCAGTGTTCCATCCTGAAACATTTATATATTTCGAAAAACAATTCATAATGCGTCCTAAGCCGGGCAGTGTACTCGCCTCTTGCCCGGAGATAAAGGGGCATCGAGAAGGAATGGGCGGATGGTGAAGGTCTCCACCGTTGCAAGCAGGGCTTTATACCATGCGCTGTTGAAAATGATTTTAAAACCATTTATTTGCCGTGCTCTTTCTGCCATTTAAGAAAAGAGGGTCTAATGGATTGTGATCGTAATTGATAGATGGCTTTTTCTGAAAAAAAAAAAAAGTAGGGGAAAGTAGGTCCAAGTGTCCCCTGTCAAATTGAACGCCTTCTAATCCCTCTTCCACAGTACGGCTACCAAGCTGACCGACGATCGATTGCAGCTGGCGCCCCTCCTCCGACAATTACGGCGCAGTCCCTGCAGGGCAAGACGGTGAGTCTCGCAGTGAGACGCCCCCCCCCCTCCATTCAGTCCCTTCTAACTACTAATCCCCTGCCCTCAATACATTCTCACGGGGCAAACAGAGTAGAATTAGCCCAATAAAAAAAAAAAAAAAACTCGTTACCTGTTCTTCTTACAATTTGCGTCCCTGTGGCCGCTTTCCTACGTCGTGCGCGTGTTTGGGCCACTGTCCGCAGGAATGGCTCGGCTCGCCCGGCCAGTTGCGCGCCAGCGGCACGTGCCGCGAAAGACCTGCCGGCAATGTGGCACAGGGCGCCAGGAGTGTGTCAAGAGCAGCGAGACAAAAAAAAATCCCCCGCCTCATGAGACGAGCGTGTGCCACGGGAGCTGCCGTGCTGTTGGCCAGCGGCCGCGGCGATATGCCACTGGCTCCACCCGCGGGCAATTCACACGGGATTTGGCATTTTCTCTCGAGTGACCTTTATGTCTCGAAAAAACATCAGGATCACTTCCTGCGGTCTGACTTGACCAGCTCGTGTGAACTGCCCTCGAGCTCCTCTCCCTCTTTGCCCTCGGCCGCCTTCCTCGTCTCCCCAACATTTCTTCACTTTATATCTTTTACCTGTGTGCAGGTTCCCCCTGTTTAAACATGACAGATTCAGGGTTTCATTATGGCTAAATCCAGTTGCAAAGTATCAAATAAGCCTTGTGATTCTGCTGGGGCCAATATTTAATATTATTTTTGATATACATGTTATTTTTTGACTTTAAAGCCCAAAGCTTTCCCTTTTTTGACCCTGGCTCTGTTATAACGGTAACTTTTTTTTGTCCAACTTGCAGTGGCTCAAACGCGCCGTCGTGTCGTGTAGCTCCTAACCCCTTGTCGAGCAATTTTTTTTTTTTTTTTTTACCCTCAGAAAAACACGTTTACCCATGTTTCAGACTTGTCGTCATTTTTTGGGCGGCTCGCGGGCGAAATAAATCAGGTCGAATGCGCTCTTCAGAGATGTTTCTGTTTCCTCTCTGGTGGATGTGTCGAAGTGTCTGCTCATGTGTTTCCCAGCCACAGGTCACACCCGCAAACCTTTCTACATTTGCCTATTTAATCATTCAAGTATTCAAAAAAAAAAAAGCGGCACCGGAGCCACCGCGCTCCGTTCCCTCGCAGTCGGTCGCTGGCGTGTTGTTGACGTGGCAGCTCTTCTTCTTCTTCTCTCCCCTTGTGTGCGGCCCCCCCCGTGCAGCCCGAAGAGCTGACGCTGCTGCTGATCAAGCTCCGCCGACAGCAGGCGGAGCTCAACAGCCTCCGGGAGCACACAGTAACTCAGCTAATGGCCCTGGGTATGGAAGGGCCCAACGCCAAGGTCAGAGCTGAGTGTCGACACACGTGTGTGCATGTGCGCGGTTGTGCTCTCCCCCCAGCCCAGTGGTGGCGTCTGCAAGGGCAGGTTTCTTGTGGCGGCCGGCCATCTGCTTCGAATAGAATTGAACTTGGCGAGAGGCGAGAAGCGTTCCCCAAAATTCCATGAAGCGGTCCCATCTCGTCGGGAGCAGCGGCGCGACCGTCCGAGTGTTTTTGCGATGCGGCGTTAAAAAATGAATATTCTCTTACCTTACATTCTAGACTGCGGGAGAAAGTTTGAATCACGCAATTGTCGAAGGCTATCTGCAGTCGATGGTATTTCAGCATGGTAAGCAATGCACCATAGACTGCCCGTCTCTGTTTTAAAGACATGCCGGCAAAAAAATAGGTCACGGGCCAATGTCAATTAAATATAATTCCATAAAAGCACGGCACTAGGTTACCGTCAATCCTTTATGCGTAGAAATTCGAAAATATGCAAATACTGAGCGTATTTCTCGCTACCTACTTCCAACCCGGAGATTTTTCTACGGGCGAACGGGTCAGGAAAAACAACCCATAATGCATTGTCCGCCACGTTAGCGCAAGTTGTGTTTTTTTTTTTTTTCCCCCACAATTATTCCGTTGAGACGACGAGGACCGACATGCACGCAGGACACTACGGGGCCAACGCCAAGTTCAATTTTATTTCGCGGTACCGTTGTGGCACTGGTGTGCGCGCGGGCAGATGGGTGTGCGCGGGTGTGTGTGTGTGTGTGTGTGTGTCTCCTGCTGGGATTCGGTGCCTTGATTTTGGGCCCTTTTTTTTTTCTTCTTCGATTTTTTATGTTTGCCTTTCTGCATGTCAGCTTGAGGGTGCCCGTGCAGCTGTGAGCCAGGACAGCATGGAATGCATCAGAGCTGATGCATTAAACAACGTGGCGTTTGTCCTCCCCTTCCCAGCTTGATGTGCAACACAAGTTCTGGCCTGAACCCATCAGTGTAACGTGTTTTATTTATGTTCATTTATATGTTAACTTTATCCGTTCCAGGGGGGGTTATGTAAACGAGGCCAGGGACATTTTTATTATGGATGTGCAGCATGCCGCATCTCTCTAGTCTTCGAGATTTGAACATTTCCGGGCAAAAACGCAGCGTAGCATGATGTCATGTGATTTGGACGGACGACTAAAAGCTTTGGCTTTTATGTTTTTTTGTTGTTTTTTTCGCAAAGAAGGTATGCAAACAGTTTTAGGGTTCGACCGAAACATATATTGCAGGTATAATTGCATTTGGTTTTTTTCTGCATGCTCATGTGGTGACAACAAATATCGTATTCCTCATCTGTCACATCAACACGTATTTTCTTCTCTCAACTTACTGGACTCTCGCACTCGGGTGGCATTTTTTTCCCCCCCCCGAGTCCTCATAAAATATATTTTTCTACATGCACGTCAAGGCCTTCCTCCTCATGTAGCGCAAATAGCGGCGTAGCGCGGTGCGACGGCAGTCGGTTGAGCGATGAACGCGTCTCCGTTTGCGGCTTTTATGCCAACATTATGCCGTTTCATTAGCAGCGACGTAAGGGTTGGAGCGATTTGACGGTCCCATTAACCTTCCGCACACATAGACACACACGGAGGTTTCAGGGAAAACCCCCTTCAAGTGCACAGGGCTTTGTTCCCCGAAGCCTGTTCTCCATTTCACCTTTTCCCATTTAGCCGCTCCCTTTGTTTCCGCCTCGTCCGGATTAGGGTTTATTTATATTTCATTTCCATGCACCCGTGCGACAATACACCGCGGGACTGCAAATATTCCGTGCGACAACAACAACAAAAAAATTAATAAATAAAACCCCAGCGGCATCTGACGACCTTTCTTATTCCGCCGTTGGCTTTATAGGGATCAGTCGGGGTCGACGTGGTTCAGCCCTAAGACGCGACAGGTTCACAATTGGTCGCTGTGTCAAACGTCATTTTCGTCGCCTCCGTTATGAGCCGTTCATCGCCGGGCCTTTCAGTACCCTTCCCGTCTTCATGATCATCAGAGCGAACTATGCGAACTATATGCGGCTGGGATTCAAATTGTCCCAAATAATCACTATTCAATCTGCCGCTCGTCAACTCAAACGATATTCTATATTACATACCTTCTCTTCTTCTTTCTACAATCTCTCTCATCCAGTTGAAATGTGTCTCTGACTGCCCCCTTTTTTATTCCCTTCCTCTTTCATGTCGCTCCTTCTCCCGCCCGCTCCTTTCCCTGTCTTTCAATCGATGTGGCCTCACCTTCCCTGCTCCCTCTCCCCCCCCNCCCCCCCCCCCCCCCCCCCCCCCCCTCCTCCTCCTCCTCCTCCTCCTCCTCCTCCTCCTTCCTTCTTCTTCTGCGGCTCCTGCAGACTGATGTTCTTTCACATCACCTCCAGAGGAACCTTATTTACCTGGAAAGCCAGGTGAGAATGTCGGAGCGAAAAAACATGGCCCCCTGTCTGTCTCTTGGCTAATTCCGCGCCTGTCTTGATTTCCTCACTTCATTTAGCCATTTTGCCGGGACACAAAATATCTGCTGATGCTGAGCTGACCGCATGTGAAACATGGCGTGGTGTGCGTGACACGCTTGACAAAGCAACATCAGTTAAGGTGGATCTATCGTCGCAAGGCCTCATGGTTGATTAACTAAGTGCGCTGAAGTGCAGTGCAGTGCAGTGCAGTGCAGAGGACTTTTGCAGGGGGTGGGAAATCGATAGGAAACCTGTGGTGATGTATGGCAGTTTCAGTGAGCAAATGTGCAAATGATCTACAAACGTGCAATATGCGCAAACATTGATTCGTTGGAGAGCAGATCTCGAAATAGCCCGGGACAGGATCCCTATTGGGCAGTGAAGTCAGTTCGAAAAAATCCGTTGCCCCGGAGCCTTTATTCTGGAAACAAACACAGGCAAAGGATAGGAGCGCGCGATTTACATTTCCGCTGAAGACGTGTATGGTGCGTTTGCCCCCAACTGTTTGTGCCACAAATGTTACTTAGGCGCGGTGTTAACGCCAACGCTCCCAGTGGCCGTTTCATGAGCGCTGTATGGCCGAATGCTCAGTGGGCCGGACTAATTGGAAAGCAAAGCAAACCAGCCGACAGTTCACAGAAAAGGCGCTGTTTATTTTTGCTCTGTGGGCCTCCTACCGCTCTCCTTGCCACAGTTCTTGCATTATTGAATGCGAAAGCTCGGCTCTGAAAAGGTCACGTGCTTTCGGGGAGAGAGTTTGCCTCGGCCGGGATATGTCGGGGTTGAGCGACAAAAAAAAAAAAAAAAAGATTGTTTCAGGATAACGGCGCAAACAGCGCGTGCAGAAGCCCGGCCCCGTTCAAGGAGACACTTTTGTTATTGCGCCATTAGAAATGTCACGGGCTCCTTCCGCCGTGCACAGAATGAACCGCATAGTGCCTAACGTCAAATGCCAGGAGCGGTTGGACGTAGTTGCTCGAAATCTATGGGCTGAAAAACGATAAATACGTTTCGAGAACGGGGGCCAGATTGCCCCCG
Source organism: Colistium nudipinnis (assembly GCA_016785305.1). Lineage (NCBI taxonomy): Eukaryota > Metazoa > Chordata > Actinopteri > Pleuronectiformes > Rhombosoleidae > Colistium > Colistium nudipinnis. Next base: position 205,195 of record JAFBJU010000625.1, read on the forward strand.
GCCACCGCAGCAAAGGTCACGCTAGGAAAAGCGGACCGTCCCATGGCAACCAATGGCCGACCGGCGGCGCGGCCGACATCGCACACCCGGTTGGCTCAGGGCCTTCGATCATGTTGACCAATAAGGTAGACGGTAAGACACTGTGCCGCTGTGTTGTTACACTATTCTATCCTCTTTCTTCACGGTGCTCCACTAGACGAAGGAGAACGAGCCTCTAATCTTCATGATTCACACTATGATCGAGAACTCGGCTCCGAGGCCCCAACTCTACCAGCAAGTAAGGTCTTTGGCAGGCTCTGGCTTGAGACGCTGTCCGGGGAGTGTGTCATTTGGACGTGCTGTGTGTATTGCTGTTGTTGGGTCAAAAGCGCGCGGGGCATTGTGCAATCCTCGGCGCCGTCAATTTCCGGGGGGGGGGTTCCCCAAAAAACAAAGTTTGACTTCTGGTTGGCGGGTTTTTCGCTCAACAACAGGGATAGTCGTTCCGTTTTTTCTTCAAATTCAAGAGTGCAATCTCGCTCAAGCCGCCAATAAAGAGCGGAACATTTCACATATGCATTCACGCTATCGTCGCCTCAGCTGGGACTCGCTTTCCCCAAAATTGGACACCTCCGTGAATGCGCAGCAAACTCTTGAATTTGAAGTCGACGGAATCGAACAGCAGACCCAAACCAGACCTTTGCCCCGTTGGTCCAGTGGTTGTGTATCCAACGTCCTACCCTTTGCCATCCCCCATTTGCTTCGGAACTTCTCCAAGCGCCCAGCCCTTCCATTAGCCGGGTTTTCCCCCGGGGGGGGGCCATCGCATCCTTTGCATAGTGTATACGAAGTTGTGTTTGGCCCCGGCGCATCTCATTTCATTCCCTCGCCGTCCGATGCTGTCGGAACGGACCTGAGGCACAGCATGGCTTATGGTGTGATTCCATCGAGTCGTGGTGTTCTCCTCTCACCCTCCGCCCTTCATTGTTGGGTCACACTTTGGGAATGCTGTGGATGTTTGTCGTCAAAGTCATCTGTCCAGGTGTTCTATGGCTCTGCATGAGAAAAGAAAAAAAGCATCTCTGGGTTTGCAATAGATGGGTAACATCCAAGGAAACAAAGTCCCACATTTTGCTTTTTCTTTGGCAGAGGTGAGAAGACCTGAATCTTATATCAGTGTGCTTTCGTGAGCCAGGATGTGCCGTATGTCGTTTTTCCCATGATAACGTATGTAGATATATTTTTCATATTTTGCAAACAATTTCCCTCCTTTCATACGCACCACTCCTGATACAGCTTAAACAGAGATCCAGCGTTAAGGATTTGGTACATGTATGCCATGATATTTTAGGATATGTCGGACGATTTGAAATCAAATCTTCCTTACTATTTGCGTACACTCACCGAACGACTGTTGCGGTTTTTTGGCATCCCAGGCCGAGCCCCTTCGAAATCTAGGACAGCGCGACTGGGTCCTGTTCCTCTGTGTGGGTGCGGTCGTGGCATTTCTGCGACGTTTAAGAGTCAACATTTAGCATGTTCACCTCGCCCAAAGGCTTAGGTGAGTCCTCACGCAGAACTCGGAACGAATCAAGTGTAACCACTTGATCGCCAGAAATCGGCGAAATCTACGGCCCCGGGCGCCGCCGGCCGCTCGTTTTCCGCGTCGGACTGGTGCGTTTGTCCGTGGGAAGAGAACGTTGGCCGTGGTCCCGCAAGTTGTGCTCCAAACCCGCCCGCTCGGAATGCTCCCGCGGCCTGCGCCTCCCCCAGGTAACAGCTGGGTGCAGCGGCTGCGAAGGAAAGGGCGCCAGATTTGGTGAACATGCGCCGGGCGCTCATCCCTTCAGCCACCCCCCCCCCCCGAACTCACAGCCTCTGGAATGAAAGCAGGATGGGGGCCGAGTGTGAAGAGCTCCTCTCCTAGGGCAGCGGCATACGGGGGACAAAATGACTTGTTATCTTGACAAATTTCTATTTGGTTCTCTTAATCTAATGGCATTCTTTTAGCCGCCCCTTTGCCGACACAAACGATGCGGTGCATCCTTTATGCAGTTGAAGAAAAAAAAAAAAAAAAAAACATCGTGCGAAAAAGTTTGGGCTGTCAGGTCATTATTTTCTCCCCGAATTGCGTGAAACAGCCTTCTGGGAAGAGAGCTCTTCACGGCGGATGTGTCGTTGTGTCGCCCCCTGCTGCTCGCCTCTGACCGTGCCTCCTCGTTTCAGGTCAGCCCGGACGAGTATAAAGACGACGCCGTCGTCCAGCACGCAGAGGACGCGGATATAGACGTAAGTCACACACACAGCTGCGTGGGTAATGCATTCTTTTTTTTTTCTTTAGCTTTACATACTGTTAAGTTCATGCGTGTGTTTGTGTGCGTCAGACCAAGCTGAGCCGACTTTGCGAGCAGGACAAGGCGGTGAGGATGCAGAAGGAGAAGCTGCAGCAGTTGCACAGGGAGAAGGTACAGCGGTCGGCGTGTGTGTGTGCGTGTGTGTGTGTGTGTGTGTGTGTGTTGGGCGCGTCCTCCCTCCAATGGCAGCCTGGGCCCTGTTTTGATGTTTCTCGGTCCAAACGTTCTGTAGGGGCCCGGCCCAGTGGGACTGGCCGTTTTGAGCGAGCAAACTATCACTGGCCACGGGTCAGAGGATGCGGTCCTGCGGGATGGGTCTCGTGCAGGACTGTGTGTGTGTGTGTGAGAGAGAGAGTGTGGGGGTGGGTGTTACCTAGTCCTGATGTCAGGTATAATTCAATGTATATATGTATATCAAATGTATATAGGTCAATGGGGTGTCTTGTAAAATCATGAACACTGTGTTTGTGTGTGTATGTGTGATTTGATGTGTGTGTGTGTGTGTCTCTCTCTCTCTCCCTCTCTCGCTCTCTCTCCCCCTCTCT
>JAFBJU010000625.1:208321-228139 GCA_016785305.1 Colistium nudipinnis
TCTCTCTCTCTCTCTCTCTCTCTCTCTCTCTCTCTCTCTCTCTCCCTCTCTCTCTCTCTCTCTCCCTCTCTCTCTCCCTCTGTCTGCGGGGCAGCACACTCTGGAGACGGCCCTGCTGTCGGCCAGCCAGGAGCTGAGTGAACAGAGCGGCACCAGCGCGGCGGCCACACAGAGCCTGGTCCAGCAGAGGGACGTGCTGCAGAGCGGCCTGCTGAGCACCTGCCGAGAGCTGTCCCGAGTCGCCACGGTGAGCCCGCCTCTTGAGCGCGCCGCCCCGGCTACGGCAGGACCAGGTGCAGGTGCAGGCCCATCATGAGCCACAGATGAAAGGACCTCCCCGCCGGTAGTTTTGCGCCGCCCGAATGCGGGGTGCCGAACCAAAAAATAAAAATAAATAAAAAAAGGCCAGTATGGCGTCTGGCGGACGCGCGCGGGTAGAGGAATTGAAATCTTAGAAACGATTATTAGTCTGGGATTGAGCAGCATGTTATCTTTGAGAGGGGCCGGCGGATGTGGCCCGGGCGATGGAACGTCTCCCCCAAACGATTTTTTATGCCGTGTGAAAAGATGAGCGTAGGTCGAAGCCTCGGAGACAAAGTGGCCGTCCATTGTGGACAAAATGGATAAAATTGCCATTTTTTGCAGAACAAGTTACACTCAGGGATTCATAAAGACAAGGTGAGAATGTGTTTCCTTATACACATCTAGATGTGTATAAGAGACAGCCTCTGACCGTGCCTCCTCGTTTCAGGTCAGCCCGGACGAGTATAAAGACGACGCCGTCGTCCAGCACGCAGAGGACGCGGATATAGACGTAAGTCACACACACAGCTGCGTGGGTAATGCATTCTTTTTTTCCTTTTTTTTTTTTTTTTTTAGCTTTACATACTGTTAAGTTCATGCGTGTGTTTGTGTGCGTCAGACCAAGCTGAGCCGACTTTGCGAGCAGGACAAGGCGGTGAGGATGCAGGAGGAGAAGCTGCAGCAGTTGCACAGGGAGAAGGTACAGCGGTCGGCGTGTGTGTGTGTGTGTGTGTGTGTGTTGGGCGCGTCCTCCCTCCGATGGCAGCCTGGGCCCTGTTTTGATGTTTCTCGGTCCAAACGTTCTGTAGGGGCCCGGCCCAGTGGGACTGGCCGTTTTGAGCGACAAATAGTTGTCGCACTGTTTTTCTCATCGCTTGAACGGACGTTCGAGGAATGTGGTGCAAGAATCCCAGAAAACCTCAGCCAACGCACACGACGTACGCGCACCGCGCTGACCCTGTTGTTGGCTGGTCTCCCGGTTTCAGGAGCTGGAGCGCTCCTGGAGGGACTACGACAGGCTGGAGGCAGATGTCACTCTTGCCAAGTCCGACCTGCTGGAGCAGCTGGAGGCCCTGGGAAGCCCGCAGGTGAGACGCAGGCGCGCACGCCGCCAGGCTGACACGCTTTCCCCCCGGTGGGGCGGTCGGGCGTTCACTCACTCACTCACTCACTCGCGCGCCGTGCGTCTGTGTGCCCCCCTCAGACGGAGCCCCCGAGCCAGCGGCACATCCAGATCCAGAAGGAGCTGTGGAGGATCCAGGACGTGACGGAGGCCCTGGGCAAAAACAAGCCGCGCCGTTGCGCGGACAGCGGTGAGGGCCTGGAAAGAGAAACGTCGACCATGCCGATGCATTTATTTCCGGAAAAAAAAAGGGGGAGTCGACAGCGGATCTCATGCCCTTTCCTCTTTTTCTCCCTTTGCCGTGCGTGCAGCCGATTTCCCCGCTTCTAAACCGCTCTCCAGTGTCCAGAGGGACGAAGTAAGTCCACCCAGTGCAACACACCCTGCACATGACACACCGCCACACGGTGCCAGCTGATTGAAATATGGTTTCCTCTAATCCCTCTAATCCTTTGTGTCCTATTGCCATTTTTTTTTTTTTTTTTTTTTTTTTTAGAAAGAATGATTTTGCGACTTATGATCTCAATATATGACGATATGGCTTTCATTAAATAGGGAACAATGGCACAACGCAAACGAGCGTTAACAGGCGCCCACTGGTCTCACTTTCATTGAATGCGCTGTCGCCGATGCCATGTCACTGTGACCCTTTTCGGCATTGCGCCCGCAAAGGTCAGGAATCTCCCCGTTGGGTGTGTCCCCGATTCCTCCAACATGCACAATAGGAGCGTCCTTGTTTTTGTCGAGAAAAAAAAAAAAAAGTGTTTCTCTCGGTCTCCCAGCGGAATGAACGAAAGGTGTGTTTCTGCACTTGGCAGAACACTATTATAGGCTGAATCAAATGTTAATATATATACAGTATATATATATATATAATAGTATTGGCTATATATATATATAGATTTCTTTTATGGCATCAGGTCGCAAGACGCATCTCCAAATGACCACACCCTCAGATTGTACAGTTGTATAATTGTACAGAGTGTTTATGAATGCTCCAACAAGTGCAGCTGGAAGCGTGTCGAAGTGTATCCTGCTTACGAACCAAGTGTAGTCCCGTGTGATGACCTTGGACCCGCTCTCTTGACATGTCGGCAGACAGCGACAGTGCCGCCCCTCGGCCCCCTCGAGGAAGGCAGCGGCGTGCCCCCCCGCCCGCCCCTTCCCCAGCACTACGACTCGTCCGAGCGGCCCCCCCACGTGCCCCCCCACCACCAGTCACACACCACCGGCCGCCCGCCCCCCCACCCGGCGCGCCCCGAGGATCGCAAGGCCGGCCCGCGGAACGGCGCGCACAGCGTAAGGACCGCTCGCGACCGCTCATGCCCTCCCGTGTGTCATGCCCTCCGTCACGCCGTTCAGGTGGTCATGTGTGCTGGCAGCCATTTTGATTTTCCGTCATTCTCACACTTCCGCCGCCATCCTAAAGACCGAATGAACATACTGTGACATGACCCATTCATCACTCAGTGCCCCCCCCCACTCGCCCCCCCCCCCCCCCCCCCCCCCCCCTCCTGCCATTTTTTGTTTTTTTCGTTACAGCCGCTATCCATGCTCCATCCAGCTCCATTTCACACTCCTGTGCTGCTCCTGTTTTTTTTTATTGAATTTCATTATTGTAAAGGTGACGTTTCATTGTGTGTGGTTTTTTAAACTCCCTCGTGAACGATTCTGCGAGAACTGTTTGGATACCAAGAGCCATTCACTTTAAAGTTCACGGCCTGGCCCCTCTCTCTCTTTGACCTTTCGCAGAGCTCATTTATGGCAACAGGTCCCCCTAGCCCCCGCCTCTGTATTCCAGCGAAAGAGTTTAAGAACGACGTACCCGACCGCCCTCTTCAGATCGCGCTGAACGTATACGAGCACGGCCGTGTCTGACCGCACTAACGAGCCGCGTGTTCCGACCCCTTTCACAGCAAGCTCCGGACTATCGGCTGTACAAGAGCGAGCCAGAGCTGACCACGGTGAAGGAGGAGGCGGACGAGGCCAACGGCGAGGACAAGGACAAGGCGGAGACCTCCGCTGAGAGCAAAGACCCCGTAGCCTCCAAAGGTAGCCGGCGGCTCACTCGCGTAAAACGCGCTTGCGCCGGATGGTCAACGGCAGCACACATGAATGCGAAAGAAAAGGGGTGCCTTGTCAAAAAAAAGCCTTTAACAGCCCAATTCTCCACACTGGCGGACGATGTGGGCGCCGGGCTCCAACCCCGCTCACCAGTAAAGCGCTCCGAATGGAACGCAGTTCTCCCAGGTCACGCAAGAGGAAGGGATTAGAAACCCAGGAAACCCAAAACTCTACTTCGTCCCAAAAAAAAATAGTTTGACTCGACAAAAAAGAGCGCTGAAAATAAGGGAAGTGCATGGGAGTAGTTGAAAAGCTTCAGGCAGCGTGATACCAATACTGGTCTCTTAAATCCCGAGACGTTGATCAGCGTAGACAACAGGCCCTTTATCTTACTCGGCATAATATGAACCATTTCTCTTCGTTGTCGTCATATTTGTTGTATTTTCTTATTTCTAAAACACCGTGGTAATATTTATGTGGGTTTTTTTTTTTTTGTTTGCTGCTGTAATTGGGCTGAAACACCGGGTAAACAGAATCAAATAGTGCACCTTGGTTAAAGCCGTGTTAATGGCGGTGACTGAGTTGGGCACGTTTTCGTACTCTCTCGTCAAATGGAGTGCGGTGCGTTGTTCTGCCACGGCGCGGGCAATTTAGCCCGCCTGCAGTGTCCGTCCACCGATGTGTACCTGACCGCGTTCTTGCGCTGCCTCTCCGCCAGTGCCCCCCTACCCGGTGGGCATCGTGCCTCCCAGGACCAAATCTCCCATGAACCCCCCCGAGTCGTCCACCATCGCCTCCTACGTCACCTTGAGGAAGACCAAGAAGCCTGAAGCCAGATCGGTAAGTCGTGCGGGCGCCCGAGTCGGACGAAATCGCATGGTTTTCCGTGGGGCAGATGTGGTAGAAACAGCCCAGAGGACTTTTGACTCGCATTGCAATTGAAAAATCCCAATGGCGCCGCTTATTGCGCTTACCCCGGTCGCTGGCAACGGAGCAATGCCGTCATGTGAGTGTGCTCCCGCGCAGGACCGCCCGAGGAGCGCGGCGGATCAGCCGGGCCTCGGGGAGCGGGAGGTGGGCCGGACGAGGATGAGCGTGGAGGAGCAGCTGGCGAGGATGAGGAGGAACCAGGAGGCCTCGACGCTCCGCGAGAAGAAGAGGGAAACGCCGTCCCGCTCTCCTTCCTTCAGCAAAGACAACCCTTTTCTGACCCTGCAGGTGAGGGACGCACCTCGACACCCCCCCCCCCCCCCCCCCCCCCCTGCAGGTGAGGGACGCACCTCGACCCCCCCCCCCCCCCCCTCCTCCCCAAACACACACACACACTTCCACACAGGCACACATGTATGCTTAAGATAACTCCCTTGCCCAACTTCTCTCTCAAACGGAATGGAATGCATTACTGCACTGCATGATGTCATTTTCTGACTTCATAGTTGGGCCATGATCGTGTAATTGTTGTACCGATAATAATTTTTCGATCGATATAAGCTTTTCTTCTTTTTTTTTTTCTTTTTACACCATATTTTTGTTGACCGTGGCCTTAGACCGCTCCGCTCCAGAAGGCCGAGCGAAAATCAATTGCCCCCCCCCCCCCCGCTTGCGCGACCACGGGAGTGCACCGCGCGATCAATTCAAATGATCCGAGTGTGTGTGTGCGTGTTTGTGCGCAGACCCGTGCCCAGGCGGAGGGGGCTTGTGCAGACCCAGTGGAGCTGGAAGCAGCTCTGCAGCAGCTGAAGGTGTCTCACATGGAGCGCAGCCGGACGGCTGCTGAGGCTGCTGGGACTCGCGCGGCCGTCCCACCGTCTGCCCCACTGGGCCGCGGGGTTCGTGACCGTACTTTTGTTGTCCTCTCTCCTTCGGTTTGTTGTCATCACTCCGTGGCCGTGACAAAAGAACATTCAAAGTCAGTCGAAATGTCCAAAGTTGACCCTTAACCGGACCCTCTTTCCACATACAGGAGGTGCCGAGAGCAGAGGATGGGTGCAAGGCCCTTGCCCTTCGGGGCGTAAGAGAGCAGCAGGCCGGCAGCGTGGACAGCGAGGTACTGCAGAAATACGCGGCCCCCTGTGTGGACGGTGGCCGCGCCACCGGCCAATCCCTCGGTCGAATCATATCCCTGAACAATGTCGCTTCCGTCTCAGAAGTCGCATATGCAAGGACTCGACGTGCCATTCGAAGATTGACCAGCTGGTCTGCCTGTGTTTTCATGTCTTTGCCCGAAGCCTGGCAAGCGACCCAGACCAAGGAGGCCATCAGAAATATTCGCTCATGTATAAAATTCCCTTCAAAAATGTCCAATAAATAGCTGATCACAATAGATGGGGCACACGCGACTGGTCGATAATAGTGCTTTTGACATAAAGTTGGCCCGTTTCCGCGCTCGGCTGGAAGCTGCAGAGTCGGCAGATGGCGGCGGATCAAATTGCCCGCCGCCGTCTCTTGCCGTTAAATTCCCCGGGTGTAATCCCGAAATCTGTCTGACATGCCGCAGCTGACCAGCTGTGGCATCTCTTGAGTGTAATCTGAGGCAATAACGGAGGATTTGTAGCAGAGCAGAGGAAGACAGGGTTGGCTTCAAGGGGTTTATCACCTGGATTTAACCGGGCTTGGTGGCTGGGTCTGGGCTGTTCTTCCGAGGGAATCCACCCTGGCACTAAATTGGGGTTCCGTATTTTCATTCATTGCTTTATTTATTTCTCGATCGATTTTTCAAACTTGGTGTATTTTCTCATTCTGCTGGTTCATTTTTTTCATGGTTTTCCCGTTGGCCGCCGTCTTAGCTTACAGCTCCGCTGTAATGGCATACTTAACTTGTGGCTTTGCGAATTTCTCGAAGTTTACCTAATTTACTGTTTCTTTATTCCAAATCGAACCGTTGTCGTTAAGGTTTTCATGCGTAGAATACATAAGCTTCTAGTGGGGAGGATGCAGATTCCTGAATACCCCTATAACAAGTTTTATAGGGGGTTATAAAACATAATGGTCCTTTGATTGAGGTGATCGTATAACTACTGACGACATCATTAGGAATATTATTTTCAAATGCTGAATCCTACACACCCCCCGGCGCTTTAAGGCTGCCCGTAGTGAATGAAAGTCATGGCGCTGTCCACGTAAAGGGCCTGCTTTTGTGTTTCAGCTGTGTGAAAGTCAGAGGGTGGTGATCCTGGATCTGGGCACGGAGCCTCAGCGTGTGGAGATAGTAAACTTTGAGCCCTTGGACGACGAGGAACACAGAAAGCAAGATCTGACCAGCTCACCCACAAACACCACCACTGAAAACAGGCAAGTGTGTGTGTGTGTGTGTGTGTGTGTGTGCGCGCGCGCTCACGTTTGTGAGTGCATGCACGTCGTCTCCAACACTTGCAAACCTCAAAACCACAATTCAATCTACAAGTACGCTATGCCCCCCCCAGGGGCAGATAAACATATATCCGCGCTGTTTAGATTGCTTAGGGAGGCTTTCTTAAAAATCAGGGTCCGATAAAGTCCGCTGCTTCTGCTGATTGTAGCCTTCAGACCCCCGAGCCTGAGATGTCCAGCCCTGAGTCCAAGGACGAGGAGGGAGACCTGTCGCAACCAGCCAGCAGGCAGCGGAAGCTGGAGAGGGGCCTGGACACTTACAGCCAGCTCACAGCAGAAGACAAGAAACGCAACAACAACAACCTGCTGGCTTGTGAGTAAAGGCCGCGTGTCAACGGGTCCTTCACAGCCGGAGCCTCCGCTCACCATCACATTTCCGAATCGTCGTGACGATAACAAATATCACACACACGATGTCACGCTGCAGAGGTCCCCTGCTGTACGAGAGGTTCTAGTGGGTTTGGCAAAGAGTATGGCATTTAGATTTCATGTTCAGAAGGAAAACAACGGCGGAAACCAGTGCCGGACGTTTCCCCGTCACCGACGAGTGACTTTTGAAGTTTGCTGCCGGTAAAGAGTGACACCAGGGTAGACCATAGCGCCTCCGGGTGGTGCCCAGAAAGTTCCGGTGTCGCAGGGCACGTGTGAAAGCGCCGGCGTGAAAACCGACACAAATCCACATCAGAAATAATCCTGAAAAACACATTTCACGTACGCTGGTCATGTGCATTACACCGCTAAACAGGAAGCCGCCTTTTCGTCGGCTTTTTACGAGCGACTCTCACGGCAAGCTTAAGAAATACGCTTTCAACAGATTCTTCACTAGAATTCCATGGGCCCGTGGAGGAAAAACAGCCGAGGCCATAAAGAGAGGAGATACTAACGCTTTCGATGCATAGCCTTTACATTACATTGTTTCAAGGGGAGTCCGCGGAGAGAGGTCGCTCAAGGTCATGTCTGCGTGTTGACTACAGAGCTGGAGTCAGACTTTGGGGAAACTGAACTGTAGCGTGTCACTGTCAAATCTGTGTGCGTTTGCGCGCGCGTGTGTGTGTGTCTGTGTGTGGGCACACGTTCTGCCTCCTTTCGCACTGTCGGCATTAAAAATGGACTGAAGTGGGCCGGTCCCTGCTGCTTAGCTGTCAGGCTAATTCACTCCTCTTTTTCTTCTTCATCCTCCTCCTCACTCACACCGCCGCTTGCGTCTGAGGAGGCTGTGGTCAGACATCATCGCGCGCGCGCAAAGTTTACTGAAGGCAAATCCGACGTGAAACGTGCCGTCGGGGCCTGTGAGCCACGCAAACAGCGCGCTCCAGTGGATCGATAAAGAATTGCGGGGATTTGAAATGGGTGCTCAGAAAGACTTGACGTTCAAACGGTTGGGGCAACCTTTGAAGGTTCTCACCTTTCCGGAGCACAAACTTGCTTTATTGCTGCGAGTCAGACCAGAAGGTTGGTTTCCCTGTTATTTTGGTCCGACGCAGGAGTCACAAGTCCAATGGTTTCGCGTAAAACTGGAAGCAGGCCAAAAGAAACAAGATCCTAGTATCAGTACCTCTAAAGTTAACTAATTCATGATATGGCGGAGGGTTAGGCGGATAGATGGCACGTGCTCGACAGGTCAATATGCCATCACAAGGCTGACAGCAGTTTATAAACCCCTATTAATCTGAGCGACAAGCTGCAGAAGCCATCTGTTAGCCTCTAATCATCCATTAAACGATTCTTATCGTTTATTCATTTTTCAATTTGATATTTTGATCATCTTGCCGGGTCGCTGTTGCCAATTTCAGCCCAAACATATCATAAAATGCATGTTAAAGGCAAAGAACTGTACACAACTGTCACTCTAGAAATAACAGGCATATGTGCAGTTTATATCCAAACCAATATTTTGGTTTTACTTTCTGTTCAAATGTATTCCAAAGGTCTAATGATTTCACGGAGGTACTCTTAGTATTGACTGTGGACTCGTCACAGCTCCCACTCACGCCTGCCGCTGCCTTCTTCTTCGTCTCTCTACAGCGCAGACCTTCACCTTGGTGAGCAGTGACACGTGAGCGACGCCCGGCCGCCACCTCCACACACTGGCGTCCTGTAGAGCCCAAATGTAGCCAGCCTGCCCAGAGCATGCTCCGCAGGCTTCTTATACGCAGAACTCCTTTGATACTACTGTTACGCGCCCAGGAGGACACTGAGACGGAGAGGACGGCCGCCCCGCGCTGACGGGCCGCGCCACGCGCGGATGGGCAGCCATCACATCCGAACAGAGAGAAATGCAGATGCACTGTGTCTTTAGCACCCACTAGAATTGTCCACGCGGACATGTGCCGGAGTGGAACAATCATTCCGCCCGGTCGCAATTGTCCCAAAACACTCACGCATAAAGATTCTGAAATGGTTTGGTTATTTCAGGGTTCCAAATGACCAGATTAAAGGGGACTCAAGTCTCATGTTGAAATTAGAATAATCCTTTTCTTCCAAAATGAGTCGCTAATGGCAAGTTGACAAGATGGCCGTAGAGGTTCTACGGCCATGTCCAACTTAAAGAAGGTCATTAGGTCACAGTAGACACAAGGAAAGGGGGGGCACCGCAATGTTTTTGCTTCCACCAAAATGCAGTTAGAGCGCATTATTATTCAGTTTACTGATGAAAAGGCATCGCGCATCTTGCCAGGCAGCTGTTACGGAATAATATCTGCAAATGATCCAGCTGGTCCAGAGGCATCCCCCGATATGAACTCAGATTATGGCGGCGTTGGCAAATGCTTCCCATTGCTGAAAAGCGTATAGATACTCAACCAATCAGCCGGTTCCATGCCTCACGGCACGTACTTGCGGCATTTTATAAGACGACATTGTTAGCGGCCTACGGTACTCAAATTGGCCCTGACGTTTTTTTTAAATTGTCCTTAAGACGTAGGCTATAAATATAGGGAATTGAACCATTTCATAATCTTGAATGTATGTCCGACTGCAGAAACATGTTGCCAAATACGGAAACACACCAATATACACACCTTTTGATACCATGCTGAGTATGTAAGTGTTCTAGACTTAATGATTATTATATACTAGGAGGGGGGGGGGGGGGGGGGGGGGGGGGGGGGGACGCTAGCTGTTACTGAGTTGCCGGAGGCGAGTGTACAGCTGTATATAGTAGCACTTGAGGCGCGTCACTGCAGGTGGGCTGCGCACCGAAACGCGACACACAGGCAGTGCTTTACTTTAACCCCAAAGTGATCGCTGATGGTCTTGGTTTTTAACTTACTCTGATTTGAATTCTTGGTTGATATGAGACCAGACGCTCCCTTATCGCTCTCTTTTTTCACATCCTTTGCACCTGAATCATAACAGTTTTGTCCTTTATTGATTATAAACTCTTTCTCTCTCTCTCTCTCCCTCTCTCTCTCTCTCTCTCTCTCTCTCTCTATATATATATATATATAAAGTCTATGAACACATTTAAAGCAGGTTTTTACTTCAACAAGGTGCCAATGTGTGCTGCTGTTTACTCTTTCTTTGGACAGAATTGTTCAGCCTCCTGAAGTCCATTGGACAACGTACGCAGTTTGTGAATGTTTCGGATATCCGGTCTGTCTCCCTTTGTGTTTCCTCACACCGGTTTACGTTACTTTGAAGATCTACGGAGGAGAGGCGGAAGGACACGACACATATTCGATATTTTGGGTTGGAATCTCTTCGAGATGGTGAAGAATCGGAGAATAGCACATGTACAAAGCAATAAGTAGGACTTTGGAGCTCCAGGACATAAAAGAAACTGAAAAAGAGATGTAAAAACTGTAAAGAAAGAAATAAAACTAGATAAAATAATTTATGTACACACTGAGAAGATGACGAGCGAATATTATAACTACGAGAAGTTATTATTAATATTATTAGGGTCAATATGCAAAAAGTTCATACCCATCTGTTTTATAACATGTGAAATAAATGTTGATGTTCTTAAAATGTGCTGGTAGCTGTTTTGTTTTCATGTCAGCTGGTATTGTGCTTCCCTTGTTTCAGATGTTTCTGTTTGTCCTTTTCTTTGACTGAATCTGAGCTGAAATTGACTTGTGAATCCAAAAAAAAAACTAAAAGGGTACTTATATAGACATGCGTTGTGTGCAACCAAAAAAACTATGTTCAATTAGCAAATGTTACATCATTTAGCTATACTCTTAAATGTCATGTCTATGTTTATAAACAGCTCCATACATGCAATATTATTTGGACTGGGGGGACCTTTTGGAGGACCATTTGAAACGCAAGGTAAGTTATCCCACCAAGGTCATTTGTAGGGTGAGCTCGCCAATTCTCTGCTCCGTGTCCACCTTTTTTTTTTAAACTTGTATCGTGACTTTTTTTTTCTCCAAATTTGTCCCGAGTGTCTGAAGCATTGATCCAGCAGATGAAGGCTATATTGATAAAATGATGGTTGTGGGCCTCGGGCCTTTATTTCGGTGCAACAAGTTGTCCCCTCTCAGGTCAGCGCGGATCAGAGTGAGTTGTAGTTTTTTATCCGCGGTGCAGTGATGGAGGGGGGGGTGGGGGGTAGAAACGGCCCGAGAGGATTCATGGATGTGCACCTTGCTGGGAGGATAAACGTGCCTTTTCAGCACTTTTCCTGAGCATGATGGTTTTTCTGTTTGTCGTCGGAACACGTGGAGTTGAGAGGCCACAATGCCAAAGATCGTCTACGATCGCGAACACGACTCACCCGGGCTACTGCTTCTCAGCGGTGCTATATGTATATATGTTCTTCTCGCTGCTGCTTTTCTTTTTTTTTTTTTTAAAGGATCGACTCCTTTCCTTCTTACGTTATATACATGTTTGTTATCTATGACCTGTTCTATACGTGAGTTGGATGACATTGGTTATGTGATATCATGTCATGCTATCTAATGACCCTTGATTATTATTATATATATTTTTGGTTTAAGCATAGATTGCTCGTTTCCCTTCTGCCATCAGACTCGTTAACCAACACGTGCAATACGGTAAGTAAGGTTTCATCAGCCATGACTGCACTACTAACTGCTATTACATTGCCATGGTGTCTCACTGTGCAATGTCTACACTGTCGTATCATATTTATGATACGACACGTGCCAAACATTGTAGCACAATGTGTTATTTTCCATATGGGCAGGTGTCAAAATTCAAAATGTATTGTTAAAATTTAAATCAAATGGAGAGCTATATTTTTTTAAAGACTCCACTCCGAGTAGCGAGTGAGCGACTGTCTTCATAGAGGAGCTTCGGCCACGCGGGGCGCTGACGTCACACGAGCCCACGGCAGTGTGTTGGAAGCGGAGAAAGAGTGTGTGCGTCTCTATGTGTGTGTGTGTGTGTGTGTAAAGTGTGTGTGAGGGAGAAGGGGCAGCTCGAGGGCAACTTTTCCGCCGGAACATCACTAAAAAAACCCCAACAACAAATGGCTCAGATAACGGGAGACGGCGCCGAACAATGTTCCCGCTCGAAGTGCGACCGAGACGGAGCCGGCGAGGCGACACGGACCGGCACGGAGGAGCAGGCCGTACCGGAGCCGAGGCAGGAACCGGGCGACAACAACGAGGAGGGAGCAGGAATGGACACGAGCACTGGCCGCGTTGCGGCGGCGGAGCCCGGGGACAAGCCGCCCCGCGTCCCCGGGCCGGACAAAGAAGCCGCCTCTCCCGGCCCGGAGCCGCACAGCGACGAGGGGGAGCCCGGGGACAAACTCTCAGAGCCGGGGAAAAGTCCCGTCCAGGGGAGTTTGGCGAGCAGTGTCGACGCCGCACAAGAGGGCTCCCGGGTGCTGAAGGCAGAACAAAGAGAGGGGGAGAGCGTGTCCTCCACCGCCTCCTCCTGCTCACCGCCGCCCGCAGAGCGCACAAAGACCGCGGAGAGGGCCGGACACGGCGCCAAGAGGCGGGCCGCGGAGCTGGCCTCGTCCGACGGAGAGCCGCTGAGTCGCATGGATTCGGAGGACAGGTCTGTGTTCGCAGCTGCAGGCCTCCACTCATTCACACACACACACACAACAACCGGCCGGGTGGTGGTGGTGGTGGTGGGGGGGGGGGGGTCACACAACTCCGCACCGCTTTATCAGGGAGCACTGTAATAGATGGTCACCGTGTGTAACGCTGCACTCCACGAATACTGAGGTCACACCGGAGGACACGACGTAACGCATCACCCCGCTCCCCGGAACACTCACTGCTCAGGCACACGGTCCTTTTAAAATCACAAAGTCTGGGGAGGGGAGGCGGGGGGGGGGGACACGGATCACATTCCCCAAACTTGTATGTGCTCACAACAAAGGGATGCACTTCTTTCTATTTTGTTTAGTCCCCCCCCCCCCCGAAACCAAGACTGAGAAAAGAAAAGGGAGAGCAGTTGGGTGAAATGTATATGGATGTAGTTTTTGTGGAGCACTCAGACTTCACTTCCGTCTGGTCTCATCCAGATCAGCAGCCCTCGTGTGTGTGTGTGTGTGTTTGTGTGTGGCCTCCTGTGGTTGGTCACTGCAGCCATGTGTGGTGGGAGCACAGCTGCAGGATGGAAGTGTTCCTCCCCGCACATGGCCGTGATCGGCCAGGCGTGACCCAGTGGAAACCTTAATGTTAGTCTTGCTGAGGCAATCGCACAAATACACAACCATACAAAAGAGAATGGGATAAACAAGTCTCAAGAGGAAGCCAGAGGATTAAAAACACGTTGTTTGAAAACAGATGTTTGCCATGTGGGCATGCTTGTGCATGCATAGCACCTAATGCAGCTGTTTCTTGGCGAAGGCAGTTTGAAAAGACGACGTGAGCTCGTGCGTGTTTCAGACCTCTCTTGACGGGCACGTTGGCATCCTGTTCTTTTCCCACACACTTGAGACAAAGTCATTTGATCGCCCTTCTCCTCTAGGCTCCCCACGCGGTGCTGAACCGAGTGGACCTCCAAAATGTCCTCATTTGAGGTCATGCGGGTGGTTTGTCCAGACCTTTTGGGGTGGGGAATATGCTCCAGTCCAGTGTGTGCGTCGCGTCATCGGGCAATCCAGGCCGTGGTCATAAAGATAAAATGAACTCGCAGATTACGACCAATGAACAGATCAGGGGGGGGGGAAAAACCATAGCTCAGCAATGACGCGTTTAAGGGCGAGAATAGGGCCGCGATGACTGCTGTGACGATTGTGTTTCCTTCTCCTTCCAAACGCGGCGCATGTCTGGCTTCATCAGAGGGCGAACTTCCCCTCCGAGGCTTCCGCGACACATTGAAACGGTGTGAGTCAGTTAAGTGTGGTTTCGCGATACTGAGCAGAATCCTCAACCTTTGCCACTTTAACCTGAACTCTAACCACCAAGTACGTGAACATCCGCCATGACAACAAGGTGCGAAATGAGTGAAGTCTCGCTGTCTGTTGCGAAACCACCAGCTCGCACACTTACACTGCTGATCGTCGGTGGCACTATGAGCTACACTACAGCGTCTCTCCAGCTACCGTGGATCCCCGGAGGCCCCACTAGTCAGAAGCATATCCACTTTGATTGCTGGAAATGTCACTCATTTCGCTATTGTTCCGTGGTACTCTCCAGCTCCAAGTGGATGAACTATTAAACAAACGTTCTATGTTTTAACAATGGCTTTAACAAGTTTGACGAATCCCTCGCCGTTTCACCCTTTTTCTGAACGTGGAGGAAAATCGAGCCACGGATGTTTCCAATCAGTTGCTGAAAAGGCCACAAGTGAACCCAAGCGGGACATGTGAACGTTGAATGAGGCCGTGTGAAAAAAACACTTTGCTGAGTGAAGGAGAGCAGCAGATTTCCTTGTGACTTAAAGGTCACACATAGTGCTGAGAGTAGAATCAAAGATAAGTTACCTCCCCCCCCGCCCCCCCCTTGTATCTCACATTTCCTTGATTAAAGGAGGCCAACCGTTGACTGTTTACATACCTAAATGAACTGCTGATTACGATCTCCATTAATGGTTTGCTCTTAAAATGTGAGAATAAAGTGAAAAGGGCCAATCCGCACCAGTGTGGCACTCTTGCATTGCTGGTTAGAGCCGGTTTACAATGTAAAGAGATTCCTGTTATGTAAAGCAAAGAAAGCCAGCCCATCCTCACATTTGACTTAACCCGGAAATGCTGAGTGTTGCTGTTTGTCTTTGATTTGACTCCTTTTTTTTTTTTTTTTCCTACCATTCTTTGTCTTGGCAGGCCAGATAAGGAAATAAACCTGCACTGAGTAGATTCAAATTCGTGTTTGATATGGTTTACACCCGCACCTGTGCAGGGAACATGAAAATCGACCATATTGACAACTGAATCAACTGTTCCAAATATTTCTTTCTGTCGCTCAAATTTGGGAGAAACGTTCACTTTGACCCAAGAATGAACTCCGGACTTTGGTGTTCAAAGGTCAAAGTCGCCGTGACCCGACGTAAAACATTTTCAGCGATCGATCAATAATTCGTACAGCGAGGCCAATTATCTTCCGGGTGTCCGTTTACCAATGTTTTCCACGCCGCCTGGTTGAGGGTGACAGGAACTGATCATTATTATTATTATTATTTGTGTATGCATCCCGGAGCAAATGGTTACTGTGGCCGTCAGTCCATCTGTGTTCAGGCTATTATCTTCTTTATCCACCATTTTAAATCAAAATATATTCACACAGTATGTGGCAATGGTTGCATTCAATGAATTTCATGTGTATGGCTCGTACAGGAGAGAAAACCAAAAACTCAATAATAAAAAAAAAACAAAACAAGTAATATAATCTGCTGCCTGCTCGAGGGGATGCGTTTCTTAACTTTGGGTAATCCCGCTGCTGTGGCAGCTGTAAGACTAGACTGTAACGGCAGTTTCCACGCAGAGCAGAGTGGCAGCTGGACCTCGAGTATGCCTGCGAGTGGTGTGGAGTGGACGTGTGTGTGTGTGTGTGTGTGTGTGTGGGGGGGGGTTCAGAGGTGTTAATCCTCTCGTAGGATGTCTCGGCTGGGCTCCCGGAGAGAACCAGCATCGACAGTGAGCGGAGCACATGGTCATCTGGCCACACACACGCACACACACACACACACACATACACAAATGCAGAAACCTGCTGCAGCTCCGGGGGAACTGTGAAATGTGCTTGCGTCGTCAAATGTTTTTCCACGTTAATGCCGCCAATTTTCAGATTCAACTTTTAGGTTGTTTTTAATGTCGTTTTTTTTGGGGGGGGTGAACTATGTTAACTAATGATGTGATTATTAATCATGAATTCTTCGTTGATTATTCATTATTGTGATATGCTGATTCATGCTTGATGTTTATATCGCTTTAGGTCGCTTCACTTATTCACAACCTTTCCTGGTGCTCATTTACATCCATTCTGTGCTACTTTTTTTTTT
Organism: Colistium nudipinnis; assembly: GCA_016785305.1. Taxonomy (NCBI): domain Eukaryota; kingdom Metazoa; phylum Chordata; class Actinopteri; order Pleuronectiformes; family Rhombosoleidae; genus Colistium; species Colistium nudipinnis. The sequence goes on from JAFBJU010000625.1 coordinate 224,556, forward strand.
TTTTTTACACCCCATGCGCAGAACAACAACATGTATGTCCTTGTGGTAATGTCTTTCTAATAACTTTGCCGTGTGTGTGTGTGTGTGTGTGTGGTGTGTGTGCGCTTTAGTATCGGCAGCACCCTGATGGACATGGAGAGCACAGCATCAAGCGGCCGCTCCACGCCGGCCATGCTCAATGGCCACAGCGGGGGCGCGGGGTCCGGGAGTGGCTCGGCGCCGGCGGGGGGCAAGCCTCTGAGCTACACGTGCTGCTGGGATCACTGTCAAGTGCTGTTCCTCAACAGCCCAGACCTGGCGGAGCACATCAGGGCCACGCACGTGGATGGACAGAGAGGAGGGGTCAGTGTCCGCGTGTACTGCCGCTGTATGGACGTGCTGCTGCCGAGGGTGCATTCGTGCTATTAATCGCCAGACTCATCCGACTGGTTCAACAGGAAGTCATAGACGGATGCAAAGAGAGAACACTTAAAACGCCAGCAGTATGACGAAGCAGACTTAAGCACAATGGACTGTTTCGGGAGCTGCCTTTGAGATGTGTGCCCTTAAAAAGCCCAACGCTATGTCATAGGGCGGAGGGAGAAGAAACGTGCGGTGTACACCGAAGAACCACAGCCTCCAAGTAAACTGGTTTTAATGGCTGTTCAGTGTATCTCCACGGCCAATTCTGGGGGCGGGGGGGGGAAATGGTTCTAGAGCGTTAATTAAACTAGCGTTTTGAAACCTAAATACGAATACGCCGCTTAGTCAAAACATTAAACCCAGGCTCCAGATGTCTATGTATGGCTGATATGTTTATGATAGCGTATAAGCTGATACGGTATCGATGAGTGTTGTATGCAGCGTTCGACACTTCTTCTGCGACGACCTGCCTCTGTGTGTATTGACCATCTGTTGACCTGCACTTCACAGGTGTTTGTGTGTCTGTGGAAGGGCTGCAAAGTATACAACACACCATCCACCAGTCAGAGCTGGCTGCAGAGACACATGCTGACCCACAGTGGGGACAAACCATTCAAGGTGAGAGCGCGCGCCCTCAACTGGCAGCCCAGCAGTCATAAAGCAGACGGGTAATGCCGTCGACCTGCATCAGCTTGGTTAACGGACATTATCAATCGCCTGTGTCCCTGCAGTGTGTAGTGGGGGGCTGCAATGCAACGTTTGCCTCTCAGGGGGGACTGGCACGCCACGTCCCCACTCACTTCAGCTCGCAGAGCTCGTCCAAACTGGCTAATCAAGGCAAAGTGAAGGAGGAGTCTCCATCCAAAGCGGGCCTCACCAAGAGGAGGAAACTCAAGAACAAACAGAGGCGCTCACTCCGTATGGACAACACGCATGCACACAATGAAGGATTTTACACTGCCACACTTGCCACATTGATTCAAGTTATTGCTAATATGAATGCGTTTCCTTTCCAGCCCGACCCCACGACTTCTTTGACGCTCAGACCATGGACGCCATTCGTCATCGAGCCATCTGCCTCAACCTGGCAACACACATCGAGAGCCTGGGCAATGGGCACAGTGTGGTCTTCCACAGCACGGTGGGCACACACACACGCACTCATTATTTGTTCTGTATGGTATACTTATCTTTGAGAGCTTTGCAACCAGGAAGCCAAAGGGACCAGGCTGCATTTTTGGTTGAAGTTCAGGTTAAACTCGGTTTCGGTTAGTGTTGAGTTTGGCAAGGCATTTAGTTGTGATGTTAGAAAAAGGGTTTTGGGTATAAATGATATACTCACAAATAAAATAAAAAGTTTGTGTTTCTGTTTTCAGGTTATAGCTAGGAGGAAAGAAGACTCTGGGAAAGTAAAGGTCCTGTTGCACTGGACACCGGAAGACATGTGAGACCTGCCCTTCTCTCCGCCTCCAACACCTTAACTCTGTGTCTTCACCCTGTCCTCTGGTTCCATCAGCCTTTTGACAAATTAACAAAATGGGGGCTTAGATCAGATTCGTAGATATGCAAGTTTAAACTGCTGAAATACACATAAAACACCTAAACTCAACTTTTAAAGGGCCCAATGTCCAAAAATCTGTACTGTTGTCATTTTGTATTTGATTGTTAGAAATGACTGAAGGTTCTCAGTCATCCAGGTCACGGTAATATCAAGTGCGATTCTGGTGCAACTGGACTGGTTGAAGGTTTCTTGAAGACGTTTCACCTCCCATCCGAGAGGCTTCTTCAGTTCTAACTAGCTGCTGGAAAAGTTCAGGTATTTCTCCTCTGCGAGATGAATTGCTCATCAGAGGATGAGTACCTAATAAGAGGACCATTGTGTCAAACTTGCAGGTCGTTGGCCATCTGGCCCAGATTCAGGTTATGGGTTAACCCATAACCTGGATATGAGCCAGGTACTCATCCACTGATGAGCTATTCATCTCGCAGAGGAGAAATACCTGAACTTTTCCAGCAGCTAGTTAGAACTGAAGAAGCCTCTCGGGTGAGAGGTGAACCGTCTTCAAGAAAATCTTCAACCAGTTGCGATTGTTGGAAATGTTCACCGCTGTTTTCGCGACGCGCTGAATGACGTACAAGTGCTGACGTCTAATGATCGCTGGAACGACAACAAATCGACTTCGTGCAAAGTCTGACTGCCACCGCGCAAGCTCACGCACGCTGATTGCTTTTCCTCTCCCAGACTGCCAGATGTGTGGGTGAATGAGAGCGACAGACTGCAGCAGAAGACCAAGGTGGTTCATCTGTCAAAGCTGCCCACAGACACAGCTGTGCTGCTTGACCCCAACATTTACAGGTGTGTTTGGCTATCACAAAGTTAGTTGTCAGCACGTGGGAGCATTAGTTTGGGAATAATGTTGAATAACCCGAAGCATTTCCTCCCACAGGATGTTCTTCTAACAGCTCCAGAGGAGCTCTGTTGTCACTTCCTGCTAATTAAACCCCGAGAAGGAGGCCACGTCCTTGTCCTCTCCTCTCATCCCCAGGATCCTCTTTTACCCTTAGTCCCTCTCCCAGAGGATGCTGGGAGGTTAGTCTCTTGTTCGTCCTGGCTGTCTGAGGCCTTCAGTGTTTTTTTTTTTAAATTGGTGCTGAGTTTACTGAGGACTGGTAGGGCACGATGTTGCTTGTTTTAGGTAACACAACTAGACTGAAAACTAACCGACAGTGCTTTAACTGTAGACAGTTAGACATATAGAGAGAAGCTGTCTTTGTAAATATTTGAGATTTGTAATATATTTTTATACCTGGATTTTTTTTTTTTTACTCCACTGTAGATAGATGCCTTTTTTTCCTCCACCAAACATGTTTAAATAGATGGGTTTTTTTTAACTGATAATATTGGTCATGTGCATATACCATTGATCTGGTTTGAAGTCATTAAACTTTTCCAACTTTCACCTGGTCTAAAGTCTCTGCCTGTCTCTGGTTTAAACTTTCAGCTTACATTCAAGGGGTTTAACAAAACTGTTTAAAAAAAAAAACGTTAAAGGTACATCCATTTTCTTACTTGGTCCTTTACATTTATATGGCCAGGTTTAGGGAGTGGGGGGGGGGGGGGGGGGGGGGGGTTTGCCGGGGCCCCCCTCACCACGCCCCCCCCGGGGGAAACCACCCCGCCC
>JAFBJU010000625.1:232906-246799 GCA_016785305.1 Colistium nudipinnis
TATAGTATGTCGTCCAAAAATGACAAAAAACGTCATAGTATAGTAAGTCGTCCAAAAATGACAAAAAACGTCATAGTATAGTATGTCGTCCAAAAATGACAAAAAACGTCATAGTAAAGTATGTCGTCCAAAAATTTAAAAGTCATAGTATAATATGTCATCCAAAAATGAAAAAAATCGTCGTAGTATGTTGTCCAAAAAAATAAAAAATAAACTCATAGTATAGTTTGTCGTCCAAAAATGGCAAAAAAAGTCATAGTATAGTATGTCGTCCGAAAATTTTAATAAACGTCATTGTATAGTATGTCGTCCAAAAATAAAAAAAAACGTCATAGTATAGTATGTTGTCCAAAATTTTTAAAAAATGTCATAGTATAGTATGTCGTCCAAAAATGAAAAAAAAACATCATAGTATGTCGTCCAAAAATGAAAAAAAAACGTCATAGTATAGTATGTCGTCCAAAAATGAAAAAAAACGTCATTGTATGTCGTCCGAAAATGAAAAAAAACGTCATGGTATAGTATGTCGTCCAAAAATGAAAAAAAAACGTCATAGCATAGTATGTTGTCCAAAATTTAAAAAAAATGTCATAGTATATATAGTATGCCAAAAATGAAAAAAAATGCTGTCTCTTATACACATCTAAAAAAAAAAAACGTCTTAGTATAGTATGTCGTCCAAAAATGAAAAAAAATTAACTCATAGTATAGTTTGTCGTCCAAAAATGGCAAAAAACGTCGTAGTATGGTATGTCGTCCGAAAATTTTAATAAACGTCATTATATAGTATGTCGTCCAAAAATTTAAAAAAACGTCATAGTATAGTGTCGTCCTAAAATGACAAAAAATGTCATAGTATAGTATGTCGTCCAAAAATGACAAAAAACGTCATAGTATAGTATGTCGTCCAAAAATGAAAAAAACCGTCGTAGTATGTTGTCCAAAAAAAAAGATTAACTCATAGTATAGTTTGTCGTCCAAAAATGACAAAAAACGTCATAGTATAGTAAGTTGTCCAAAAATTTAAAAAACTTCATAGTATAGTATGTCGTCCAAAAATGAAAAAAAACGTCATAGTATACTATGTCGTCCAAAAATGAAAAAAAATTTACTCATAGTATAGTATGTCGTCCAAAAATGAAAAAAAACATCATAGTATAGTATGTCGTCCAAAAATGACAAAAAACGTCATAGTATAGTAAGTCATCCAAAAATGACAAAAAACGTCATAGTATAGTATGTCGTCCAAAAATTTAAAAAAGTCATAGTATAATATGTCATCCAAAAATGAAAAAAATCGTCGTAGTATGTTGTCCAAAAAAAAAGATTAACTCATAGTATAGTTTGTCGTCCAAAAATGACAAAAAACGTCATAGTATAGTATGTCGTCCAAAAATAAAAAAAAACATCATAGTATAGTATGTCGTCCAAAAGTCATTGTATAGTATGTCGTCCAAAAATTTAAAAAAACGTCATAGTATAGTATGTTGTCCAAAATTTACAAAAAATGTCATAGTATAGTATGTCGTCCAAAAATGAAAAAAAACGTCATAGTATAGTATGTCGTCCAAAAATGAAAAAAAACATAGTATGTCGTCCGAAAATGAAAAAAAACGTCATAGTATAGTATGTTGTCCAAAAGTTTAAAAAAATGTCAGAGTATAGTATGTCGTCCAAAAATTAAAAAAAATGTCATTGTATAGTATGTCGTCCAAAAATGAAAAAAAACGTCATAGTACAGTATGTCGTCCAAAAATGAAAAAAAACGTCGTAGTATGTTGTCCAAAAAAAAAAATTAAACTCATAGTATAGTATGTCGTCCAAAAATTAAAAAAACGTCATAGTATAGTATGTCGTCCGAAAATTTTAATAAACGTCATAGTATAGTATGTCGTCCAAAAATTTAAAAAAATGTCATTGTATAGTATGTCGTCCAAAAATGAAAAAAAACGTCATAGTACAGTATGTCGTCCAAAAATGAAAAAAAACGTCATAGTACAGTATGTCGTCCAAAAATGAAAAAAAACGTCATAGTACAGTATGTCGTCCAAAAATGAAAAAAAACGTCATAGTACAGTATGTCGTCCAAAAATGAAAAAAAACGTCATAGTACAGTATGTCGTCCAAAAATGAAAAAAAACGTCATAGTACAGTATGTCGTCCAAAAATGAAAAAAAACGTCATAGTACAGTATGTCGTCCAAAAATGAAAAAAAACGTCATAGTACAGTATGTCGTCCAAAAATGAAAAAAAACGTCATAGTACAGTATGTCGTCCAAAAATGAAAAAAAACGTCATAGTACAGTATGTCGTCCAAAAATGAAAAAAAACGTCATAGTACAGTATGTCGTCCAAAAATGAAAAAAAACGTCATAGTACAGTATGTCGTCCAAAAATGAAAAAAAACGTCATAGTACAGTATGTCGTCCAAAAATGAAAAAAAACGTCATAGTACAGTATGTCGTCCAAAAATGAAAAAAAACGTCATAGTACAGTATGTCGTCCAAAAATGAAAAAAAACGTCATAGTACAGTATGTCGTCCAAAAATGAAAAAAAACGTCATAGTACAGTATGTCGTCCAAAAATGAAAAAAAACGTCATAGTACAGTATGTCGTCCAAAAATGAAAAAAAACGTCATAGTACAGTATGTCGTCCAAAAATGAAAAAAAACGTCATAGTATAATATGTCGTCCAAAAATGAAAAAAAAACGTCATAGTACAGTATGTCGTCCAAAAATGGCAAAAAACGTCATAGTATAGTATGTCGTCCGAAAATTTTAATAAACGTCATAGTATAGTATGTCGTCCAAAAATTAAAAAAAATGTCATTGTATAGTATGTCGTCCAAAAATTAAAAAAAACGTCATAGTATAATATGTCGTCCAAAAATGAAAAAAAAACGTCATAGTACAGTATGTCGTCCAAAAATGGCAAAAAACGTCATGGTGTAGTATGTCGTCCGAAAATTTTAATAAACGTCATTGTATAGTATGTTGTCCAAAATAAAAAAAAAATGTCATAGTATAGTATGGCGTCCAAAAATGAAAAAAAAACATCATAGTATAATATGTTGTCCAAAAATGAAAAAAAAACGTCATAGTATAGTATGTCGTCCAAAAATGAAAAAAAACGTCATAGTATGTCGTCCGAAAATGAAAAAAAAAGTCATGGTGTAGTATGTCGTCCAAAAATGAAAAAAAAACGTCATAGCATAGTATGTTGTCCAAAATCTTAAAAAAATGTCATAGTATAGTATGTCGTCCAAAAATAAAAAAAATACGTCTTAGTATAGTATGTTGTCCAAAAATGAAAAAAAACGTCATAGTATAGTAAGTTGTCCAAAAATAAAAAAAACTTCATAGTATAGTATGTCGTCCAAAATTGACAAAAAATTTCATAGTATAGTAAGTCGTCCAAAAATTTAAAAAAATGTCATAGTATAGTTTGTCGTCCAAAAATGAAAAAAAACATCATAGTATAGTATGTCGTCCAAAAATGACAAAAAATGTCATAGTATAGTATGTCGTCCAAAAATGAAAAAAATACGTCTTAGTATAGTATGTTGTCCAAAAATGAAAAAAAACGTCATAGTATGTCGTCCGAAAATGAAAAAAACGTCATAGTATAGTATGTCGTCCGAAAATTTTAATAAACGTCATTATATAGTATGTCGTCCAAAAATTTTAAAAAACGTCATAGTATAGTGCCTTCCTAAAATGACAAAAAATGTCATAGTATAGAATGTCGTCCAAAAATTTTAAAAAATGTCATAGTATAGTATGTCGTCCAAAAATGAAAAAAAACATCATAGTATAGTATGTCGTCCAAAAATGACAAAAAATGTCATAGTATAGTATGTCGTCCAAAAATGACAAAAAACGTCATACTATAGTAAGTCGTCCAAAATTAAAAAAAAATGTCATAGTATAGTATGTCGTCCAAAAATGAAAATAAAAACATCATAGTATAGTATGTCGTCCAAAAATGACAAAAAATTTCATAGTATAGTATGTCGTCCAAAAATGACAAAAAACGTCATACTATAGTAAGTCGTCCAAAAATGACAAAAAACGTCATACTATAGTAAGTCGTCCAAAAATGACAAAAAATGTCATAGTATAGTATGTCGTCCAAAAATTAAAAAAAATGTCATAGTATAGTATGTCGTCCAAAAATGAAAAAAAACATCATAGTATAGTATGTCGTCCAAAAATGACAAAAAATGTCATAGTATAGTATGTCGTCCAAAAATGACAAAAAACGTCATACTATAGTAAGTCGTCCAAAATTTAAAAAAAATGTCATAGTATAGTATGTCGTCCAAAAATGAAAATAAAAACATCATAGTATAGTATGTCGTCCAAAAATTTAAAAAAGTCATAGTATAATATGTCATCCAAAAATTAAAAAAATCGTCGTAGTATGTTGTCCAAAAAAATAAAATAAACTCATAGTATAGTTTGTCGTCCAAAAATGGCAAAAAACGTCATAGTATAGTATGTCGTCCAAAAATAAAAAAAAATGTCATTGTATAGTATGTCGTCCAAAAATTAAAAAAAACATCATAGTATAGTATGTCGTCCAAAAATGACAAAAAATGTCATAGTATAGTATGTCGTCCAAAAATGACAAAAAATGTCATACTATAGTATGTCGTCCAAAAATAAAAAAAAAATTCATAGTATAGTATGTCGTCCAAAAATGAAAAAAAACATCATAGTATAGTATGTCGTCCAAAAATGACAAAAAATGTCATAGTATAGTATGGCGTCCAAAAATGAAAAAAAAACATCATAGTATATGTCGTCCAAAAATAAAAAAAAATGTCATAGTATAGTATGTCGTCCAAAAATGAAAAAAAACATCATAGTATAGTATGTCGTCCGAAAATTTTAATAAACGTCATTATATAGTATGTCGTCCAAAAATTTTAATAAACGTCATTATATAGTATGTCGTCCAAAAATTTTTAAAAACGTCATAGTATAGTGTCTTCCTAAAATGACAAAAAATGTCATAGTATAGTATGTCGTCCAAAAATGAAAAAAAACATCATAGTATAGTATGTCGTCCAAAAATGACAAAAAATGTCATAGTATGGTATGTCGTCCAAAAATGACAAAAAACTTCATACTATAGTATGTCGTCCAAAAATAAAAAAAAAATTCATAGTATAGTATGTCGTCCAAAAATGAAAAAAAACATCATAGTATAGTAAGTCGTCCAAAAATGATAAAAAACGTCATAGTATAGTATGTCGTCCAAAAATTTAAAAAAGTCATAGAATAATATGTCATCCAAAAATGAAAAAAATCGTCGTAGTATGTTGTCCAAAAAAATAAAATAAACTCATAGTATAGTTTGTCGTCCAAAAATGGCAAAAAACGTCATAGTATAGTATGTCGTCCAAAAATGAAAAAAAACATCATAGTATAGTATGTCGTCCAAAAATGAAAAAAAACATCATAGTATAGTATGTCGTCCAAAAATGAAAAAAAACATCATAGTATAGTATGTCGTCCAAAAATGAAAAAAAACATCATAGTATAGTATGTCGTCCAAAAATGAAAAAAAACATCATAGTATAGTATGTCGTCCAAAAATGAAAAAAAACATCATAGTATAGTATGTCGTCCAAAAATGAAAAAAAACATCATAGTATAGTATGTCGTCCAAAAATGAAAAAAAACATCATAGTATAGTATGTCGTCCAAAAATGAAAAAAAACATCATAGTATAGTATGTCGTCCAAAAATGAAAAAAAACATCATAGTATAGTATGTCGTCCAAAAATGAAAAAAAACATCATAGTATAGTATGTCGTCCAAAAATGAAAAAAAACATCATAGTATAGTATGTCGTCCAAAAATGAAAAAAAACATCATAGTATAGTATGTCGTCCAAAAATGAAAAAAAACATCATAGTATAGTATGTCGTCCAAAAATGAAAAAAAACATCATAGTATAGTATGTCGTCCAAAAATGAAAAAAAACATCATAGTATAGTATGTCGTCCAAAAATGAAAAAAAACATCATAGTATAGTATGTCGTCCAAAAATGAAAAAAAACATCATAGTATAGTATGTCGTCCAAAAATGAAAAAAAACATCATAGTATAGTATGTCGTCCAAAAATGAAAAAAAACATCATAGTATAGTATGTCGTCCAAAAATGAAAAAAAACATCATAGTATAGTATGTCGTCCAAAAATGAAAATAAAAACATCATAGTCCAAAATTTACAAAAAATGTCATAGTATAGTATGTCGTCCAAAAATAAAAAAAAATGTCACAGTATAGTATGTCGTCCAAAAATGACAAAAAAATTCATAGTATAGTATGTCGTCCAAAAATGACAAAAAACGTCATAGTATAATATGTCGTCCAAAAATTTAAAAATACGTCATAGTATAATATGTCGTCCCAAAATGAAAAAAATCGTCGTAGTATGTTGTCCAAAAAAATAAAATAAACTCATAGTATAGTTTGTCGTCCAAAAATGGCAAAAAACGTCATAGTATAGTATGTCGTCCGAAAATTTTAATAAACGTCATTGTATAGTATGTTGTCCAAAATTTACAAAAAATGTCATAGTATAGTATGTCGTCCAAAAATGAAAAAAAAACGTCATAGTATAATATGTCGTCCAAAAATTTTAAAATACGTCATAGTATAATATGTCGTCCCAAAATGACAAAAAACGTCATAGTATAGTATGTCGTCCAAAATGTGATAATCAAAACAATGTTTTCCTCAAAGGAGCCCGACGTTGAAAAGCTGGAGAAGAAAATAAATTGTGGCCAGATTGAAGAAGTCATTTTCCAGGTAAGTCATTGGTTTTCTCCCCCTTTTTTCAGCTATTTCTGCAGCATGCACCACATTCGACATGTAACGCCGTTGTATTGAATATCGCGTTGTGTGTGTTTGTGTCCGCGCGCGCAGGCGGAGTGCGAGCTGGCTCTGTCCAGGAAGATGTCCGAGTGGAAACCATGGGAGCCACTGACGGAGGAGCCCCCTGCAAACCAATGGAAGTGGCCCGTCTGAGTGCGGCCCTGCAAACCGAATACGTCTGTGTGTGTGTGTGTGTGTGTGTGTGCGTGTGTGCGTGTGCAAGATCAAAACGTGTGACAAAATGATGTACAAATACAAGTCTCGCGACTATTTCCCCATCTGCTCTCCGTCCATTTATTCGTGCTTAAATGGGATAGTAGCGTTTTTCACCGCAGAAATACCACAAATGCATGTTTATCAATCTGGCATGGAGCAATTTACATGAATAGTCAAAACTCTGTACACGTGGTTTAGATTCAGCACTTTACAGATACAGGAGCGCCCGCGCGCAAGTGAGATCCAAATTCTTCCCACATCTGTGGCGCCATACAGCGGACTCTTTTTTTTTGTTTGTTTAACATTCCTTATGTGACACAACCCCTCGCCGTTCGAGTTAAAGTAAAAGCAAGGCCCCCTTGACGCCGTGTGTTCTGGGGGGGGGGGGGGTCCGCACCCCATGTGCACACTACCTTGCTGCGCCGTCAGGCTCTGGCCTCCTGCGGACCGCCGCTGGCTCGCTGCAGGAGCTGCAGCATGACGGGGTAGATGGGCGCAAACTCCTTCCCCTGCCGCGCCCTCACCGACTGCACGTAGGCCTCCACGGCGCCCCTGAGAGGAGGAGAGGGAAGGCGACACGTTTCACCAGTTTGCCACAGCGGCGGGGGGGGGGGGGGGCCCCCAAATAAGGGGGGGGGGGGGACCCCAAATAACGTCAAGTCATTCCTCATTGCCAAGACCATCATCCCCCAATCCTAAGGCCAAGACTCCGTCTTAGTGTGTAAAAGCGCCTTTCGGTAAGTTTAAAATGTAAAAACAACAACAGCGGAACGGAAAACCAACCGCAAAGGTTACCTGATGAGGGCGAGGCGGTCTCTCTCCGAGGGATGATCGTCCAGCCACTGGGAGTATCGGGCGGTGGACCACTCGGCTCTCTGCGGAGGTGAAGTCGCTTTAGTCGAAACGCAAAATTGTTTCCAATTGATCGACGCCAGTGGGCAGGATCTTCTTCGACGTTTTTTTTTTTTTTTTTTTTTTCTCAAAAACAAACAACAACCTAGAAGTGAATTTTTGGACGACATACTCTATACTAAGGCGTTTCTCACACATTTTGGAACGACATACTATGCCATGACATTATTTTAACATTTTTCGGAAGATATACTATACTATGACGATTAGTACTGTGCTAAGTTTTTTCAAATTTTTGGACAAAATAATTTTTTGTCCTTTTTGGACGACGTACTAATACTGTGAATTTTTTTTCTCACATTTGTAGACTACACACTATACAATTAAGTTTTTCCATATTTTTGGACGACATACTATGACGTATTTAGTCGTTTGCGGACTACATACTAAATGCATAATAAATATACATATGTGTGTGTGTGTGTGCGTGTACACTGACCTGGTGAGGTGACTTGAGCTCGGGAGGGGCTCTGGTGAAGAAGAAGTGCAGCAGGGTGCTGTAGGGGATCAGCTCCCCAACAGCTGGGCTGCTGGCGATCAGCTCGCTGGTCTGGAACAGCAGCGGCCTGCAACCCAAACGCACACCGCACTGACGCACCGCGTACCGGGCCCATTTTAGCCCATTACCTGCGGCTCGCGTCGACGTGGGGCGTTTCTTACACATTTTGGAACGACATACTATGCCATGACATTATTTTAACATTTTTCGGAAGATATACTATGACGATTAGTACTGTGCCAAGTTTTTTCAAATTTTTGGACGAAATACTTTTCTATTCCATTTTTTGTCCTTTTTGGACGACGTATTAATACTGTGAAATTTTTTTTCACATTTGTAGACTACACACTATACAATTAAGTTTTTCCATATTTTTGGACAACATACTATGGCGTATTTAGTCGTTTTCGGAAGACATACTAAATGCATAATAAATATACATATGTGTGTGTGTGTGTGCGTGTACACTGACCTGGTGAGGTGACTTGAGCTCGGGAGGGGCTCTGGTGAAGAAGAAGTGCAGCAGGGTGCTGTAGGGGATCAGCTCCCCAACAGCTGGGCTGCTGGCGATCAGCTCGCTGGTCTGGAACAGCAGCGGCCTGCAACCCAAACGCACACTGCACTGACGCACCGCGTACCGGGCCCATTTTTCCTCTACTACTACAAAGTGTTGATGAGCAACAACGACAGCAACACGTTGTAGACATTCAAAAAAAACAAAAAAAAAACCCCACCAGGATTTTGCGGCGAGTGTCGGCCTCACTCACCGGAAGGAACGCAGCATTCTGTAAGGTTTCCCCAAATCGGACACTCTCCTGCACAGGGGCGCGACGGCCAACTCCATCTGAAACGCACGCACGAAAAACCCCACGTCAAGCCGGAGCTGCCGCGGAGCCCGACCGCCCTGGCGTTCGCCTCACCTGAGCGAAGTCGGCGGCCAGCCGCATCTTGCCGCCCTCTCCCAGCGGGCGCAGCAGGCTGGCGTGGCGGACAAACAGCTCGATGGCCCTCTGAGCGATGGACTCGGTGCTCTCGTAGACGGAGTCGGCGCACTGGATGTGCCTGAAGTAGTCGCTCATCACCCTGGAGACGAAACCCTGCAACTCCTTCATGTACAGGGAGCAGGGGACGTCCGGTTTGTCGGGGCTGGACAGTGGCCTGCGCGGGAGGCAGGCGAGCACACACTCAATTCGATGCTTCAAACACCAGCGTTAGGCGCACAAGCGATGGCGGCGCATGTGATTGGGATAGCATGGGAATGAATTTGCGATCGTGTCACTCGACCGCGCAACCGGCTGGAAACGCTAAGGGCGGTTTGGCGAGGGCGGCCGAGGAGCCCTGGAATTCCGGGAGAGGAGGCACACATAGAGAGCCGCATCACGGAGAATTGAACGCTCTGCTGTGCTGTAGTGTTAAAGTGATTGCGTTGACATATGGGAAATTTGCAAAAAATATCCAACAGTATGCATTCTAGAGAGATGGGCACACATTTAAAAAATGTAATAAGACAAAAGTAAGAAATGACGTCCTGCACTTGACATGCAAAACAGTTCTCGGACAGAGAGGGAGGGCACAATTCAGAGGGGGATTTTTCATATTAAATTGACAGTCAAGTTTTTTTTTTTTTTTTTTTTTCGCTCAAATGCTCAAATGTGTTAATCCTCCTCAAAAACAACAGAACACGTGGACAAATTGGGGTTTTTCTGAAAATCCTCCATCTCCCGTCATTCAGGTCAACTAAACATTGGAGAGGGGCCAGGCAATTGCAGGCATTAACCTCCTCCTGCTCAATTTCAAAAAGGGGGCATTCGTAGGCTGCTTTTTGCTTTTTACATTTGGATTGGTTTTGTTTCATCGTTATTCTGCTCCAATGTCCTGAAGCCGTCACAAAGAGGGGGCGAGGAACCCGCGTTGAGGAACTACATGTGCCCGGGGGTTCAGGAAACGGGCACCACCTTACTCACCCTGAGAAGTCTTCCTGGTGTAGGGTGAGGATGATCGCCTCTATGGAGTCGCCCACCGACAGCAGGAGAGGCTGCACTGCACTGCTCATCAGGGCCTGCACGCCCTGAATAAAAAAAAACAAGAATGAATGGGGACATGGTATCCTACTGGTGAAAGTGCATGGTCACAATGTGACCCTCTGATCGTGAGGAAACATTTTTTGTGCCCCAATGAGAACAGTGTTATTTTCCCATTGTTGACTGAGAGTCTCAAACATGGACTTCACAGACTAAAAGCAATTCTCCCGCGGGCCCCTACAAACGACCCACCAGGTGAGAACCACTGCTCTTACAGGGCCACTTGCTACTTAACATAGACTGTTTATGCTGCTCCCTGATAAAATAAATATGTGTATGGTACCTGTACCTGGGAAAAAAAAAGAAAACTGATTAATACATGTTAACTTGCTGTTGCTCAGTATGTACTGGTTTTATATTTCCTTTGATGACATTAATTAATGTTTAAGTTGAGATTTACAGGTGTTACTGCACTTTTGTTCATACTACTTAGGTACTTTTGAAATAGAAGTGCGCAATAGATTCATTTCGTATTCATTATTGAATTTCGCGCAAAACAACGCAATTGATCGCAGGACAAAATGCGATTAATTGCGTAATCGTTGCCCGGCACCAACATATTTACTGGTATGTAAACGTCATCGCTTCAAATACTGAAGGATACCAAGAAGGACAATGAAACTAGCAATGAAAAAGGCGCTTCGCTGTCGTACCTCCAAAGACGAAGAGAGGGCCTCCGCAGCGGCCGGTGGACAAGACCCCAAACCTGAAATAATCTGCGATAACAAAACACAGGAATACAGACATTAACACCAACAAATTCAAGTGGCTATCTATTGCTATAAACCGAATGCCCCTGACCTTAACCCACCCCTTTCCAAGCATGAAGGAAAAGTGAAAGACCCTTCTGTAGGTCCAGTGTCTGGTTTGTCTGTTCTAAGCTACTGTAAAAAAAAAAAATGGTGTGCTCCAGGGAAGAAGATCCACCCCTGTATGTATACATGTGTACGTTACACTACATTTGTAATACTTTTTATTTTGTGCTATTTATTTTTACTATTTTTTCCCCCGATTATTATGACTGGATGCAGGCACACCAACACATTTCCCCGCATATGGTAGCAGGCATAATTGTGCATGTGTCAAATGAACCATATTCTATCTCATCTTATCTTATAGAGGGCAGTCTTCCCATTTAGAGTCTCCAGCTAAACAAAAGTAGCGTTCCCACGCAGAAAGAATCACTAGTCCTGCCCAGAGTCGAACCTTTCTGCTGTGATGCACGCGCGCTAACCACCGCATCCATGTGTCACACACGTGAAACACGGCTGCGAATATTGCATTGGCGCAGATGGTCTTTATTTCCGTTCCGTCCCGATTTCATTTAAAATAGCTCTCGTGTCGTGCATCTGATCTAGCGCGCCGATCCAGTGACACTTCAACAAGTCGACTTGGTTCGTCGTGCGCCTGCATGTATAATGCGTAAACGGACCAAGTATATGACCACGCGGAACAGCAACTATCCAGAGAGTGCCAAAATGTTCCGCTTTCATTTGTTTCGGAGATTCAGAGCGCGTTGATTTTTTTTTGATTCCCACCTTGGAAACAGCTTGCTGCAGACGGTAGAGGGAGTTGACCACAGCAACATTCCTCCTCTGGCCCTCGGTCAACGGACCAATCACCTGGCTGGCGTCGCCCTGGGTACACAACTGCAGACGGGCCAATGCGGAATGAACCGGCTGAGGGCGAGCAACTCCGTTTCCCGGCACACCTTTCGCAGACTTTGTTGCACATTGCGACGCGACTCCGCCAACATGCGCACGCACACGCGCACACACACAAATGAATCCGTACATACCAGCTGCTCCGACTTGACACAGAAGAGTTGGACCGTCTTAGCGGCATTCTTGGCCACAGCCAGGGAAAGGTCGGGATCCACCGACGCCACATTCAGCTCACTGTGAACAAAAATAAATAATACATTTCAATGACATCACCCGTCTATGCACGTGATAAGCGGTATACACTTTTCAAAGTTTAACGGCAACGCGCTACCCACGCACAGTGTTCCTTTACCCTTCGCCGATCGTCCAATATTTGCCTTTTTTTCCCCCGAATGCAACAACCAAATGCGCTGTACGTCAGAGAGATCAATGTACTTTTTGCCCAAATGATGATGTGTTAAATAAGCTCGGCATTAATGCGTAGGATGTCGAGTTGTTGGAAATGCGCCATACATAAATGCCTCGTTTCATTCAGCAGGAATGTATTCACTGAATGGTCTCCGGTGGAACGGGGGAGAAAAATTTGATGGGTTTTATTTGTTTGTTTTTTTATTTCGGCGTGCTTCGTAGACGTTTGCCAGCTGGTCGCACGCCATCACACTTTCTTGACTTTTTTCTCTTATTGTCAGTGCGGGATATGCGACAACTGGGGACTTATTATCTGGTTAGCGTGGCCAAATGTCTCGCGACCGTGGGCCCACCTGACGTTTTTTTTCTTTTTTATTTTTTTTTTATCCACCCTGACAACCGCTCATTATCACTTCACTAGATACCCTGTCGGGCACATAAATGCCCATGAACAGTGTCGAGAACTGGCAGAGGCGGCGCTGCCACCTCCGCTGGGGAACGCACACTGACGTGCACCCTACTCGCCTGCTGATGGTCTTGATGATGCTGTCCAGCTCGTCACTGGAGGGCGGGTTGCGGCCGCCCATCGGGAACACAAGGTTGATGGGATCGAACAGGCGCGACAGGGACCTGGAGAGGTAGGCCGCTTCGTATGGCTGCAGGGAGTCCTTCAGGGCCTTCTCTGGGCTGCGCACAAACGACATTGGCGGGAAAATAAAGAAAAACACCGGCGTCGACATCTGCCTTATTTCCCTCGCAATCAGAATATTGTCCTTCCCCGTTCACACAAACGATGGACCAAAATACAAATCCCAAATAGTCCAAACAGTCCCTATGACCTCGGTAATATTTCTCCAATACTGCGCACGCCAAAATAAACTTGGGTAACACTCATCACCCATCAGTGTAACATATGGTGCAATTTTAACAGCGGACATGACATCATTCATAGCACAACGGACGGCCTCCTACAATTGTGCCACCCACATCTGGAGTGACAAAAATAACCGCCATCCATCCTGCGTGTAGTTCCTTCGCGTGATAAATCAGTCGGAAGGAAAGCGCTACATCGCTAGCCCCAGTGATGGCACAACGTGACTGATGAGTTGAGAGGCGTCAGTACCTCAGGCCTCGCGTGGAAGGAGTGAAGACGAGGCCAATTTTTTATTATTATTATTATTATTATTATTATTATTATTATTATTATTATTATTATAACA
>JAFBJU010000625.1:253228-280911 GCA_016785305.1 Colistium nudipinnis
TGTGTGTGTGTGTGTGTGTGTGTGTGTGTGTGTGTGTGTGTGTGTGTGTGTGTGTGTGTGTGTGTGTGTGTATATATATCAGTATATATATATCAGTTAAAAACTACTGTTTTGGGATCTGGTCTCATTTGATTTTTCTTTTAAATATTGTATTCACTAAAAGCTGTTGACTTAGTCCTACTAAGCCAAAACAAACAATTTTATGTTTTTGGTGTATATTCGACGGATGAGGGGTTAAGGTTTCAGATTTGGTTTTTTTTGGTCAAAAACGTGCGCATGTGGAGTCGAGGTCACGTTCCCGAGCGTTGGCGCGCGCGCGCGTACCTGGATTTCCATGCCCTGCTCCAGTAGTCGCTTGGCTTGGTTCTCCACCTCAAGTCGCGCCCTGCTGATCAGCAGCAAGTCGCTCTCGATCACCTCGATGCCGCTCAAATCCACGCCTTGCGACAGGTAGTCTGCAAAGACAGGCAGGCAAACCATCAAACACACGTTCATACTCGGGACTCTTTGACCCGTTTTCCGTTCTTACCGCTTGAGTTTCACCTATGTTCGTTCTCGGTCTAATCCTTGATACGTTTGGAGTCGTCGGTCACGCACGTTGGGGCCCTCTGGTTTTTTGCAAGTCCCAGGGGAGCAAAGGGTTTTGCGCAATGATTTCTTTTTAAGGACGTAAACGCCCGCCAACCTAAGCCGCCGAAGACAGGAGTCGCGTTTTTGCGGTTGTTAAGAGAGTATTTTCTCTCTATGGACGAGGATGAAACTTGGGCCTGTGGGTACGGAAGACGTTCCTTTTGGTGCGCATGTTAAAACAGCACAGCGAGTAAAATCAGGACATGTTCCTGTTGTAGCCACCCTGCACATCGATAAACCTTTAATTAAAAAAAAATTTAAAAAAATCCACGTTGATGCACGTCATGACAATGCAGGTTGCGTATTGCTGCAGGACGAATGTGGTATTCTGGCAGTTTTTTTTTTCTTCCCACGAGCGAATTCTTTCGGCATCAGCTGAAGTAGGCGTGGGCGGGGAAAAAGACGCTCTGGCTTCGATTTGGTGGCCGCAACGGTCGAGAGGTGCGCCCGCGCGGGTCCGGGGGGGGGGGGGGGGGTCCATGTGCTCGCTGTGCTGTGCCAACCAGAGGCTTGTCAGAGAGTCCCCGTTTCCTCCGTCGCACACCCTTGACATTCATCACATTACGGTCGCAGATAACATCTTGGTGGATGCGCTGTCCAGAGCCCCGTGGCTCGTCGTATCGGCTTCATCCCTTTTGATGCCTCCGTTTCTCTCTCTTAAAAATGCTTCGAGCTTTCAGGGCTTGAGGAGCAATCGTTTTCGGCACCGAATGTTGCTGAGCTGAAGGAGACGCCAAAAGGTGCGCCCCTTCGTCAAAACATTAAGAGCAACAAAAAAAAAAAAAGGAAGAGCAGAGGTGTAATTTGATATTATGCGATTTGTGACCGTTTGATTCCTTCCGGGCCCATGCCGACGTCACGGTGGAATTGGAAGCAGCTGGCCATTGTTGTCATGTTTGTTTGAGGAATTATTAATTTTGATGCAAATCCCTGCTTGCTCTTTCGTGTGCTCGGCCCCTGAGCAGGGTAAATATTATCTAAAAAAAAAAAAAAAAAAGAAAAAAGAACCATATTTGATTGGGAGATTTGAGGGGCTAGTCCTTATTACGGATTTTACTTTTATTAACTCGGGAGGGGTCATTACTTATTAGAAATAAAGCAAAACAACAAAAGAGTGACTAACTCACCTAAGAGCCAACGTTTCAGATTCATGTTAAAAATATGAACATTTTCCACTTTTTTGGTTTTTGGTTAACATACAGTTTTAAGGGGGGGGAGAAGACCTGGCGCTTATTGTGAAAGAGGGAGGTGTGGAGAAGTGGGTATATTATCTAAAAAAAAGGGAGGGGTCATTACTTACTAGAAATAAAGCAAAACAACAAAAGAGTGACTAACTCACCTAAGAGCCAACGTTTCAGATTCATGTTAAAAATATGAACATTTTCCACTTTTTTGGTTTTTGGTTAACATACAGTTTTAAGGGGGGGGAGAAGACCTGGCGCTTATTGTGAAAGAGGGAGGTGTGGAGAAGTGGGTATTGGGACCGCTATGAGGCCCCATTAGATGTGCTGTTTGTCCAGAGCTGCGCATTGTTTGCCCTCCTTCCCGGAGAGACCGGGAGATGGAGCGCATCAGGCAGGTGGCGGGCGGAGGCACACGGGATGCAGGGCTTGGCCGGGAGCCACGTTCAATTCAAAAGCAATCCGCGCAAAGCCCCAACCCGCGGACGCCTGCCAGAGACCACGATGGCACAGCTGAGCCCCGGCGTCCCTTTGCTTGTTGGGATATGTGTGTTTGTGGGCGCGACGGGGAAAGACAGAGGTGGTCCCTTTCTGATTTGTGTGGTAATATGGCAAGCGCGCGCGCGCACACACACGAGAGGAAAAACAGGCCACTGGTTATTAGGCAAGTGTCTTTGCTGGTTTCAGATGGACACGCTGTTTGAACAAGAAACGCAATGTCCATCCACGACCATGGATGCTTTGATCTCAAAACGCATCAGTTGCGGCAGTATTTTGCGGTTTTCTGCGAGGGGGGCATTGTCAACACAGCAATATCCGCCTACATAAGCAGGTGCACAACGAGCACGCCCAGATCAGTTTTCTACATTCCCCCATTTGCCCCCCCCCCAAATCATTCATCTCAACGACGATCTCAATCGTCTCGGCATTGCGCACGGCCTGGGCGAAAACGTGGCCGCTTTATGGGACGGGAACAAAAATGTACAAAATACGGCCCGTATATTTATACAAGAAAACATAAGAAACTGAAAGAGCATTTGCGATGCTCGAGGCGTTGCAACACGCCGGGAACCAGGCCTGCGCGTCCGGCCCCATAATTCCGAAAGGGGCCAAATTGGCCGGACAAAACGCAGGAGGCACACCACGCACACCTCGACGCGATGTAATCAAGTCTTTTTCCGAGGAAAGCGCCTTGGGATTCCTAGGAATCAAAAGTAAATCGATGTAAATAAATACGCTCCAAGGATTTGTTACACACTGGTGGTTCCGCTCCCACCGTTGGACACGTTCAAGCAGAAAACGCCGTGCAACGGCAAGCGGTTAAATGAATAGGTTATTTGAACCAGTCGTATATATTAAGCACCGGGTTAGCGTTCATTTTGGCCGCGCGCTTGCCAAATGTTTCCAGCTTGCTATTGCGGCGAGTGGGAAAGCAAACAACTCGGGGCGCCACAGAGACTTGTGTCCTGTGCATTTTACCAGCATTTCCATTTCGAGAGACGCTGCCCCCCGCTGTGTGCGACAGCGCCGCAGGAAAGAGGTGCAGGCGGAGCATCAGTTAAAAGTATTACCGAAATCGGCTTTCTGTTTTCGACGTAAAATGCTCCTGCAAATTGAACCGCGTTTGAGGTGGTATAGTGACGATGCCGAGTAGTGAAATGGCGAGTTCATCGAAACGGGGCACAATTAGTGAACCCGATGTCAAGTTAGTGGATTTAAAAAAAAATCCAGCAGAAAAAGAAAAAAAAAAAAAAGACACAAAAACAGTATTGCCCTTCCTCCCCAAAATCAATTCAACCCCTCGCACGGGGGCATATTAGCGTGCGTTTCTCAGAACACTGAGAAAAGAACACACTGAGCTGTGTGACGACACAAAACAGACGGCTCTGCCGAAAGAGAACCGGAGGTTGTTTTTTTTTTCGTGTCGCAGGAAGTCGCGATTTTTCTGGCTTTCAGGAACAAGAATGTCTGCGACAGCCCCTCTGAAACAGAACACGCATCGAGAAGCGCCGAGGTCGCGCGACTGCCAGAACTGCACTGTGTCAAAAAACCAGTGTAAACCATGAAATGACACCGTGCGCGTTCGCCTCAGAGGCGGCGGCCAAATTAGATGTGGCTTTCTGTCGGTTGGCTTGCGAGGGGCAAAACTCGCCACCAGCCCGCGAAGGCGCTACTGCGATTGATCGCCGCGCCGATCGGATCACGTCCCATTCAATTTCCCCCACCCGCTGTGACAATATTCATTGCTTTGAGCATATGCTGGTCACACTGTACGAGGAAGAGTCCTCTCCATGTATTGCGTGCCTCCTCGGGGTTTTACTGGTCGCGTCTCCGTCCACTGGCATGATCTGAACTGAACCAAGCAATGGACCTCCGTTTGATTTAGCACCGCACGGCAGCTGGCGGCCTTTGGGTTGGCCAACGGGTGAACGGGATATCAAAGATATCCGGAACATTGAGGCATCCTGAAGACGTGGCACTGCGCGGCGCCTACAGCAATTTCGGGCGTGAAACCAAGTCCGCCGTTTTCCTTCGTCTTCGTCTCCGTGCTGTCTCGCCCCTCTGCCGCCATCTCGGCCCCTCCCAGGCGTCACGCTCGTGTTTATTCCGAAGGAAAGAGTCGGCCGTCATGGCTTCACACCCTCTCTGCCACGACCGCAATCTGGCGTCTCTCGCTGGAGGCTAATATCCCAGGGAAAACACCCCCCCCCGCCGCTGAGTGTCACGTGGCAGTAAAACAAAATGACTAAAAGGGGTGTTTCTGCTTGCGCGCCCCACACTCCGAAGCCGCGAAGTCGCCGGAATACAAAATCCCCGCTTCCTGTCACACACACGACTCCATCATAGTGCGGCACGCTCGACAACAGGTATTCCCTGAGTGGCGGCGGCTGTTGCTGCCAGGCCAACGCCCGCTAGCCCTTGTCGGTCCGTTCACTAGCTAAACGCGGACGAGCTCGCCACGCGCAGGGAGGGGGGGGGGGGGGGGGGGGGGGGGGGGGGGGGGGGGGGGGGGGCTCAAGTACTAGCCAGGTGGGCACAATTAAGCGTGCGCCATCAGGCAGGTGCAATTCAAACAAACCCCGCGGAGGCGTGGCCAAAGTCCTGCGAGGAAGGGCGCCGCCGTTTGGTATCGTCATGGCCACCGTCTCCAGCCGCACTCTTTGACGTGGGCAAATAAAGTTATGGGGAGATGGCTGAGAGGAAGATACGGGAGCAGGCACTCAGAGACAGCATGCTGGGGAAAACAAACAATTAGCTTACATGTGGCACGAAAGACAAAGAACGATATCAAAAGGGAAAGGGGGTGCGGGGGGGGGGGGGGGGGGGGGGAAAAAAAAAAATGGGGGGGGGGGGGGGGGGGGGGGGGGGTGATGAGAAAAAAAAAATTGACACAGAGCGTTAAATCTTACTTCTAAGTCCAATTAGCCGGGCGCAGAGGTGTAAAAGGAAAGAAGAGAGGCGAAGAGGGTGTCAGAGAGAGGAGAAGGAGGGGGAGAGTGTGATGGGTGAGTAGGAGGGCTACTGGAGGAAGATAGAGAGAGAGAGAGAGAGAGAGAGAGAGAGAGGGAGGGAGAGGCAGGGAGCAGGACCGATACAGACGAACAGCAGAGGGAAGAGAGGGGGAGGCAGAGAGGCAGCGTCAGTGTCTCCCTCGTCTCTCCAGCCTCTGTGGCTGCGCGCTTGCGACCAGTCAAACCGCCAACCGCGGCAGTGCGCGGACAGCAGATCCCGGAGCGACGGACGGCAAAACCCGACCGCCGGTTTATCGACTGTGGACACGACGCCGCTGCTTTCAGGGGCTGTGGGAAAAACACGCACGGGGAAGGTAAGAACTCCGGCAGACCCCCCCCCGCCTCCCCACCCCCCCCGAGGACCACGGAGGAGCGGCCGTCACCGCTCTGGAGGTAAACCGACACACTGTGCGGCGTACGCGCGACGCCAATAGTGCGCTAGGCAAAGGCGCACGGAGGCAATGCAAGAGCAAACCCATGCCGCTCCAAAAATAAACGCGCGCCGACATTGCCGTCGAGTCGCCGAGACGCGATATTGAAGGAGGAGGTTTCTTTTTTTTTAAGTGGAGTACATGAGTGGCTGTCGAGCGGCAAAGGAACATGGCTCCTCACAAGCGGCGCCGAGTTCACTCGCAGCTCAGAGAGAGTAGGTCTCCTGTTGCAGGAGAGCTCATGCGACACGGGGAGGAATCTGGCTGAACACGGGGCAGGTGGGAATGCGTCCTGATCGTAAGGTCATCTGGAGGACAGCTACAGTATTGTTTAATAGCCATACAATGCAGCCAATGGAACGAAGCAAAAAAAAGACGAGCGAGATAAAAAAAAAAAGAAAGAAAAAAAAGAAAGAAAAAAAAAAGTCCATTCGGCCAACAATGGAATTTGGAGAAACTCATTTTGTGCAGTTGCGAAGATTGAGGAAACTAAGTGTAAGTGACACGCGGTCAAGAACACGTCCGAGAAGGTCAGCGGGAAAATGTTCCATCGCTCAAGAAGCTACGAGGGCTGCACCCGTCGATCACTTCGCCATCGCCAGCGCTCTCCTGCATGCTCAACGCTCAGAATGAACAGTGCATAGGGTGACTTTTGTGGACACTGAAATGTTTACTGGAAAAGTTCAATAAATTGTCAAGATTAAAGACGAGAGATCAAAAGGCGTACGCAGTACTCATCTGCTTCAGTTACAAAAAAAAAGGGTACAGAGTTGTACATATTGTACAGAATGTGATCTGTGTGTCAGCCTCGTAAGAACATTCCTCGCTGTCATACCATTTCTGATGACAACATGACGGGCAGAACAGTGCAGCCCCGTTGCCATCCGACACTTTATTTCGGAGAGAGCCTTCAGTTGAACCGCAAGGGAGGTAGGAAGTACAATTATTTTGACAATACTGCTACAGCGCCAGCGCTAGTATTAGGCACCGGGAATTAGGCCTGGCTAACTTGACTAACATAGACTTATTGAATTATAATTACAATCCTTATAATAAAGGATCATTTATTATGATTTCATATTTTCTACTTTTGCTTAACAAATTACAAAGGAAGAATTACATTTACCCAAAGTTTCCCTTGAAGATACGCTTGTGTGTAAATGCTGCGCACGCCTCGCTGCAACAAAGCAGACCTGGGATCCGGGCTTTCGTCCAGAAATTGGCGGGCGCGCTGACAGTAGTAGGCGTTCGATCACTTTGGAACGTGGAAAGCGTTGGGACTACGTCGATGTCCACGCTTAAACGGGTGGGATTCACAGTTTTCTACAGCATAAGTAAGACGGCAATAACATACCGCATTCGTTAAAAATGGATCTATGTTTGGTGTTCTCGTGCGTTATGTGAACTATTGTTACGGTATGATCGTTCATCAATTATTTTTTTGTCAAGTCATGTTTATATTGCCATTTTATCGTGATACGAAGTCTAATACAATGCAATACCTACAAAGGCCACAGTGGAAACTAAGACTTATATAATTTACACCCTGAAAGTGATTATTTATTAATACTGGGGCTGTTACTCCATTGGAAACTTCATGCTTGCTGTATCTTTAGCAACAATCGAATAAATATCGATAAAACCATTTCTGGAGAAGCAGTAACCTAAAAAGAATTGACTGCACGAATTAAGGATGGTTTCTCGGTTCTCTTCACAGGTGAAATGCAAACGTGCAGACCAGAGAGCCAAAAGCTGTAATTCATTCTCACTTGCGATGCAAACAAAACTATATTTTTGAAACACAGCATTTCAACACAAACGTTTGACGTCCCTCAGTAAAAATAACCTGAAGTGTGTCAAATAGTTGTTATCCATCAAATATTATTACTATTAACGCCCAAAGTCTTCAGATCTCGAATCTCGAAGGCAATCCGGCCGAGACCGCAACTGCCGCATCGAGGCAGCGAGGTCTGTTTTTGTGACGGTCAGCCTACAGAGGCACCAGTTCCGTTTTCAGCATGGATTTGCAAAAGGACACATGACGAGAGCCATCAAAGGCAAAGGCGTCGAACGCAACTAAGCACACATTCTGTACGCACCCAAACGCGAGCACCAGCACTGCCAGAGGCAGGTGAGCACCAGCACAGAAACGCCAAACAGCGGGATGATAAATGAGGGGACGTTTCGCCGGCGCCGTTGACGCACCACGCACATGAGAGAAAGAGAGAGAGAGAGAGAGAGAGAGAGGAATGATCTCATTTCCGCGCGGCACGCTCGTGCCCTTGTACTGTTTTACTGAAAACTGCCATCCTTCCTCTCCGCAGGGTCGAGGATGGAATCGGGAAGAGGAAAGGCCCCACGCAAGGGGCGCACGATGACAAATGGACATCAGCGGCTGCTCTTGTTAAGGAGAGTAAGAAGGAGCCGTGGGTGACGGAGAGTCTCTTTGGGTGACCTCCAGCGACTCTACTGGGACCCGCGTCCAAGGTCTGACCCACGTTGCTCCCCCTTCCCATTGGAGCGTTCACAGACACCATCACGGGATGGGCGGTATCGCCATAGAGATAAACAATGGCGCGCGAGTAATGTTCAGTACCCGAGTAGTGTGTGTGTGTGTGTGTGTGTGTGTGTGTGTGGGGGGGGGGGGGGGGGGGGGGGGGGGGGGGGGGGGGGGGGGTGAGGCGAGGGGAGAGAGAGAGAGAGAGAGGATTGTTCTGTCCCTGCCGTCAGCGATGACACGAGAGGCAGCGACGCAAGCACAACAGACAGATTGTGTTGCGATTGTGTGCACCAATGTTGCAAACCACATGCCCGCTCCCCAATGAGGGGCGGGCATGTGGTTGCTCTGAGGCTTTCACAAACAGACCGTCCCCTTTTTCCGGAGGGAAGCCCGCGTAACCAAAGCTAAAGCTCAGCAAAGACGTCTGATGTTTTGTTCAAATTTCGATGTGTTCACAGAAAAGAAAATAATGAAAATGAAAACAATGGAACAAGTCAAACTTCGGACGAGTTCGCCCCGGCCCCTTGGATAGC
Source organism: Colistium nudipinnis (assembly GCA_016785305.1). Classification (NCBI taxonomy): domain Eukaryota; kingdom Metazoa; phylum Chordata; class Actinopteri; order Pleuronectiformes; family Rhombosoleidae; genus Colistium; species Colistium nudipinnis. The sequence goes on from JAFBJU010000625.1 coordinate 262,016, forward strand.
TGCTGAGCTGGAGAAGACACGGTTCGGTAGGAGCGGTGAGTTTAACGCCGCTGTCGCGACCACATTTGGCTTCATTTGACGCAAACCGCTGAGGTCCATGAGCAACGCTTGTTGCAATATTCTGCGCGTTTGGGTTTGGTTGAGGCCGGTCAAGCAAACCAAGGTCCGGAAACAACTTGGTTTCTGCACAGATTGCATCACAGCATATTGGAAGTTAAACAGATTGAAGGAACATTACATACTGTACCCTCTCTGCTAATCAAACCAGTTAGGCCCCATAGCAACGGCAAATCCTGGCGGCACCAACGGACCAAAGCTGCCAATAAACCACATTTATGTTAAGGCATCCATCGAGAAGCGTATCAGCATTACGTATCTGAAAACCATGTTGGCAGTCTTTGTTGGCATCTCTCTCAAATTGCTTCCAAGTGAGTACAGTGTGACTTGACACCTGTGCATGACTCTTAATTCTAATGTTATTCACAATAGTATACACACTTGACGGGAGCACATGACTTATTTGTACCAGATTTTCTTTCTTTTTTTTTTTTTTTTTTTTAATTGGCAGGGAATGAGTTCAGTCACAAGTCTTGCTTTGCAAAAAGGGCTCCTGTAATCCCGATATTGCCAAGAAAAGAAAAAAAAAATACAAAGGGGGTACTTTTCTTTGAGTTTCAACCCTGTGCAGTCTCAGTGTGACTTTAAGTCCATAGGGAGACCTGAAAAAAAGCACTTTAATGTCAATCCGACTTAATCTACATCTGCACCACATTCTGCTTCCAAAATCACGCATAAGCATTCATAACAGCTCACCCCTAAAACCCATTCATATAACCTCATATTCTTTTTCATTTAATAGGTATGAATAATTATCAAATCACATGCAAACCATTTCGGCCTCCCAAAAGCAAGTCATGGCAAAACATTACCTAATTTGTGTGACAGACAGGCCGAAAGGTTCTTTGCGAGAAAATGTGTGAAAACACGTGATGAATTTATGAAACGGGGCTCAGTGCGGCGTTGCTTCATATGCTTTCCATTTTTGAGAAACTTGATTCCATTAAAGTGAATAATTCAGAAGCAGCGATTGTCAATGGAGGTGCATGACATTCAACAGCCAATTCATAACTCAACTCTCATTCCCAGTTTGCTGATTCATTTTTTTTTTTTTCCCAGAGTCAAAATCAAGGGCCGGACTGTTCTGGTGACCGCTTGCCACAAATTGTCGGTTTAAAAAAATGGAAGAAACCAATATGCTATGGGGTTTTTTTTTTGTGTGCAAACTGTTCTGCAGGCGTCGTCCTCCTATCAGGATAATGCACTCATCTCTATTGCTGATCTCTGCAGCCACCATGAGCAACATGACTGTGATCGACGTTGCCGAGTCCTATGACCTTGATACGACCTCCCCTGAGGCCATCTACCCCATCAGCTTCCAGGTACCGCAGAAAGCCTCAAGCACATCTCTTTCCTGTGAAGTGAAATGTTCAGTGAATCCAGGTTTCCCATATGTATAAAGACTGATAACTGCCTATGGCATATTTTCTACCATTTTCTCTCACCACGCTGCCAGATTTCACTGACAGGCTTCCTTCTCTTGGAGGTAGTTCTGGGTCTGAGCTCAAACCTCACCGTGCTCGTCCTCTACTGCATGAAGCAGAACCTCATCAGCTCCGTCTCCAACATAATAACCATGAACCTGCACGTGGTGGATGTGTTGGTGAGTCCCGGCCTCTGACATCAGTGACTTTTTAACCCAACAGCGAGTGAAAAGCAGGGCTGTGCCCCCCGTTCCGAAAAGGCGGTCGGCAGCACCGGTGGGGCATAATAGGACACTGTTTTATTGAAAGTCCGTTGGTCTCCGAGCCCTCTCGATACGTCGCCTAAATGTAAGCAGCAATCGCGCAGTCCGCCCAGTCAGCAGATGGGTCCTCTGGAGACCGTGACGTCTGAAGCTGAAGCCACTGGGTGCCGGACTGTAGCTGCTAGGGGGCCAGCATTGCACTTACTGAGCGACTAGCAACGGGAAAGGCTTTTAACTTGGTAGGGGAGACAACGCAAGCAACGGGCAGTTAATGATCCACAACGTCACCCAGCCTACAGAAGTCAAGCCAGGTGGCCGGTGGCAAAATGGCTTGGCTCTGCCCAAGCCACGCAAAAGTACCACCTCTCACCGGTGCCTGATGGCCTACACACTATTCGCAACCTCGGCCCAGTCGATGAGCGTCCGACGACTGCAAGTGCGGAGCAGGGCCCGGACGATTGAGAAGTTAGCCCTTCACAAGATGTCGCGTCCAAAAGAGACTGAGGCTGATCAACTATGTGTTTATTTAAAGGGGGACGATGGAGGAAGAAAACAAAACGACGGCAACACCTTTTGTTTTGCCGCGAAAGGGTAACGTTATGGCAACAATAAACGCGGTCACACGGATCTCGGAGGTAGTTTGGGCCGCGAAGCATTAGGTTTCGCAAACGGCAGTGAAGGTACCCGTCCGTCAGTGGGCACCATCTGTGTCTGTCTCAATGAAATGAAAAAAAAAACGTATTTGTCTTAATAATATATTTTAACCTCGAGGTAATTCAATCTGGGAGTGTAACAAATCGGAGCTGTGACCTGAATTCCTATGTGTTTCAAGGTGTGCGTGTGCTGCATTCCGCTGACAGCCGTGGTGGTTCTATTTCCATTGGAGACTGACACGGCCCTGATCTGCTGTTTCCACGAGGCCAGTGTCTCCTTCGCGAGCGTGGCTACCGCTTCAACCGTCCTGGCCATCACTGTGGACCGCTACGACATCTCAGTGCGGCCGGCAAACCGCGTGCTCACGATGGGCCGGGCTGTGGCTCTACTGGGGTCGATCTGGGCCTTATCCTTTTTCAGTTTCCTTGTACCCTTCATGGAGGTGGGCTTCTTCATCAACTCGGGTTCCGATCGCGTCAACCAGACCACGCTGGTGGCGGTGGCTCGCACGAACGAGTACTACACGGAGCTGGGCTTGTACTATCACCTGCTGGCCCAGATCCCGATATTCTTTTTCACGGCGGTGGTCATGCTGGTGACCTACTACAAGATCCTTCAGGCACTCAACATTCGCATCGGAACTCGGTTTCAGCCGAACCTACCAAAGAAGAAGCACAAGAGTAAAAACGCCATCTCTCTGAGCACGCCGGCCCAAGCGGAGTCAACCGACGCGTCACAGAGCAGCACGGGAGTCAGGGGGGGCGGCAGTGCGCCGCTGGGCATGCGGGCTTCAGTGTCCGTCATCATTGCTCTGAGGCGGGCGGTAAAGCGTCACCGGGAAAGACGGGAAAGACAGAAGCGAGTCTTTCGGATGTCGCTTCTCATCATCTCCACATTCCTGCTCTGTTGGACCCCAATAACCGTTCTCAACACCGTCATCCTCAGCACCGGACCCGGGGATTTCACGGCCCGCCTCCGGCTGGGCTTCCTCGTGATGGCCTACGGCACGACCATCTTTCACCCGCTCCTCTATGCCTTCACTCGACAGAAGTTCCAGAAGGTTTTGAAGAGCAAAATGAAGAAGAGGGTGGTGTCCGTAGTCGAAGCTGACCCGACACCGAACAATGTGGTCATCCATAACTCCTGGATTGACCCCAAAAGGAACAAGAAGGTCACTTTCGAGGACACGGACGCCAGACAAAAATGTCTGTTCACGCGCGACGTGGATTGACCCAAACGGACATGCATCGAATAAGTTGTGTCATTGAGAACTACTTCGCTGGGAGTTACTCTCAAAACGAGAACGTGAAAGAAAGAGATAAATAAGAAGGAGGGAGATAATGGATTGTCGTTTATGCCAGCGACCGCTTACGAGAAGGGATTACTGGCGGCAGTATAGGTCAAACCGCATCCTCTCGATGTGAGCAGATGGGACATGGACCAAAAAAATGTTTAAAATCATGATTGACAGCTAAGAGGATGACAAGTTGGGCGAGCGTGTCAGCAGGACCTCGGCTATGTACAACGGGAGGAAACGTAAGATTTGTCACGCAACGTCGCATATAGTACGTGGCTTATGCAACAAGAAAGGCGAACTGTATTTTAAAAAGGAACGTGGCGTTACGTTAATTGAAAACGTAGCACGTACATTTCGGGCAGCTTACCCAACGTAGATTGCGTACGTTAAAAATAACAGCGGGTGTTAACAGCTGCCATTTTTCCCCAGCGCAAAGTGGGTATCACAGGTACGTGGAGAGGCTAATTTATTGCTATTTATTGTGAAATGATGTGGTGTGCGGCACTTCCCGATTAGCATGACATGAGCAAAACGTAGTCATGGAGCACCTCGCTATTGTTTGTCACCGTTTGGAACCCAGCAATAAAGTTCCGAGATATGTCACCATCCCTCCTCTCTCCCCCGTTTCTTCACGTGGAAGTGGATGGCGGGCCAAGCACACGCCGGGGGGGGGGGGGGATTGGTGAGGATATAAAACAGCCATCGGCCATTTCGTTTCTCCTTCATTTTCCCCAGAGAGGCCACCTGTCGGCGAGGTCACACGGAAACGGAGTGATGAGCAGCCTTAAAAAAAAAAAAAAACGGGGTTTAGGGAATCTGTGTTTGTGATGACAACGTTGCCTCGAAACATAAAAGGGGTGTGTGTGTGTGTGTGGGGGGGGGGGGCACCTGTCCGCGAGGTCACACGGAAACGGAGTGATGAGCAGCCTTAAAAAAAAACGGGGTTTAGGGAATCTGTGTTTGTGATGACAACGTTGCCTCGAAACATGAAAGGGGGGGGGGGGTGTGTGTGTGTGTGTGTGTGTGTGTGTGTGTGGGGGGGGGGGGCTTTGATTTGAAAACAAATTTACCAGTTCAACTGCTATTTTCAGGTAGGCGGCGAGGTAGACGCCCACTTCAACATGAGACGAATGAGAACATGGGGGGGGGGGGCATGAAGAGCTGGCGAGTGGTGTGCGAATCTCTAAAGGCGCGCCTGCCCGAACACGCCAGAAATCAAATCTGGTCCAAGTTGTTCCGAGCAGCCACGCTTGGCCAGCCGTGTGCGAAGAGCCGCCCGTGAGAGCAAGGCTCCACTATCCCATCTGCAGTCTCCTATCTTTTCACCCACGAGGCGTTTCGTTCCACGAGTAATATGGCGATGCGCTTTCCGACGCGCACCGGCCATCCGTCCGACAGCAACTTGCGCGCAGGTTGTTTTCCCTGGTCCTCGCCCTCCAAAACTGCGCCATTAACTAACAAGACAACAAGTCCAAGGTTTGACGGCGAGCCACGAAGCCATCACTGCACGCGCGCGCTAAGGTTGGGCTACCGACGACACTGTGCGGCGAGATTCAAAATACTGTCACCAAGTGGCCGACATGTTTGCACCGTGCTGTGTGTTCATCTATTTCATTCTTAAAAAACCCGAACGGATTTTCCCGCACCTGCTGGCGTTTCTATGTGACGCAATCTCCACAACTCCACACATGTGGAGCTGCTTTAGCCAATACCAAGATGTCGGCGTGTTAGTGTCCACACACAATAAATACGAACAATACAATACACATTGCAGAGAGCACAGCTATGGGTGATGGTGATGTCATCCGTGCTGCAGGAATATATATTATATATATATATATACCGATGCTACAAGAGGAAATATTAAGGGATCACGAAAGTGATAACCGCATAAGCTAAGGGGGGTTTTATTGTGCATGCCAAAATTCATGGCAAACTGCCCGACAGCTGTTGACTGAGATACTTGCTGTGTGGTAGGCCGAAACTGTAGGCAACATGTGTTCAACTGCACAGGACTTTCTATGGTGCAGAATTTATTCCGTTAACTGAGGTTCTGGTACGACTAAATCTTCTTAAAGGAGCCAAATAAAGCACATCCTTGGAGTTAAACACGACTCATGTAAAACATATATTCACAACCCATAAATCAGAATACAATATCGAACAACATAGCTCATACCACCTTATTGTGAGGTGAGTATATATATGTGTGTGTGTGTGTGTGTGTGTGTGTGTGTGTGTGTGTGTGTGTGTGTGTGTATATATCTATATATATATCTATATATATATAGTGAACTGAATAATCTAGGATAGAGTTCCTGTAGAGAATTAGAGTGACAACAAAGGTTGCCATACGGAAAAAAAAATGCGCACGGCAAAACCCGAAGCAGGGACATGTCGGGGATAAAAAAAATAAAAAATAAAAAAACTCAGCAGCAAAGCAAAATGAGGAAAAGAAAAGTAGATGACTTGCTCCGTCGATCAATTGTACAACGACAACATAGCCGACGCTGTCGCAACACTGTCACCTACGAGTTTGTTGCCGCCCCTAGACAACCCCAGGGACAATGACCTCGTAAAAAAGCTTTTCGCAGCCAACTGAGTTTGGGCGAGCCCGTTCGAGTGGGTGCCTGTGAGTGAGTGAGTGAGTGAGAGTGTGAAAGTGTGTGCGTCCGTGCGCCTATAAAGGAGTGCGTGCCCGCGCGCGGTATGAGAAGTGGTCACTTGTCCTTGTGAGCCCGCTCGATCATGACAATTGCTCGAGATAACTAAGGTTAACATGGCACAAAGATACAGCGGCCGGCGACGGAGAGACGTGCGATGCATCAATCTCACTTCTCCTCTGCTGACACGAGAAGGTGACACAGTAATCTGAGGCTATGCAACTAACGGGAGACGCCGCCATTCCAACATGGCCAACATCAATCAAAAAGAAGTCAAGGGCGGGGCAGAGCAGGGAAAAAAAAAAGAAAAGACCATCAGTCAAGTTGTCTTAAAGCCACCTTGGCTGAACTTGCAGGTAAATGCTAAAAGCTCTGAATACTACAACAACTACTACTACTACTACTACTACTACATTTTAGCCATGAACCCATTCGCACACAGCGAGTCAATATGCTGGTACAAGAACGCTTTGGCACCCAAACTGGAGCAGTCGGGGATGAATCGATCCAAAAGAAAAGTTTTGGTTTCATTCCAAACCACTGACCGAGACGTTTCTTTTTAAATGTGAAACGTGCGCCACTTAGGCAGACTCACGTGTAACTTTGGCGCATTGAATGGGGCCACAAACATATTCAATGGCTCCGATAGCTCTAAAACTGCGGACGGCAGCGTGGAGCTCTGAAACGCATGCCATCTACGTTGCTCGGCAACTGACAAATACAGCAAAGCGTCGGTGAACACTTGAGAGGTATAGAGAAAGAGATGCGGTTACGTTGCACAGTGACTGCAGGCAGTGATGTAATGTCAGGCAATTTCAAAATGTATACAGTAATTAAATGTATCAAGTCTTTTAAGATTCATTTCTTTGGAGATTTAGTAAACTTCTAAAACTTAAAAATAAAAATAAAAACAATTCCAATAGATCAATCGTAGTATTTTAAAACACTATATTAGCGCCACCAAACCAAAGATTTGTATTTGAGACGACTGATTTTGTTCAAAACCCAACCCGAACGAGTCACTAACCCGGTCGTTTTGCTCACAGGGACACGACAGCCCCAGTTGTATTGCTTGTGGAAAAATAGACGGTGACTGGGGATTGAGCATTAATAGCAATGCGCGTCCTTACCGAGTTCATTGAGACTCTGCGCAGCCTTGGTGAGCTCTCTGCTGCCCCCCTGGAGCTGACCTTGGAGCCGCTTGCTCAAGTACAAGATTCGGATGATCCTCCGCAGCAGGTCACAGGCCACCTGTAGAAGGTCAAGGAAAAGGGGAGCCAGGTGAAGTCAAGCGGTGCCTTCAAGGTCACAATTAACACAAATGAAATGAAATTGACACTAGGACGACACCTTTTTTTTGCCCCCCCCCATTCATTCAAATATTGACATTTTCTCCAGCAGAACCGGAATCCTCCGAATATGGAATAAGCAGTGGTCCAACGACATCATGGGTAGTTCTTGACACGCCTACGTGTGTATGAACATAGGGCATTGTCTGCAGTCATTCAGGCAGCTCTGTGGGGCTGTACAAGGGCCATGGTGTGATGGTGGGAGCTAAATGTGAACAAACTCACAACGATTACGCAACGTTTACCGTGATCAGCTGTAAAAGCTCAGCACGAGACGAATAGAGGGGGGGGGGGGGAACTAAATAAAAAAAATCAACAAATATCATTTGTATTCAAAACATCTTTAAAGTGCATCTCTTCAAAAGGGTTACATGTGTGCGCTTACAAACATTAATGTAGCGGCAGCATAATGCATTTCATTCAGAGATCTAATGGAGCGATGGAGCGTCCTGAGCAGAAAGTGAAGTCACAGTCCCCCTTTGTCTGTGGCCATCTGAGCTTCTCTGTTCTTTGCCGCGGTGGCCGGTCGTGCCGCATGTGGCGGTGTGCTAGTCCGCCACCGCGAAGTCTACGGCCCTCCGCGCGTTTACCAGGAGCAAATGGAGTGCGCCATTAGAGCCATTTGTCCGCACGCTGCTACGACAAGCAATTTTGTGGCGTCGTACCGGGCGAGCGGAAAACAAAATCCATAAACGTGACGACCAAAAAAAAACGTGCCATTGGCTTTCGATTTTCTCTGTCCTCCCCTCCTATGCTTCAGCCACCTCAGGAAATAAAAAAAAAAGAGTCACAAGCCTCTGGTACCTTTGTTGTGGGGGGGGGTCGTTGAGGGCTGAATTGTTTGAGCCTCTCCTGCAGGCAATGCGGAATAAAGCGCGACTCAAGCACGCGTGCCCTTTACAGGCTCGTGCCCCCTCACCAGAATATCACCATCACGTACGGGGCCAAAACCACGAGCCCCGCATGCCTTTTGCATATGTTCTGCGCCTTGCTCGAAACTTTAAAAGGTTTGACCAGCAATTCTTCTTTAAAATGGTCACATTTGTGGTGGTCTTCCGCTAGTGTGCCTGTGTCCATGCAAATAAACAAAGAGTGCACTAAAAATAGAAGACCCACTTCTGAATAAAGATAGGAAAAGGAACTCCGCTGTCGACTGGTGGGACCCTGATAACACTTAATTCCTACGAGAGACGTGGTGATTCAGGGAGGGGTCTAGAACCAAGCCAGATGTGCAGACATCGCCAGAATGTCCAAGATGTCCCTGTATATTATCCCAGGTGGACAGAGAGGAAGATATTGTGTTGTTGACAAGAGAGAGAGGGGGGCGGGGGGGGTCAGACAGAGGCTTTGGTTTCCCCAGTGACTGACAGGCGGCTGTTTGAGTCGCATCCGGCCCACTCTGACAGTTTGAGCCTGAGAATAAGTGTGAAACCACAAACGCACGCGCGCGCAGAAACTCTGAGTGACACCAAGCCATTAGCCCCAGAGAGAGACCTCAGAACAAGACTGACCTTTTCACTGCCACCGTTTCATTAATATTGCATCATTATTTCCCTTCGGTGCACCGGCAGAAGTACTACAGCTCACTGAGCTCACGTGCTTTGCGTCAAGCCCGTACAGCGACTGGGAGCCTAGCACATTGCAAATATCTTGCCAACATACAGTACAGGCAAATGATGAACCTCCCTCGTACACACTATTGATTTACCTGTGGGGCTGGGAGACCTTTATATCAACTGGTCGTGTTCTCTGGTAAAACCGCAAAGGTAATATCTCCTGCCACTCAAATTTGGCACTTACACAACAACCGAAAAGTGATGGGACGCAGTTATTCTGAAGTGCGCGACGGAGTCTTACCTGCAGTCTGGCAAGCTGAGTAATCCTGGCCGTGATCTTGTTGTATGGGTCAACAATCTTTGTCCTTATCCTTGGGGAGACATGCACAGTTTGACCGGTTCATTAAGAATTACTGTTGATATAAAAGCTGAAAAAGCGCAAACTGGGACAGTCCCAAGTATTCGTTATTGATAGATCGACGAAACACCAACAAAAGTGCTTTACGGCAACATAACTCACAGGATAAACTCACAAAGATATAGCTATACAACAATAGATTCCCATTATGAATAAGTCGTCAATCTGAATAACTCATTGTCCAATTGGGAATTTAATTTGGCTTTAATTTGTATGAATGTGAATGGGTGTTGCCTCTGTATGCTAGCCTTGCCCAAAGTCCTGGGTATATCCTGCCTCTCAACCAAAGTCAGCTGGGCTTGGCACCAGTCCCAACTTGGCTTTGGTTTCTACTCAAGATTTTATCAGGTCAAGAAAATGTAATCAGAACCATTTGCTAATACAACTGATAAACCAGCACCGATCGCCATCGCAGGCTTGTCCTCATAATGATTTTCAGATAAGAAAGCGGAGACAAACTAGCTATAACCAGATTTTTTACTCTTGAAGTACATCCGAGAGTCATTCATTACTCTCCCAAAATGTCATGGACCCAAGTCCCATGATCAGTTATAGAATTTGGGACCCACAGGACCAACAAAGACTGGACTGTGTTTGTACTCCAGCAAGTAAATGTGAAGCAGAAGATACTTAAACAGATCTCGTCTGATTGAATATTGATGTTAAAAAAAAAAAAAAAACTTGACCAAACTCGTAGGGAAATATATATTCACCTGTCAACCGCTGCCTGAAGAGCACTGATCCGTGTCTGCATCATCTGAAGAACCCCTGAAAACAACAAAGACAAATGATTTTTTTACCTTGACCTATACCTTTTAAGCAGACTTCATCTGAAGAGATATGGCTCCCTCTAGTGGTGACACCCAAGAACTGCAACAGTTGCCGCTTTTAAAATCAGTTCCCTCAAATGAACTCTGCAAACATTTATTCAGATATAATAGACTGCTGAAAGATGTACTCAAAATGTTAAAATAAAGTTCAGACGGGTGACTAATGGTTGCTCAGTGTTACACAGATTTCCTAATATCTTACACAGATATACAAACATAATGTTGCGTTGAACAGTCTACCGCAGTTATATATTATCCTCCTAAATTTGCCACGGTGATATACAGGTATAAATAGAGAAAACACACAAAATACAATAGCCTTGATGCTTTGAAATGAAATATACATTGGGATCAAAAATAAACAAAAAAAATGAGGTGATGATGATGTTGGTGACTGTACGCTGAGTAATATACAGGGAATGGGACTTATCCTACTAATGGTCTTCCCATTTTCATATATTTGAATAACGCAATGTGTGAGTGTAACTTTATATGAAATGCATGCTCTTCGTCTGCTCGTCACTGTCGCCAGGCTGTCAGTGGCCATGGCACGCTTATCAAGTTTATATTTTTGACAGATTACAAATGGAATTGTTTGTCTCTGATCTGAGTTGGTTGTTGCCATTATTCCTTCACTGGGATGTTAGAGCATCACTGTGCAAAATAAAAGGGAGTGTGAAAAACTCTAAGTCTCAAAGTCTCTCCATTTGTGATTTAAAAGAAAAAGAAAAATGTTGTGATTATGGTTGTACATGTTGTACGTGCATTAACTTCAATGAAAAATGTGATCACAAAAAAAGACTCATCCACCCAGAATCTACATTTCAATACAGTGGTACACAACATATCTCCAGGCCATTAACATTTTTAAATTTGGGTTTTTGGAAGAAAAATATAAAATTGATTAAAAGCACAATTATTTCATATACAGTACATAAACAGACAGAGCTCACATTATGGTTGGGCATCTTGGAATGCAACAAGGTTCTCAAAATGCTTAAAAAATATCACTTGAATAAAACTGATCAAGTGCTGACTATTAACCACCCAAATCACTTAACTTAGCCATACAAGTGTGTGCAATTAATCTGTAAAATATGCAGAAAGTACCCAAAAGTAATAGCTGCCTAGAAAAGAACATTCTAAAACACATGGTGCAACAAAGGGCAACGTTCATGGGGAATGATTTCTTTACCTTCAAGAGACTCTATCCCAGTCGCCTGAGACAATAAGTCTTCATGTCTGGCCACAACCTGGAAGAGAAACGCAGTATCAGTCGATGAGGTGGTGTTGTACTCGCCACTGTGTGACCTGCATGACGCGGTTCTAAAACAATATTCCACCACTCTAATGCAAAAAAACAGCTAACTAAATGTCATATTTAAATATACGAGCAACATATTTAGTGTCTTAAAGCTTTCCCTTAAACATTACTTTAGCTAAAAGCATTTGAGAATGTTTGACCAGCATTTTGTTTCATTTTCTCAAAATGTGCTTCCCGTCATGCTTTGTTTATTTTCTCTTTCTCTCTCTATTAATTTTTTTCTTTTAAAATCGTTACTTTATTTTTATTATTATTGTTGTTGTTATTGTTGTTGTTATTGTTATTGTTATTGTTATTATTATTATTATTATTATTATTATTATTATTATTATTATTATTATTATTATTTCGGAAACTAAATTCACTGGAAATAACTGGCTATCTAACAGGAAACAATATATATGCCAATATTTAGGAAATGGCCAGCAGCAACTGATCGATTGCAGAAATTGGGATAGAACACATAAAAGTCATTTTGTCTGCATGTCAGTGTTGTGTTGTTGGTGTTGTACCTGGCTGTGGAGCTCCTTGTCAAGTTGACTGATGCCCTGTGCTAACTTGGCCAGCTGCTCGGCAATAATAGCATGATGAATAGCTTGAGCAGTGTACGTCTTCACGTCGAATTCCTCTGCTAGGAAATCAGCGTAACATGCTGCGAACACAGGAACACATTAAGTCTCTGGTGCTTGTAACTATGAACAAAACGAGTAGACCCTGCGGTTTCTCCCTTCCTTTTTTTTCCGCTCCCCTTTAATCATCTCAATGAGCTCAGACACCTGCTGCCCCCTGCATCTTTCCTAATTAGCACCACTTACTAAGTTTCAGTCACCGAACATTTTAAAAGTCGCAGCAGATATATCAACAACAGTCAATAATTGAACTATTTACAGCATAATTACCATTGCCACAGGTTTCCTTGTCAATGTACACTAACCTATGCAAAAACTAAGAATAACCTACCATAGCTTGTTAGCTAGCTAAGAAAAATCGCGTTCAGCAAGCTAACTTAGGAGCAAATGGGGTAACGTTGCGAACATGTTAATAACATGCACTATGATAATAGCCAGGATGCAGAACAAGGCGTTGCTACTTTTCATAAATCTGTTTTTACCATCTTTCAGAAGTGGAGTCGTGGAAGCTTCTCTCCCATCCGCCATTTTGCCAGTTCCGCCTGTGACGTGCATCTGGTGTTACGGAACCGGAAGTAGGACGAGCATTAAAGGGGCCACACACACACACACGTCTGAGGTGAAGACACGTCACACGTTTTTCCACCCGAAGCCAACCCCAGCCCAGCTGACGGTGGCCGTTACGAAGAACAACAACATTGCGCATCAAATACTATATCAAGCTAAAAAATATATATATTTATATAAATAATACATCTTCTAAGCGCCTTCTGTGAACTATTAAAAACAATATTTCATTTATTTTATCTTATCAAAAAAAGACAGAAGACAATAATGTATGTTGAAGATGCATATAATATGAATATCTAACAGAAATTAATACAGAGTTTGATATTTTCTTTTAATTTTATATGAAAACCCATCAATACTCACTTGGTATGGTACTCCTTTTGATATTCAAAGTCAATTTCTAGATTGTGCATTAAATGAGCCACATTGTGGGAACTTATTTGAGCCACTGATGTTTAAACTATTGCACAGGACAAAGTAAGTAACATTTGCATCGCATCACAGTCTCGAGAGTGGCGGATTGCAGGATGGCGTCGCCTTGTGTGTGTGCTGGTTTTCGAGTGTGCTCATATGTTATGCCCTGTTCGCCTCCAGCATATCTTTGAAATGTAAAGTTTCGATGGATGCATTTTATGGATCTCAACTTTAAGGAGGCTAACCCTAACCCTCAACTTTAAGGAGGCTAAAATGTTCCCTGAGGTTGGAACTTTGAAAGCCTCTGCAAGCTTTAATATGGCAGAGTTTAAAGGCTCAGGGGGAGTAATACGATTCTCGGATTTGCTCAACTTACATTGAGCAAAAGCCAGAGCTTCTACTGTGTTTTTATTGCTCAGGGGCACAGGCCTCAGGGGTTTTTACAGCCGTAATGCATAACACATACTAGACAGGGATTATGGAATTATCTTATACAGGGATTATGGAATTATCTTATTTAATAGTGTTTATTGTTGAATGCTCTCACTTTAATGCATGTGTAGTGCTTATTGAGACACTTCTCAACCAACCACAATTCCAGATAAACACATTTTATTTGCTACTCCTTTTTTTTTTATTATTCCTGATTTCCTACTAGGTGGCATTGGAGTGTGTGTAGAACAGAGTCCAGAGATGGACTTCAAGGTTGATATAAATCTATATTAATTTATGCAATGTCTCAAATTAAAACTACGCTGAAATTACTGTTGATACGACTCATGGAGATGACGGCTTTTGTATAACATTACCTAAACCCATAAAGCCAAGTAATAATAATAATAATAATAATAATAATAATAATAATAATAATAATAATAATAATAATAATAATAATACAGCTATAATGTTAAAAGGCACGTTGAAGGCCGGTGCAGCTGCGTTCAGCACTTAATATTTTCACAATAAAGCATTGCAGAAACTGCTAACGCTGCCTTTTCAACTGTAAGCGTGCATTTGCAACTTTTTCTGCCTATAATGACGCACACAGCACGCGTTATGTCTTGGAACGTTGTCTGTTTTCCCGAGTGCCATTCAAAACGAGTGATGTCGCCCTCCGCGAGCAGCGGCTTTACCACATGGACACACGCCGGAACCCCTTTGAATGCATTTCCCCCCTCCGAGTGTTTCCATGTTTTTGTTGTTTTTTTTTTCTCCCAGATCCAAGGTGGACGCCGTTCACCTTTGTGCGCGGGCGGGCGCCTTTCGTGCGGCGACGCTTCGGTTTTTCGCGCGACGCTCTTGAACGCCGCGGCGCACGCGGACGCGCTCATTTCCTCCGAGCGCGGGGGGGGGGGGGGGGGGGGGGGGGGGGGGGGGGGGGGGGGACTCTCCGTCGCCGCTCCCTCACCCCTTCCGCACGGCCCGCGAGTGGTACGCTCCGTGTCGGGCGCGCTCGGCTCCTGGACCGGCGGACAGTCCCCATCAGTACCAGCGAGAGAGCCGGAGCTTCGTTTCTCCTCCTCCTCCTCCTCCTCCTTCCTCCTCCTCCGTCTCCTCCTCTCACGAAGCCAGGAGCGCTGCCGTCCAGCCCCTCTCTCGCTGTCTCTCTCTCTCACCGCCCGCTATGAAACAGCCTCTGGGTGAACTGATGAGGATGAGCAGGATATGCCGGATGGTATTTGCCACTTGTTTGGGATCCTTTATTCTGGTCATCTTTTATTTCCAAAGTATGTTCCAACCAGGTAGGCTGTCTCGCCTCTCTCCCGCTCCTGCGCGCGCGTGTGTGTGTGCGTGTGTGTGCGTGCGCGTTTGCAGTGATTCATGGGATCTCGCCTGGCGCCCCTTGGCATTGTGGCTCAGCGATCTCTTGCTGTACAATGAGACACGTGTGAAGGCGTACATCTTCCGAGAGTCCAGTGTACGGCTCTATTATTATGTGTGTATACGTTGGCACTTTGCAGAATTGCTCGTCTCGTTGCGCTCTGGTCGCTGAGTCTCTCTCTAGCTCTCTCTCTCTCTCCCCCCCCCCCCTCTCTCTCTCTCTCTCTCTTTGTGGAGGCGCGAGTGTGGATAACAAGTGGCGCGGAGGTGGCACGGGAGTCTTTTTGTCTCGTGGCACGTGGCACGGCGAGAGGCAACAGTGGGCACCCCTTCGGCCCGAGGAGCAGCCTTGAGATACGTTGAAGTTATACGACGGCATCTGTCGAGAGATGACTGTATGGAGAGAAAAAAGAAATACATGAAAAAAAAAAATACCTGCGCATTTTGCGGTCCAAATTGGAAAAAAAAAAAGACGTCCCATTTTGGGAGGATTTAATACCGACGACGGCCAAGGCGGTCGTCCTCCTTCGGGTTCACATTAGCGCCGCCTCCGCTCGCCTCCTCCATCCACGGCCAACAGCTCTGACAGGGTCAGGTGTGTTCGTCCCCGGGGCGAGGCGAGGACGCCCGGTGCGACGATGCCGTGGGGACGCGTTGCGTGTGACGTCATGGGTCCGCTCAGACGCGAGGGGCAGACGAAGCCCGAGGTGGGTAGATCATCTCCCGGCCACGCCGGCGTGGAGCTGAAGCAGGCGCGCTGCCACATCTCTCATTCGCCAGCCACATTTTTCTCCACGTACAGTGGCTCTTTGTGAACCACCACCTCTATGATCCCCCCCCCCCCAAAAAAAAGAAAATCTGCAAAAAGGGTCTGGAAGGAGCCAGACACAGACACAGACACACAGAGCGATGGCTGGATCACACCGATTCATTTGTTTCTGTTGGTTTCTGACTCTACTTACCCACTCCACGTCTGTTTTTCAGTGATCGTTTGTTTTGTTTTTTTACTGGTGACCCTGCCCCACGCCTGTGGCTTCACGTGCGGAGACATGTACGTTGCGTTGTCCTTGTCGTGCCCTCGATGCCTCTATTTGGTGTCGGTGCCCCCCGGCCCCCCCCCCCCACGGTGACCGCAGACACACTCCTTGTTTGGCTTCTTGCGAACAAGAATCACAAAAAGCACCAATTGCGTATCATTTTTGATGACTGGCCATGACGGGTAGAGAGAAGATTAAAGTGTTCGCAGCTGGAGTAACCCACAGTGTGTGTGTGTGCGCGCGCGCGTGTGTGTGTGGGGTCGTGGTTTACCGCCCCCTGCCCCCTGTGGCTTTCTCTGATGAATTGCACATTGATGGAGGGTGACGTGGCACATACTCCTGAAGACTCTGCAGACTCGACACCTCTCGGGTGACCTCCATTTTCCCGTGTGGTGGTTTACCATTTTGCTGTCCATTTTGGTGGCTTAAATGCACAAAGGGAACTTGTCCAAAGCCTTGCGGGCACTTGCTGCGAGCTATGCTACGCCACAGAGTATCCGTCACAGGCGTTGGCTTCTGTGTAAAGAGCTAAAGGAGTC
Source organism: Colistium nudipinnis (assembly GCA_016785305.1). Taxonomy (NCBI): domain Eukaryota; kingdom Metazoa; phylum Chordata; class Actinopteri; order Pleuronectiformes; family Rhombosoleidae; genus Colistium; species Colistium nudipinnis. The sequence continues at coordinate 278,921 of JAFBJU010000625.1, forward strand.
CTCACCCGGGAGGGCCCGCCTAATCAGTTTTCATAATCAATGGCCTCACGGTGTCCTGTCGCAGGCACGGCGTGCAGAGTGGGGTCTCTCTTCCACCACACGCCATTTAATGCGCTTCCGCAGAGAGACTCGACTGTAAAAATGGAACCAAGACTCAGTCTTCAGACTTCTGCTCTCAGAGCAGTGCCAATCACCCAGGCCATGAGCCATTTTTGGCTGACACACACACACACACACGGACGCACAAATTCAGCACCGCTTTCCCTCTGTTCAGCCCCTTTCTCTATTTCTATTTCCCCCCGTTTCTCACGCCCACCCACCCACACCATTGCGGCGCGTCAGACAAAGTTCCCCGGCAGCGTCTCCCCGGCTCAGGCATGTTTAGTGGGCCTGGGAATCCCGCCTGGCCTCCCTGTGCAAACTCTCACCTCGCTTCCAGGACTTTTGGGGGTCATGACCTCTTGTAAAAGGGACAGAACATAAAGACTGCAAATAGCCTGAGACAGAGCCAAAACACCGAACCACCATTGCCTTCGCTGAGAGGGCGCGCAAAAAGGCCTTTTGACTTGATTTTTTACATCCTGTCTCCCCCTTCATCCGACAGACCTGTGACCACACTGGCTTTGGCTTGCATATTGTGCGTCATTTTAGGTCAGGTCGTGGCAGCAGGGAAAACAGTCAAACGGCCGCACGGTGTCCGGTTAAGGTCTACGTTCAAAATGTATGCATTTTTTTATGTTAAACTGTGCTCTTAATATGGGGGGCAGCGAGTGTCCTAAAAATATGCTCATATTTAGTTTTAGTTATCAGTTGTTGAAAAAGCAGTTCCCCCCCCCCCCAAATAGCAAAATAAAAATGGTTCAGATTGTTGCACGCTCTAAAAAAACACCAATATTAACAAATAAAACTTGATTCATCGAGCAATTTCAAAACCAGGGTTACAAATGATGTTAATAGCCAATGTTAGGGAAACAAGCCGAGCGCATCAGACATTAGAATTTCGACGCGCATTATTCCGACGGTTTGCCCGTCTGAAATATTCACTCATGAATATTAAGCAGGGGAAGCTTACAGCAGATTCCCATTGCATTGTACCCCCCCCCCCCCCCCGACAGAGACGCCAACATAAAGAGCCCTGGCCAGCAAAGGCGCGCAGCAGGTCGCTCAGGGCCAAAAGTAGGCGGACCCGCCCGTGGTGGCTATATTTCAGCTGGCTGGTTTGATTTAGCTCCCCGACAGCCCCCGAGCGAGAGGACCCGCGCCCTTCGACCCTCCCATCGCGTCTCCGTGAATTCACTGCGAGTCGGCGGCAGGTCCAGTCAGCCACGTCCCACGGAGTCTCCGCCGCTTCCGAGGAGCCACACAACACTCGGTGCTGCAGATAAAGGCAGGCCGCTCGGTGGGCTGCTGGTTCGGTCGCCCCCCCCCCCCCCCCCCCCCCCCCGCCCCCCCCACCCCCCGCCAGGTGCCTCCCAAGATATTTGAGTCTGTCCGCGTTGGGACGGTGTCCCCTTCCAGCGTCGGAGCGCTCGAACCCGCTCGCACTCCGGGGGGGCCACAAGGTCGCCCACTCACAACTGACCTCGGTGACCTAAGGTTTATTTCGGCAGCATTATTTTCAGTGCGTGCGTGCCGGGCGTGAGGGAGGGAAAGTCTGGGGAAAGAATGAAATATTCCTGCGCGGAATGTCGGTGGGACACTCGAAATTCCTCACCTGCCTTGGTCTGCGGCGGCAGTGTCCGCTGTGACCGAGGTGCCGGGGGATGCTGGCGGCAGTGACCTCAAACACTGAAGCCCTCCATCGGAGAAATACGCTCCCGTCCCCTCGTCACACTGGAGTCTTTGCCCTGGTTCACGGGTTCAAATATATTTTCAAATGCCTTTAATGGGTGTTACTTTTAATACGCTAATAATCGGCAAATAAGTGCAGTTGAGAAAGTCGTCCATCGTTGCAATATCATGGGGTCCCATGCAGTTTTTTTTTTTTTTTT
>JAFBJU010000625.1:281627-317909 GCA_016785305.1 Colistium nudipinnis
AAACAGAGGAAAGGCGGGAGGGCGGGTGTCCCCCCCCCCCCCCCCCCGACAGAGACGCCAACATAAAGAGCCCTGGCCAGCAAAGGCGCGCAGCAGGTCGCTCAGGGCCAAAAGTAGGCGGACCCGCCCGTGGTGGCTATATTTCAGCTGGCTGGTTTGATTTAGCTCCCCGACAGCCCCCGAGCGAGAGGACCCGCGCCCTTCGACCCTCCCATCGCGTCTCCGTGAATTCACTGCGAGTCGGCGGCAGGTCCAGTCAGCCACGTCCCACGGAGTCTCCGCTGCTTCCGAGGAGCCACACAACACTCGGCCAGGTGCCTCCCAAGATATTTGAGTCTGTCCGCGTTGGGACGGTGTCCCCTTCCAGCGTCGGAGCGCTCGAACCCGCTCGCACTCCGGGGGGGGCCACAAGGTCGCCCACTCACAACTGACCTCGGTGACCTAAGGTTTATTTAGGCAGCATTATTTTCAGTGCGTGCGTGCCGGGCGTGCGGGAGGGAAAGTCTGGGGAAAGAATGAAATATTCCTGCGCGGAATGTCGGTGGGACACTCGAAATTCCTCACCTGCCTTGGTCTGCGGCGGCAGTGTCCGCTGTGACCGAGGTGCCGGGGGATGCTGGCGGCAGTGACCTCAAACACTGAAGCCCGCCATCGGAGAAATACGCTCCCGTCCACTCGTCACACTGGAGTCTTTGCCCTGGTTCACGGGTTCAAATATATTTTCAAATGCCTTTAATGGGTGTTACTTTTAATACGCTAATAATCGTCAAATAAGTGCAGTTGAGAAAGTCGTCCATCGTTGCAATATCATGGGGTCCCATGCAGTTTTTTTTTTTTTTTTCTTTTTTTTTTCCTTTTTTTTTTTAAAAAGCGGGCCCTCGCATAAGAACAAGTGAGTGCTGCAAAAAGTGCGACTGCTTCCTGTAAAGTCTCCCACCAGGTGTCAGTTCACACACCTGCAGGGTGTATTGATGTCCCCTTTGCCCGGCGCGTGTGTGCTCGGTTCATTTGAACCCTTGCTTCACTCAGCAGCCCTTAGGTTCTTTTTCCGTCACGAGGCTGAGTGCTTTAAGGTGCTCCCATTCGCGCTGCGAGGACGCGAGCCCGTAATAATCACTTGAATCGCCAAATCGCAATTCTTTTCAAGAACACGTGTCCAAACCCACCGGTGTCCGCGTTCCCCTACAGGCTGCTTTCCTGTGTTGGCTGGGGCCGCAGATGTGAGCCTCAGTAATGATTCCAAGTTCAATCCGTCACCCGATCTGACCGTGACTGTGTTTATGCACCTGTTGTAGTGTTTGCTCGGCCACAATTAACACCACCGTTCCGTTGTCCTCTGCAAACCAGAGGACAGCGGACATTTGGATTTCCCAGCGGTTTTGGTCACTACCTGCTGAACGCTCCAATTGGCACCCCAGGCGTCTCTTGCGCAGTCCAAATGTAAACAAAGCAATAGACAAAGATCACGTCATCAATGAATCTCCAAAGAGATATGAGTTAGTTTGAAATAATAATAATAATAATAATAATAATAATAATAATAATAATAATAATAATAATGTATCTTTAGGTTTCTTTCCATTTTGAACTTTGAGGCCAGTACTTAAGCTTACCTGTCTTATGCTGTTTATCTAACCACTAACGAACACTGATCATTTTCACGACCATTATATCCTTAACGGGCACAGGCGGGTAATTAAAGAGCCCTTTAAAATGTGTGTGTATCTATGTATATTCGATTTTTAATCGCGATTAAGGCCATGCATTCCTGCGATTCACATTTGTATGCACGAAATTTCGATTGTGAATTGAAAAGTAGTGTATTGTTCACTTTTTATTTTATGCCGCCTTTTGTATGGCCTTTACACTGTAGCGGCTACATTTATTTTTTTTAATCTCAACTCAAACGTTAGTAATCAAATGAAATATATAAAACCAGCACATACTGAGCAATAACCTTTTTTTTTTTTTGCTGAACTGTTTTAACGTTTCACAAAGATTTATCTCTTGTCAGGGAGCAGCATAAACAGTCATTGTTCGGTAGCAAGTGTCCCTATTAGAGCGAGGTGAAGTGGTCACAGCTGGGCTTTACTGTGCAGGGGACTTTTTAGACTTTTTTTTTCCCAATAACGCACACACACGCACGCACACACACACAAACACATAGTCTAATACAATGCGCGTCTGCTGGCCCAGAGGAACATGGGAGATCATAATAGGAGATGTTTTTGGACAGTTTTTCTCTTTAAAATGAAGAGCGTTGGCCCAGCGGCTGGGGAACTTCCGACTCCGTTTAGTCCTGCTCTCAGTGGAGGGCGTGTTCGCACAGGCTACCGTTTAGGAAACTCTCAAACATTCCACTGATTGGTGTTGATTTGTCATTTCCTTTGAGCAGAGTCGCTTTCCCGACCGCCGAGGCCTAAGGTCTACGACTGGAATGTGGAATCATTCGGGTTCTTTAAAACCAAAGCTTATTCTTAAAAAAAAAAAAAAGCTGGTGACGCTGTACATTATTCATGATAAGTACGGAAGACCACTGAGCCGTGGTTAGGGATTCGTAGACGGCCAAATTCACGTTTGAGTTCCCCTTGAATGCTGCTTGAGTGTTTCCGAAATGTGTTAACGATGGTTCCTTGCAACAGCAGAAACCTTCACATTGGAATCTTAACAGTGTGACCAGTGGATGAGTGCATTCTCACAGAGGTCAACTGTGGCGATCTCTGAGGCGTAAATCTGTGCTATCGACCATCGGTGACAATTGGAACTGAGACGGGGTCCCGCGGCTGACGAGTAGTCGCGAAATTCCTCCACCGAGTGTTTAAGGAGTCCACACACGCTAGAATCGCCGCAATGCTTTCTGGAGAGACTGGTCAGAACGTCTGCCCTCTTTTGGACATGGGAAAATGGCCCAAAAACCATTTTGTAGGCTGATGCTGACGCTCCAGTGAAATCTGTGCCCATCGGCGTCGCTGGAGCGCTGGGGTTTTTTTTTTTATCTCTGGAGTATAGGTGGTATAGATAATGAATTGGTCATTTGTGAAACGCCCCCCCCCCCCCCCCCCCCCCCCCCAGGCACGTACTGTAGCGCCGTACTGTCGCCCTACATAGTCACCCCAGTTAGTCACTGAGTCAGACTGATAAGGTCATTGTGCAATGGCCATGCATCAGATAGGCTGAGCGCTCTATCTTGTCTGACAATCCGAACAGTTTCCCCGCGTGTGCGCGCGCGTGTTTGTGTGTGTGTGTGTGTGCGCGCTGCATGCTGGCATGGGGATAAGTGTGCGCGGCCCTTGCGCACGGCCCCCGAGCAACAGCGGCAGCCGCCGGAGGTGGGCATGTAAGCACACCGCCGCTGCCAATAAATATCGAGTTGGCTGTTAGGTTTTATCCCCGAGCAGTAGGTCAAGAGTGCGAGCGATGCGCCTTGCCCGCGGTTTTGGACATTAATCACCGCGGGGGGCCGAAGGTGACAGAACGGATTGCGGTGTGAACCCCACAGGGCAAGGAGCCAGGGGAGAGTGTGTTTGTGAGTAAGCGGGACGTGCTAATAGGCACACGGTAGGCCCCAAATATGAAGTATGTACCTCAAGATAATAATAATAATAATAATGTGTCTGTGTGTGTGCGCGTGATTGTGTCTAAATGGATTCATTCTCTTTGAAAAAATGCCCATGCAGTCGTTTTAGAGTTATGCAAAGTAAACGGGCTCCATCCCCAATTTGGCTGCCAGATGTGCAGATAAGTGAATCATGGGCATTATTTAAGTGGAGGCCCGAGCAAGTGTCTTTATACCAACGACTGGGAAACGACACAACTGGGAGGGTTTTTCCACCCCTCCTCCTCCTCCTCCTCCTCCTCCCCCAAATACTGTTCTCCCTGGATTTCAAACCCCCATCTATGCTCATGGGGGTTGGACCGGAACTGGATTTGAGATTTTGCCACCTCTTCAGAGCCAGGTTAGGTTAGGTTTTGGTTAGCCGTTGAACGGGTGCACACGGTGTCATCTTCGTAAATCCCGGTGACACAGGGATGGGGGGTTAGCTTCCGAGCTTGGCCGCATTGTCAGAACCGAACCCGGACCTGAACCCAATGGCGCGATTTGTGGGCAAAGTACAAAGAAAGGAAGGAAAAGAGAACTCATACAGAGGATCGTTTAACGGTCGCGAAACAAAGTGCTCCAAAAGTAAAACAAATGATCTTTATGTTAAAAAAAAAAAAAAAAAAAAAAAAAACTCAACTAAGAATCACTCTTACGGAGGAAACTGAAGGCAAAAACTCTAATCGACAAATAAACCAAAAATCGGCAATGGCAATGGCAAAAAAGACAAACCGACCCAAAACAGGAGGAGACAGGACTATTTATAGGCGAGGTAGCGGGGCGGAAAACCAACGAGGGCGGGAAAACACACAAAGGCGGGAAGTGCAAGGACCTGAAACGGGTGGAAAGAGTCACGAAGAGAACTGGACCGCAAACGGCGAGCGGCGAGAATGGACCCCCCCCCCGAGCGAAGGGGCGAGACGCGCGCAAAAAAAAATATATATAAACGACTTACAAACTCCACGGGGCATGTCTGCATGTCAGACTGGAGGCGGAGGACCTCGCCAGCGCTAAATCGCCGCCGTCTCCCCGCACAACGTCCAATGTCTGGCACGCCGCCTCGCTGTGTGCGTCGTCTGGTGAAAGCCCCGTTGACTCTGAAAGAGCGACGCCAAAGCTCGACAACCGTGGCGTCTCCACTTTGTCCACTCAACCATAGGAAAATCGAAAAAAAACGTCCGCAAAACGGCCACCTGGGACGGGCTTTGGGTTGTTTCGATCTAATTACTATTAGTTATGCTAATTACGCGCCTGCTCTGACAGCTTTCCATTTTTCCCCCCCACAGCTGCGCACGTAGCTTTTCTCTCGAAGCCAGACAACTTGACGACCCCAGATCTCGTCTCTACCGCTTCTTCTTCCTCTCTCCCCTCCGCCTCTCTTTCCCATTATCTGGCTCTGTGTCAGGGGAGGGTTTTTCCAGGCCCTGGTTATTCGGGGCCCCAGCCCTGCCAGTTTGGCCGCTGGAGTGGCGCGGCCTGCCACCGGCCCGCGGCGGACTTCGCAGGCCGTGCGCCGCGGCGGCCTGCTAAGCGGAGACTCAAAGACTCCTCTCTTGTCCCCCCCCCCCCCCCCCCCCCCCCCCCACCCCACACACACACAGATTTCTGGCATTTTCCCGCAGGGGGCACTCAGTGGCGTCCTTATAAGGGGGAAAAGGATTCCTTCGGGGGGGGGGGGGGTGAAGGTGCGTTTTCGTCTCACCAAGTCCTTTGGTGCTCCAAATCGCGTCGGGGCTAAAAAAAATCGAGACGGCTCGACTCCCCGCTCTACTCTGAGCGCGCCCCGCGTGCGGTGCTCCTGTCCAGGTGGGCCGAGACGGGGCTATTTCTGTTTGGCCACATTGGCCACCGTTTCGGTGAAACGTTCAGACGTGGGATTAGTGCTTGATTCGTCACTTTGCGTGGGCAGAGCTTCATTTCGCCGATGGCCACCGCGGCCTGGGGTAGAGGGAGGAGGGGTTTTTTTCTTAGACGTCGACTAAATGCCTGTGGAAGTTTAAAAAAAGTGAAAGAATGAGGATATTAAACGTTCGTAAGAGAGCCCTCCCCCTGCATTGGCGGCTGGCTCGTTTGGGGGTCCATTGGCGAGGTCAGATCCAAATCTCAGGCGGCCCGTGGGTCCCTATTCATGGCAATCAAGCCAACCGTCATAACTGTGGCGCTCCGTTTTTTTTTTCATATTTTTGATAGGCGGCTGTTGCCATTGTGTTGCAGAAGGCACGATAGTCTTTGCTACTTTCGGGGCCATTTTCCAGCAGCAACGGCCCATTCCATTGGTTCTTACCGTCGGTGCCGCATTTGGGAGTGGAAGAGGAAGAGAAGGCTACGAGGGGAAGAGCCAAAGAGGCGGGGAGGCCGCCGGGGAAGTTTTGACTGCAGTCACTTACTCCCCTAATTTGTATTTTTGTATTTTGATTTTTTTTTCTTTTTCGAACAGCATTTATTTATCTGAATTTTTTGATTTGTTATTTCAACTTATTATTTCCTATTTTTATTATCGTTATGGCTGTTCTGGCGTTGAGGGCGGACAGCGGCCTTCGAAGAATTTCATTGTGCAACGCACATTTTGACGATGAATGGTTGAATCTTGAATCTTGGAGAGTCCCCGGGGGCAACGAAGAGCCGATGAGATTAAAGCAGCAGCAGCAGCAGCAGATTCGCAATTTCCCTGAGCCTCTTTCTCTTTGGCGGAAGCCGGCCCGGTCAAGCTTTGAAAAAAAACAAAAACAAAAAGGGTTGACGTACAGCTTCTGTTTTGTTTTTTTTTCGTGAGCTCTTGTAAGCCTTGGATGGCCTGGTAGCCTCAGGGACATGTCCCCTGTTGTTTGTGCCCGTGATTCTCCAAAACAGGAGGCCGTGTTCCCTGAGACGTGTTTTTGGAAATTGGTCACGTCTCCTCCACTTTGGATCCCTGAATGGTTGAAAGCGGCAAGAAAAAAAAGCGAACGTAACTTCGAGAGGCCTCCCTTTTCTTTTTTTTTTTCTTTTTTTTTTACTGAACAGCTTTACGGAATCCTTTGGGGATGGGTTGGGGGAACCCCCTGCTGTGAAGCACGTACGTTTCCACGGGGGCCCGAAATGGCAGCACTCCAAAGTGCCCTCCCTGCAATTCAGCGCAGGGAGGGCACAGCGCAGGAACCTCTCCCCGCGGCGATTATTCGGCATCATGCCTCGTACTTATGGCTCGCCGAGGCGAAAGGGCTTCGGTGCACGTGGCACTTTTGAAGGTCGAGGCAGGGTTCGTCTGTGAGTCTACTTGCGCTGCGCTGGAAGGTCAGAGCCTGTCTGCGGCCAAACCCCGGGCGCAGGCAAACCCAGCTCATCGTCATAATGACAGCCCTCTGATCCCCTCGTCTCCGAGGTAGTCTTCCTCCTCCTGCTCTTCTTTTCTCTCCTCCTCTCCTCAGTAATAGCCCGGTATACGTGCGTTATGGCCAGGATTTTCCCCAACAAAAGAGGCCACAGACGTGCACTTAGAGTCCTTCACACCAGTTGCGTTACATCGGCCAATTTTATTTGCGTCGACCTTCGCGGGTAACAATTTGCCACGGAGGAATTCTCTGTTACATCGTAACCTGACTGTATGGTAGGGCTCCGACCAAGAAATCGTGTGGCAATGCGACGCAACCAGTGACTGACTTATGCATTCAACGAGCGGTTCATCATATGGTATCAATGAGTAATACATTATTGCAATATTACAGCCAAGGAAAAGTCATCATTGTTCGCTTGTGTATGTACGATCTGTGTGTGTATATATAAATATATATATATATATATATAATGCATGCTCAGGGTATGCATTGCTGTCGATGCGTTGGCTTTTTTTTTCTCCCCTTCACTCGTTTCCGCTGTGCATATTCGGAGATAGACAGTATATACAAACATACGCTGTATTAAAATGTCTTTCTTTCCCGGGGTCTATCAGGGTCAAACGTACAATTTGTCTCCCCTCCTCCTGCCACCAGAAGGCTCATCTGTCTCCTGCTTGTGCGAACGGGGGACAATTGTATGCGTACCCCTAAGGCGGTCCGTGTGTGTGTGTGTGTGTGTGTTGAATCACGACTCACCAGCGATTGGGATGCATTTATGAGGAATGGCCGGACGCCTGTGACCTGCTGACCGAAGCAGGGAGCAGAGAAGGATGGAGGCGCTGTCAGGGCGGAAAAGAGTGATGGCGAGAGACGGCAGAGGAGGGCGGGGAGACCAGTGAACAAAGCCTTCACACCTTCCTCCTCCACCCGGGCTGCTTGGCAGGCGGGACGGGGTTGCCATGGTGACGGGGAGAGGGGTGGGTCGGGGCTCTGATGGGGGCGCGGAGCAGTGCCCTGGTTGGCCGGGGCTCCACCCGACGCGGCGGCATAGCGGAAGCGCGACCTCCTGACGGTGAGCGGGTCTGGCGGGGCCCTGTCGGTTCCCACCTCAGGCGCCTGGTGCGGGAGCTGGAGCGCGCCCGGAAAAATGCGGGGGGGGGGGGAGATCAAAGCGGGGGGGGGGGGGGGGGGGGGGGGGAGATCAAAGCGGTGGCGAGGTTGCGGCGCGAGAAAGTGTCCGGTGCCGGTGGTCGCCGTCAGGCTCAGAGGGACACGTCAAGCCCGCGGAGAACAGCCGGACCCCTTTGGTCGGGGCTCGACGACGTGGCTAAATTCGGAGCGGCAAGGCGACCCCGGCGGCGTCGGCGGGTGTGGGTTGTCGTGGCGACTAGATAGCTCCCTGCTGTGGCTCCAAGATGCGGCTTTTTCGCTTTTAAGTCCCTCCGACAGTTGTTGGCCTGTTGCCTTCTGCACCTAATCCGCGCCACTAAAAGCGGTTTGACCGATTTGGTGCCATTCTTGTTACTGTTCATTTAAAAAAATTATAATAATTTTGCCGTAAAATATCGGGCGCCGCAGGTGGAACCTTTTCCTGCCCGTGTTTCACATTAAAAGCCTTCCGGCAGCTCGGACACCATGATCTGGCAGGGTACTGTTTTTGGCGTGAATTCATCCGTTTTATTGACCATAGTTTTGGCGAACATTACAAAAAAAAAAAAAAGAAGAAAAAGCAAAGCAGAAGCGACAGCGTCGTGTGTTCTAAAGAGTCACTTGTCTACGGCAACCCCATGGTAAAAGCCCTTTCGGCGTCTAGGATTCGGTCAGCCCCCCGGCAATGGAATTGTGAGTGTCCATTTATTTTATTTTTTTAAATCTACGATCCGTTGTAATACCGGCTGACATCCCTTCGCGTCTACCTCTTTGTCTTCTCCGTCACATTCACCAACTCGTGCCTCGCGTCTCTCGCCTTGATGACACCCTGCGACGGTCCCCTCCCCCTCCCCCCGGGCCCCCCGCCCAGTCGTGGCCCTAAGGCGCTGCTTTGTGTCCCGCTCCGGCTTTGCATTCGGCATTCACCGGTGGTTTTCCACAGCTCTTGGTTTCGGGGCCAGCGCCGGAAACTAGTCTGGTCGCACGCGGTGCGGGTTCACGGCGACTCCGGACACAGGCCGTTGATTCACACCGATTCCCGACCAAGCATCTGCCTGTGAGCCGCTGTCGTCTGAGCCACAGGCGCAGACACTGGGTGTTGACCCCGGTCTCCGGCGAGACGGGCCAGAACTGTGAACGCCCGCCACTTGTTCATAACTCTGCCCCTGTTAATGAACAGAGCGTCACTTATTCTAAAAATATTTGCCACTGAAGTCTGACCGGTCGGAGAGCTGAGACAAAGTGTTGTCCCTTCCAATTTAGTCAAGTAGAAACGGAATTTCTATGAGACCATGTTTGTCTCTCTCTCTCTCGCTCTCTCACACACACACACACACACACACACGCAAACCAGCAAATGGGTGCACAGGGCCATAATTTTCCCCGCTGTCTATTTTAAGGAGGACTTGCAGTACTGGAAAAAAACACACACACTATAATTTAGAGACGCATAACCGCTGCAGTGTCGCAAGAGCAGGCAGCATTAAAGGTATGTCAGCGCGCCGGAGGAAGAAGGCCAGACAGACAGTGCGGGACAACACGCATCCGCATGACTCGGTGAAACCCCCCTGTCCCTTCGTTCATGCCTCACGCAACTCAACTCAATGCCTCTTTGCGTTTCCTTCCAATGCCCCGAGCAAAGAACGAAAATAACCAGTTACGCTCCGTCAACAAGCCGTAATGGCTCGGCGCTCTCCCCGGAGACGGATGCATTTAGGGAAGCTCGTTGGACTGCCGCGCGGTCAGTGCGCGCCCCTCTACTCCGGACGGAGCTCGGCAATAAAAAGGAACGAAGGCCAGAGTAGCCGTCTGATCCGCCTCGATGGGAGTTGTGGGATTAAGCAAAGGAGCGGACATACGTGCGTCCCTGCAATAACTGCTTTTGAGAGGGTGTAGGGGGCTTGGGGGATTTATTTAGAATTACCCAAAACCTGCCGATTCTTTATTATATCCGCTCAGGATGTATTCCGCCTCTCTGCCACGCTGCCTTCGGCTGCTTCCGGTTACGCTCAGCCGTGCCTGCTTGCACCTGGTTTGCGCCAGTCGCCGCGGTCGCCGAAACAGGAAAACAATATATATAGATATATGTATATAAACAACTTTCCAAAAGCAGGGTGGACGCAAACTGATGCAAGAGGACAGGGCCGCTCGCCCCAAACGTGAAACTCAACCTTCTCCCGCCTTCACTCGCCGATATTTGCTGGCTGCAGCATAGATCATAAAAATCCATAATCCTCCATGTTAGCGGACGGGACATAAAGTGACATCCCTCGCCAAAGAAATCGCTCGACAAAACTGTGCGTCGTAATAACCTGATTACACCCATGACCCACGCGGCTGTTCTTTGCAGGAGGGGGGGGTAAGGTTCTCATTGGCAGCGTGCGGAACAGACGCGCGCGGCTCCTCCGCTGCCTGCCGGCGAAGGCTTCTCTAATTATAGGCCTCATGGTGCCCAACTTGTTCACACTTCAAAGGCAGCCGGCTGTGATTGTGGGAAGGCAAAGGAATGGTGGCATCACGCCAGATCCTGATGTGTTTTTCCACGGGAGGAACGTACACGGACGCGGAATCTCATACACAGGGACGTTTCAAGGCACTCTGGGGGCCCCAGGCACAAAAAAAAAATAAGAAGAAGAATAAACAAAACAAAGCTTTTGACAGCGCGCAAGTACCACGGGGCCCCCATGCAAGGGGGTTCCCGAACGTGTCATTGCAGTGCCCCCCCCCCCCTCATGGCAGGTCATTTCAGGGGCTTTCAGGTAGTCGTCGTCGCTGTGGACCAATGTGAGCGGCCGTCTTTGGGGGGGCCCACTTCGAGCTCGGGGGCCCTAGTTTGCCTGCCCCCGTTGTGACGCCTCTGCTCATGCGCTTCGTCACAAGACTCGTGCACTGTATGTGCCCGAGAGGAAAAATTGCTTTTGACATTGTTCCTCTCCGTACACCGTCACTAAAGGGTAGGGTACGTGTAGTACCTTCATAGTATAAGTTGTAAGTGACGGGTGGAGGGGGGAGGGGGGCAGACTCCGCAGTCCCAGCAGAGTGCTGAAAATGTATTTCCTTCTGGTACCTGCCATCATGTATTCTATCATCGCATTATAGTATCTAGTAATATTATAGTATCTAGTAGTATACTCCGCAAAGAAATACGAAGGAGGGCTTTGGCGCTATGGGAAATCTCCACCTGGTTTGTCCAACTCATTCTCATATTGGGTTCAGCGGAAAGCTTTTTTTTTTTTTTTTTGGGGCCCAGAATAAGGCGCGACCATACGGCCCACCTATTCCGAAGGGCACATGAACTGCCAGTTTGGACAGAGGTGAAGTTTGCGGCAACCAATGTGTCCCTTTCAACATGCAGCGAGTTACTTGGAAAGTGTCCTGAAGTGACATCGTGCAGTTTATTTCAGACTGGTTAGAAACCTATGCATACTACGTGCATACTGGGTGCAAGTGACACGTCGTGATATCATGAAGCGATATCCTCTTAGAATAATAAAAAAAAACACCGGGTTTTTGCGAGAAAAACGCGCCATTTCAAGGCCCCCCCCCCCCCGGAGACCGAGATCTTTTTTTTGGTAATTTTCCGCGCTCGCTGCAGGTGATTTCCCCCTCCGCTGAACACCCTTTCATGGTCCACGCTCGAAGTGCAGCCAAACACGCAAGCGCCACCTCCGTGAGCGACGTCGCACGTGTCGGGGCTCCGGGAGGTCAAATCCGACAAATCCGGTCGGGGCCACGACGAACCGGTCGATGGGCGCCGATGGTTCGCGTGGCCGTTTCGCCACCCCCGCCCTGAAATCAGCCGGCCTGCTGAGCCCGGCCGTAAGTGTAAAATCAATCCGATACTGGCTCCTTGCTTCTTCATTTTATGCTTCAGCGGCATCGGTTGCACACGCCGCAGATCTAATAGAGCTGACACAGAAAGTGAAATCGCAGTGCTCTTGGAGAGTCATTTAAAAGTCAACTGAGAGCCGGGTTCACCTCGTCCTCGGTTTGCGTCACGGGTGACAGAGTTTTTTTTTTCGTTTTTTTTTTTTTTTCCGGCGCACAGTGAAGCCTCGTGTCAAAATAAAAATGAGGTCGCGGCACTCGGAGTTCCTGTCCTTCCCCTAAATCGGAACTTCAAATCGGAATGCTCAGCACAGGTTATGTCATCGGTAACATAATAGACCGGTAACGGTTTGGTTCACCTCTACATGGTGTGAGTTTTGTAAGTCATGCTATTGGCTTATGTCCTGTTATTGGCGTCGTCCGCCGATCTTACGGTCGCGGCCATCGGGGGCCGATCTGGCTGTCTTGCGGCCGAGCACGGTTGGGAAATATATGGCCGGTCGAAAATAATCGCCGCACCTTAAGGGCAGCTTGAGGTTCAAGAAGCGTCCCCAGTGACTCGGCTCGCCTGTCGACACTCGAGGACAGCGGTAAAGATTACGACGCAGTCATAATGTTAAAGTACACTCGGCAGTTACCGCGCCGGAAGGACCCAGCTCCGGGCTAATTGGAAGCCTCTGCAGGTTGGCTCTCACAGTGTGCGCACGGGGGCCCACTCGCATCCGAGCGGCCCTTTCAGCGCCGCTCTCCCACAAAACCGTTCATCCAATGGCGCTGCACCCCAAACAGGCGGAAAGGGGAAAGGAAGAAAGAGGAGGCAAGAAAAAGGGAGAGGGTTTAAGGTGCTTTTGAACGGACGGGCGATGTATAGGGAGACGGGCAGAAAACGAGCCCGGGCTGCTCATTAGCTCCTTGCAGGAATCCCATTGTCGTCCTGCTAAATGGTACAGACACATTTTTTGCCCGGCGTCACGGGAGCCCTGCTGCTCGGATTCATTTCACCGCGCGTGCCAAACGTTTGTGGTGAGGAATTGAGGTCATTTTTGGCAAACAGAAGAAAAAGAAGCAGCTTCTAGTACTCCCACGCAAAACGCCCAGGTGCACAAACACGACACACGAGTTGGGGGGGGGGGAAATGGAACCCAGCTGACCCATCTGTGGCACGTGCCAGGCCACTGAGAAGCGGGCAGCTGAGAAACGCCGGGGGGGCAGATGTCAGGGGGAGGAGGGGGGGGGGGTATCTGGTAACTGTATCCGGTTCGGAGAAGCTAAGAGTGGCTTCTCGCTGAACCTCTGAGCGATGTGATAGAAAACTCAGGATCGTGGCGCAACTGTCACCCTCGGCGAGGGACCTTGTCAAGCAAGAGGGAACTCGCCGCCGCCTGTGGACCTCATCTCAACACCATTCGGACGTCAAACTCCACTGTGGATTACGGATGTTGCTATATTATGTCGCGGTGGAAGCTGCGCGCGTCGTCGGGCTCTCGCGCCACCTCCTGCAGCTGCGGTGCGACCGGTCAACAGGGACTGATTTAGAGCCGTTTGCGCACCCACAATGGCGCTTTAAGTAAATACGGCAATTGGCTTTTCTTTTTTTTTTTGGTCTTGGCGATGCCATCGCTACCCGCCACTCCCCTCATCTCACCGCAGCGGAGAGGCTCGCCTTTCCGCGCCCAGTTGGGCCTGCGCGTGTGTGGGTTCAAAGGCTCGCGCGTGTGCGGTTGACACGTGCACAAGCCCGCTCGTCTATAAATATCCGCCGACACACCCATACTCAACCTTGTTGGAGCTTAGACTGCGTTGGGTGTCCGCTAACATTGATCTATAAATGTTCTTGAATGGTGCGTGTTCTCGTGGCATGTCTGGTTTTTGTTTCCCCCGTCTGTGTGTAAAGCTGTGTTTTGTGAACGCGCCTGAATCTGACTTGGGGCCGCTTCTCCGCGGGTTGGGGAAAGGCATTCCGGCGGAAGTGTAGGAGGCCCCTAACTGAAACAGGGATTGCCGGGGACCACGTGGGTAGCTTCGGAGAAAAAAAGTTAACAATAAGATTTAATAGAAATAACAGACTAATAGTAATGAATAATAATTGAGCATCACGAAGGGATGATGTTGTACATGAACGGCGCAACAACAGCAGCAGGTGGTGGATCTAATCAAATATCTTTCACATGAAGTAAAAAAAAATATATATATTTTGGTGCCTAAGCTTTATGTCTTGGTCCAAACCAAATGTTGAAGATGCGACATGCCTCATGTGAACGTTTATGATGGCTAACCACTGTGCATTTTGTGCATTGGAAAATTGGATTCGTGCTGACAATTTGTGTACTTCAGGAGCGGGAGTCTGAGGCGCCGCGCCGTAGCGACACGTCCTAATGAGTTGTGCGTAAATATCGATTATCTGTGTACGTTGTCTCAATTACGGGTTGGCTAATGTTTTCGAGAGCCGTCACTCAGGCCCCCCGACATGCACTATTGCTCCATATGGGCCGAGTGGGGGTGTAGAGCGGCGGCGGCACATTTTATGGACTCGTAAGTTGAGCGGTTTGGCGCGGCCAGCGCCTATAGGAAATGCGTCGCGTTCGTCCTGCAGACCGCTTGGTCCCCGCGCGCTTTGAAATCCCGCGCTGAGATCAAAATGGCAGCCAAAACAAAGCGTGACAGAGGCCGATGCCTTCGTGAGCCCCGCGGTTGCGCTAGGATAGCAATACATCAGTGGCTGGTGGGACTGCAGCTGACCCTGTAGTGACGCCGGCCTCTGACAGGAAAAAAAAATACCGTTGGCCTCACAGTCTCGTACCACAATCTCTCTCTCTCTCTCTCCCTCTCTCTCTATGTGCGTCACTCCCTAACACACACACACACACACACACACACACACACACATAAGCGTGTGCTTTCCAAGTCATTCTGCACCTAGCCCTTTTTTTTTTTCTTCCTCCGCTGGCTCTGGCTCCGCCCCTCCCCGCGCCGCGCCACGGAAGACTCACTGCATGACGCGCGGCGACGTAGACTGACGCCGCGTCGGCATTACGTCCGGGCCGACCCCGACAGCCGGCCCCCTTCCGCCAAGAGTGCTCGGTGAGCTGGAAGCAGCCAGGGCCGTGGCCACGCTTCTGTAGTACAGACAATCCCCGAATCAGGGGGAAAAAAAAATCTAATCAATGCTATCTTTTGCGGAAATGACGTCAATGCTGCCGCGTCGCGCCGTGCGGCGTTTAGGGGCTGTCGTGAGAAAGTCTCCGAATTGTTGAGTTATTTCAAGGCCCCCTGTCCTGTTTGTTCCCAGTTTGTGACATTTCAAAAGGAGGCTTCCTGTGCCCTTTGTTACTATCAACCTTTGAATGTCGTTGTTATACGTGTGATATACTGATGTACTCCTTTTCCAGCCAAGTCATCGATGCGTTCTTGTTTATGCTCGTTTGTGTATCACCGGGATGTTTGCGCAACAGATGAATGGCCTGCTGTGCGTAATGGGAGTTCGGTTAGGCTTCGGGCCAAGGACCAATTGATTCCACGCCCACGGGGTCCCGATCGACTGTTGCTTCCGCGAGGCAATTATCAATCTTTTTCCATTCTTACAACCCTGCCAAAGACGAAGGCCTTGGCTTCAAGGGCCCAGTGTTTGCCGGCAAGGGTGCTAATGAGAGCGCGGTGCGGCGTTTCGATGCGTCGGGTGTGTTTTTTTCCCCCGCCAAGAACAAAAAAAAAAAACACTCCGGGAACGGGAAGATGACTGTGATGGATCACCTTGCTCCGACGAGTCTC
Source organism: Colistium nudipinnis (assembly GCA_016785305.1). Taxonomy (NCBI): domain Eukaryota; kingdom Metazoa; phylum Chordata; class Actinopteri; order Pleuronectiformes; family Rhombosoleidae; genus Colistium; species Colistium nudipinnis. The sequence continues at coordinate 297,285 of JAFBJU010000625.1, forward strand.
TGTGAGTGAGGACTTTCGGATGCGCGAAAAAAAGAAAAAAAAAAGACCCCGCTGAAAGACGGCCGAAAAAAGTTTGTGAAGAGCCTTGGCCAGAGAAAGAACCCGTTGTTTGGTTTCGCCATTTGCCACGAGAGCGGAAGCGGCCAATGAACCGAGCCATTGGCGGACGGGTCCCTTCGTCGCGGCATCCGTTACACCCCCCGGACCCTCTCGCTCGCTCTCCGCCTATTTTCTCTCTCTCTTCTGTGTGTGTGTGTGTGTGTGTGTGTGTGTGTGTCAAGTCAAGAGATCCTTAACCTCAGACTATGATTGTATCCTTGACTGCGAACGGCACTTTCAAAAAGGGCAGGGCCATGCCTCCACCCTGGCCGATTAGACCCAACGCCCCAAATCCGAGAGAGGGGGAGTTAGGGCTGGGCCGATGCCGTCGCAGCGGACGGAGCTGTGTGCAACCCTGGCCCTGTGTGGCCGGGGGGCCCCGCATTGATTATCTATAAATGTGAGCGCGTGGTGTGGTCTCGGCCTCCGGCGTGTCGTCCTCACACTTCCAGATGGATTTTTTTGGGGGGGGGAACCACCATGAACCCGGACGTAATTCTGCAGCAGCCCCTCTGCTTTGGCGCCCCGCCGGAGCTGCGGCGTCTGCCGCACGTCCTCCCGGCGGAAAAATGAGGGCCCTGCGGCGCTCGGCTCTATTTTTAACGGCGGCGCTCAGGCCTTCGTGGTTTTGCACCGTGGTGTCATTACCGCGGGGCTGGTGATTTTTGGGAACGAAAGCTTTTCATTTGGAGCCTTCGGTTTCTGCTCTGCTGCCGTTGAGAACCAGACTGTAATGCCAGTGTGGCCGTGTGGTGACGACGCCCAAGGGGCTTTTTGCCGACTCATACAGCGAGTGTGAAGAAAAGCTGACACAGTCGAAGATTGACGGCGAATATGCAAATATCATGTGCCGTTTCATTCCGTAGCTGCAACGGCGGGGACTGAGGGGAGCTGAGGGGAAATGGTTTCAGACCAAAGGGACGATGAAAGATAATAACTACATTATGAACCATTCAAAGCACAAAATCACTCTACTTAAGTTGGAGGGGGGGCAGGCGGGGTTATTTCCTGTCTCCGCTCGAGGACGCCTTACGGCGAGTCGGATCTTCCCCCAGGAAGACTTTATATTTAAATGAACAGGTGGCCGTGCGGAAAGAAAAGTTACAGAGATACACGCCAACCGCCAAAGACTCATGAATATAATCTCCACGTTCTCGTGGGTGGATTCGGCGATAATTGCGATCAATGTCCCGCAGAGGAGGGAGGAGTTGACTTTTGCCGCCACCCTCAAAAGAAAGGTCGACACATTTCAAGTTTGTTGATACAATATTTCTCGATATGTCCTGCATGGATTCCGATGAAATTGAGTGCCAATGCCCACAGCCCCCCCAACGTGGGAAAAGTTTGTACACAAAAATGGGACGAAAGAGTGGAACATTTGATTTTTCGCCGCATCAGACATGGGCCACGTGTAAAAAAACAAACAAACAAAAAAAAAAACGACAATGACAAACTTAACGAATGGCGAATGTTACGTCTGTCCGTCTGATGTGTGTGTAGGGTGCTCTACCCTAATACAAAAGACGGGCCACACGAACCTTCCAGGTGACCCCGATGTGAAACAGATGGGATTGTGATAAATGAAAAACGTCGCATAATAGGGCCTTTCGGGACCGAAAGACGTGTGGGGGGTGGGGGGTCAGGGGACAACAGGTGGTGCTGAGATGTCTGATGGAATCAGGCTTCAGTCCTCAGTAGCCGATGGGGTACTGTCAAGTGCTGCCACACACACACACACACACACATTGGTCCGCAGTGTGTAAGCGCTGGGATTCAAAGTGCCCCCCCCCCCCCCCCCCCCCCCCCCCCCCGCCCCCCCGCCCCCCCCCCCCCCCCCAACGTATTCAGGACTCCTAGCTGTAAGTCATTAATCATTTAAAAGCATTTATAATGAATCGCCTCACCGTCCGCAGGCGGTCTAATGAAAGAGATCTTTCATTTTCACCGCTCACCCGCTGTCGACTTGCGACTGGTATTTGTTCAGGCGTAAATCTTTGCAGTGTTACGTGTGGCCCGTACATATTGGGCGGTAGCTCCCTTATTCTCTTGGAGTTTTTTCGGGCCCAAAGTGCGGAAAGAAACGTTTCCATTTACGCCTCGTAAAAGACACGGTCACCCATCCTGGACCATCGAGCGGGGGTCTGATGGGGAATGGCTTTGCCGGTGCAATGTGGTCCGACTGCTTTGAATCCCTCCCGTTTCTTTCACTTCCTTTTTCTTCCATTCGAAATTCAATCGGATTGGCCTAGACCCCGGTGACCGCTCGAGCCCGGGCGACCCGAGCGTCGCCCGGCAGACCCGCTTTGAAAGGCGACGCCGTTCATTTGAACCCGGCTGGCCCTCTCGTCACCGCTGCTCATCGTCTCCCCTGCCCTGAAGGGAGTCTCACGGCTCAAAAGCCTCATGAATTACTCACCACCCATCGCCGACGGAGAGCGCTTCTCCCCACTTTAGATGTTTTATGCATAAGACCTTGGAGCGCAGGCAGAGCGGCGCAGGAATGACTGAACACATTCGAGTCTGTAGCTTGAGCTAAGCGTCTCTGTTGCCGCCTTGCATTGACAGTGACCGATTCCTCTCCCGCACACTGACTCCGCCCACCTGTCTCTCTGTCTGTCTGTGTGCCCGCCTCCCACCTTGTTAGGGTTTCCATACCAACGATATATATCCCAGCATGCAAAGAGAATTCCATTTTTAGAATGTGCTTTGACAATTCGGGGTCCAAAGCATTTCTTCCATTGAAAGAAACCCAGTCCGGAGACTGGGTGAAAGCTGTGTCACGAATGAGTCACAAAGAGTTAAATGAACATCTGTGGTCTCGGTTTCCCCCCCTCTTGTCGCTTCCGGCCCTGAATTCCTTTCCTTTTTAGCCAGGGGAATGTTGAGTCAGGCTGCGAGAGGGCCGCTCTGACTCAGGGTTCCTGGGATGGTGGGAATGGGCAGATGTGAGAAGGTGACATCATCCCACTGGAGTAGGTGAAGCTTTCCAGACCTATTTGGGTTTTCCTCCCCCCCCCCCCCCCCCCCCTCATCCAGGAGACATGGCGGTCGGAGATTTCCGTCCGCACCAAAAGACAGTCGTGGGCAACGGAACTGTGCGGTTGGTGAGGCTCACGGCGCTCAGGAATAAGTCGGTGAACAGAAACCGCGTCAGGACTCTTAACAGACATGACCTCCTGTTAAAGAGTACTACTGTTTCTGCCTAGCAGCTGTCTTCCGCGATAACACTAGGGAGGTCCCGAGGAAAGCGTCAGACTGGATTATTCACTCGTAGCAATGGATCGCAGCGGTTTCCCAGTTTCCCAGTTTCATTCAAATACGGAGTGGGCCGTCAGTTCGGGCAGAGCGGCGGGCCCCAGCGCTTCCAGTAGCCGCTATTCCGTCGTCGCGTAACCGACGATCGCGCTCGCCCCTCGCACAAAGACGCAGGGAAAGCCCAAGAAGACATCGATCAGAGACCCTAAATTGCGCATGCGAGGGTCGACGGTTGTTTGTCTCCGTGCGTTGGCCCCGTGCCTCTCCAGAGAAATGGAGAGGCACATGATTTATTTAGGTGGCGTGGCGAAGCGTCTGAACGCTTATGTGGAGGAGGTATTTCAGTTCGTCCCTTTTTTCACCGAGTCAGTATTGGAAATCATGTGTCCGTGGGTCGGGGAGGCTTCAACATAGCACAATGTGGAAATTAAAAAAAAAAAGGGGGGAAGGGGTCCGATTACTGAAGTGGTCTTAAATCTTGTCGTACAAAGGCGGTTTAACGCGGACTCCTGCCGTCGCATGAATAATAGGCCGTTTTTCCAGTTTGCAGATTTTATCTTACGATAGGCTGCGCACGATGACCTCAAATCAAACGTGTCCAAAAGCTGTTCAAATGTGAATACGATCATTTTGTCAACCTGCGGTTTGCGGACCTGCGACACTCACACACACACACGCACACTCGCACTGCGCAGAGCTGTCAGTCAAATTGCGACGGTTCGGGTTATAATTATACCCAGCGCTGATGGAGCTGAGCGGAGAAGAGGCGTATTTGGTTGAAAGTGTTTTTTTTTTCTTCAGTTCCCCCCCGCCCCCCCCCCCCCCCCCGTCCCGACTGCGTTTGAGCCGGGAGGATGAAGACGGACTCGCTTGTTTGTTGTCGTCATGCGAGTGATCATCATTGCGGGGATTAGACTGAACACTCACACAGAGAGCCAATTATCGCCGGGAGGCTTGATTGATTGTACACACCGACACAGGGTCCCGCGCGCGCGCACCCACACAAACACACGCACACCCACACCCACACACGCACCGAAAGTCGTTTCCCCAAGTTGTTGTTGATCTTTGCCGCGCGAAGTTGTGCCGACATCGCTAATCACCTGTATCTCATCGTCTCTCTGCTCCGCTTTGCGTTGTTCATTTAAATACCAATTCGACGGCAGCGCTTACGTTTTGTGCGGCGTGATTACATTAGGCAACACACGCGCACACACACACAGGGACACACGGCCATGAGGAACCGGTGAATGCCGCTGTTCAGACTAAGCGCACCCTTGCGCGTGGGCGTGTGCTTTGTGTTTTCGCGAGGCCTAGTGCGACGTGCCTCTCCGGGCTCTCCGACCGAATCCGCCGGCAGCGGACCACAATCCTTTGCGGACAAATGGCGGCAGAGGCTGTTGCGCGCTTGCAGCGGCTCACCAAGGGGGTGCGGCCGCGCTCTTTATATTGGAACTACACAATGTAACTTTCAGGCAACCCTCAACAACTCTGTAACGATCGTTAAAAACAAAAAAACCCGGCCATCAGGATGTTCACCAAACAGGCTTTTACTGCGCTGAAAGGTGGTTTGCCTGTGCTGTACAGTCCCCGTCGTCTAACCTTATGGGGTGGGATCAGTCTGTTATGAGCCCAATGCTCTTAATGTGCATAAGTCCTTAAATGATCCTTTGGACTTACTGGATGCCAAAGGAAAAAGTCAAATGATCTTTTTCTTCTGCTCACAGACCTTAACCGCCATTTAATTATTATTATTTTCAGTGCGACGGCTTCGGTGCTGCTTTTTCCTTCCGTCTCTCCGTTGTACTTCTCTCCGTTGAAAGTTTTTTTTTTTTTGCAGAGGATGGCATACTGTGTACAGATAGTGAAGCCCTATGAGTCCAATGGGTATTTTTTTGAATATGTGCAATGCAAATAAGATCTCGTTGGATTGAATTGATGTTTGTCCAATAAGGAGAAAGCTGACCAGGCTGTTTTATATTCCAACGGTACACATGCAATTCTCCTCCATCAGGAGGAATTATTCACTGGTGGCGTTCATTTTCTGCTCCTAACTCTAAACAGATCAGGTTCAGTGATATGTGTATATATTTGAAACTAAGTTTAGACCCGAAAGCAGACTCAGACACGAGGGTGGAAGGCTAAGCGGACGAATTAGGCACAACGGGGACCGGAGGCAGACGGTGGCAGAGACAGGGCGGAGGAGAGACAGGAGCGATATGGGAGTGAAAGGCCGTGGCGGAGAAGGTAAAGGCTGGCTACGAAAACTGAGCCAAGGCCCAGAACCCACTTGCACGACTCAAAGTAAAAAGAACATCTGCAGGATTTCAATAGCTGCACGCCCACAAGCTTGCTCACCGGCCAATTAGGTCGCATTCACTCGCCTCCACGATCACCGTAACGTCATGACCCCCCCCCCCTGAAAGTGTCTCGCTGTGGCGTTATTTCAAGCATCCCGCAAAGCGTCCAACTGTAAGACGCGAGTTTAATACGACCAGAATGATCCTGAGGTATCCCGTTCGAGGCAGTGCGCATGGAAAAAGTCCCCCGTCTCCGAGCGCTCCGATGTCTGCCTGTGCTCATGTTTTCCGTGAGGCAGGGTGGTCGCTCTCGCCCGGGACGCCACAGTTTTGTCCTTTTTTCACATCAAAGACCCCCCCCCCCCCCCCCCCCCCCCCCGAAAGTGTCTCGCTGTGGCGTTATTTCAAGCATCCCGCAAAGCGTCCAACTGTAAGACGCGAGTTTAATACGACCAGAATGATCCTGAGGTATCCCGTTCGAGGCAGTGCGCATGGAAAAAGTCCCCCGTCTCCGAGCGCTCCGATGTCTGCCTGTGCTCATGTTTTCCGTGAGGCAGGGTGGTCGCTCTCGCCCGGGACGCCACAGTTTTGTCCTTTTTTCACATCAAAGACAACAGGCGGTTGAGTCGTTAAAACCCCCCCCCCCAAAAAAAGAAGCCGCGTCTCTGACCTCCCCGGGCACACGGCATCTCGATTGAGAGGAGCCGAGTGTTGGGGGTGTGGGGGGGTGTGGGGTGGGGGCGGGGTGGGCTCTAACTGAGATTCCCAAAAAGCTTTGAGGTGCGGAAAGGCGACAGGAGCGCTAACTTTTACTGGGAAGCACTCAAAGTGTTCCCCCGGGGGATCTGGGGGGCGGAGGGGGGGTGAAGGAGAGAATTGAGCTTCCCAGCTCGGCTCCGTCTGCTCTTAAAAGGACTAGTAAAGATGTAATGGAATCGTTTTTTGTTTTTTTTCTGCAGCGCGGCTGATGGTCAAAGGGAGGAGGAGCCCGAGGTGGAGGACTGTCAGGGTGTCGGATTCCCCCGGCTAAGCAGAGTATGAGAGCTTAGCGCCGTCCTGTGCGTGCGCGTGCGTGCGTGCGTGCGGATGTTTGCGCAGCACACAGAGCATCCTTATCCTTCGGGGTACATACTGACCAGGCCTGTCGCCGTTCGGGCCGGCAGGGGCCTGCGCATACCATCACCGCCGGCAAGGAGCGCCGGCGTGTTTGCAGAGTGGGGCGTGCATGGCAGGGACCTGCCCCCCTCTCAGGTCGAGGCCCCTATCGATATAGTTGCTCATTTGAAGGGAATTTTGGCCATTTCAAATGCCCTCCGTTGGATTTCTGCCTGGCGCCCGGATGTCGGTCCGCGGATTTCAGGTGTATTCGGCCGTCGGTTCAAATTGAGGGTAAATGTGCGAGGCCTCCTCAGGAGACTCGAGACATGGGCTCCGTGTTCAAGGAGAACCAAAGTCTAAGCAACTAGTGAGGATAGTGAGGGTGTCAGGTGACCAGTTTCTTTGCTATTGCCGGCGAACTCAGATGTGCCCCACAGGGCACCTGCCCGGTAACACTGCTCTGTAACCAAAGCAGCATTTTACTGAGGCTCAATGTGTTCCATCCGTTGCGTTTAGATAATCAATTGGCCTCGGACACCGACATGGTGTGAAAAATGCACATACGATAATGTGTAATGATGCTAATGTGGGAGCGAAAGGCCATTGGTGTTCAGTTTGGAACCTTTATGTCACATGGTTGTGTCTTTTCTATCTATTGTATTTATTTATTTGGTTTTAGGAAGTCAGGAAATAAATGGTAAATCGAGAGATAATGTCGGTGTCTACATGCGGAACATGTTGGGGTGGATGGAGAAAGAAATACTGAAAACAAACAAAAAAAAACTGAAAAAAAAAAAATCCTCACGCCTCCTGGGGCAGGGAAGCGAAAAAACACATCTTCAAAAATCTAAATCCTCTATCCCTTTATTTAGGAATTCCGTGGGGTGCCTTCTGCGGCAGTGTCATGGGATTTTCTTTTTTTTTTCCGGGGTGAACCTGAGGGGTGCCTTTCCCTGAGCTTTCGACCTGATTTAGTTTGTCACCTGTCACCGCCCTTTGCGGCAGACCTGCCGGCGCACGCGGGCAAACGTCACCGCCGCTCTGTGACCAGACACCAGTTGCCATGTGGCGCAGTCACACGCGCGCCCGCGCGGACACACACGCTGTCCACATAACCTCGGGCTGCAACCCCAAGTCTGTGTCCACGCTGATCACCACCGCTCTTGCTGATTCAGCCTGCGGGGAGTGGGAGTGGGAGAGCGTGGGCTCGTCTGCGCGAGCGAGCCAAAAAAGCGAATATTCTCTGAATGTATTATGGCAACTTGAGAGAGCCCTTGTCCTCTGAGAATAAGGCACTCGCCTGGATACACCGTCCACCGCCAAAGTCGTTCACTGTTCGTCGATAAAGAACCGAGCATGTCCTTTGGTACACGTCGCATCACCGATGTGACCTGAAGACGTTTGAGGGGTTTTCACGCGACGGATGACATACATTTTAGGACGAGACCAGCAACGTCGGATCAAATGAATTTGAGCTCTGCAAAGTGTGACAGCGTTTTTTTCAGCCTGGCCGAAATGCGCAATGTCATTTGACTGCGGTGGGGGGGGGGCGCGTAACCGGAGAGAACCCAGCCCAACCGGGGTACGCGCTCGAGCGCCAACCCCCTTGCGTCGCCGGGGCCACACCGCGCGGCGGAGTGCCGCGTCGCGTCAACTCGCACTGAATCTTTGACTTTGTCTTCTTCCTTTTTCTTCCCCCGATGAGCCTGTGCCGTCCTTCAGCGCTTTTCCAACCCCGACTCGTTTGGAGAGAGTGTGTTGGCGGGGGCGGAGTGTTTCGCTGGCTGCTCCCGCTGAGCCCCTGCCAGCAGCTACTGCTCTGTATTGAGTTGTGTAACGCGCTGACATCCAGCCAAACAAACACTGAAGTGTGGCTTCGCCCTTGGCTCGTAGTCACTGCTCGCCTTATTTATCCCTCCAGCTTTAGGTCTCCTGTTTGCAGCGGCTGAGAGTTGTTCAAAGCGACGATTCCCAAAGTGCCGTCCTTGATGGGGGGCAACCGGACAAAGGTGGCCAGATTTCACAAGAACGCCGCGCAGTAAGGGGGGGGGGGGGGGGGGGGATTATCTGCGTTCTTTGTCGTCACATTCAGGTGGCAAAACTCCTCCTGAATGGGCAAGTGTGGCGAGTCCTTAAGAAACGGAAATGAAGGGTGTCAGACGAACGGCAAAAAAAATGGAGTGAAAGGGGCAACGCTATCCACACAGTTTGGACGGACACATTTGGTGTCTTCAATTAAGGTGGATGACCTGCGGCACCGAGACCCAGGTCAACGAACGGATGGGTGTGGCAATTGAGGCAGGCGAATCAAAGGGAAGGCAGGGAACGCCTTCATCCTAACTGGAACAAGTATTGAGTTGCTGTTGTTTCAGATATTCAGAAGTCACTACTCCTGAGTCAAGCGGGTTACAGTCAATCGCCCGGTACAACTTTGTTGTTGCAATTTTGAGAAAGGCTTGGTCGGCTTTGACGGTTCTCAGTTCTCACTGCCGTCTCTTGTGTTTCGCAGTCATGCGGCGGAACCCCTTCATGGTGGACAGCTGCTGTCGGAAAGGCTCCCGCAACGCCCTGCAGGAGCTCTACAACCCCACGCAGGTAGGAGGCATCTCTTTCTCTCTCCCGGGCCACACGCCATTTCCTACCTGTCTCGACCTCCCGACCCCTCCTGTCCTTTCCCGCAACGTCCCCGGGGGTTTCGGCCTTCCCCATTCCGCGACGAGCATTGGGGGCCTGCTCCCGGCCCTCCGCGGCTTGCGCGTCGGTGCCCGGCGCCACTTTTTGGAACGAGTGTCGCCACTTCAGGGGGCAGTCGTTCACATTTCGCAGTTTAGGTATAAGGCGCCGTCATGAGCTGACAGCCACCGGAGGACGCCGCCGCCGCCGCCGCCGCAACTGCATGATTTCAGGAAGGGCATGACGGTGGCTAGCGGGACACAGCCTGCTCACCTAAATGAAGGCCGCAGTAGAGAAGAAAAAGCACCTATATTTACGGTTTTACAGGTCAAAATGAAAATCTGCGAGTTTTGGCGTATTTTTAGCCAGTTACTTTTCCCCTTCAAGGGCAAAAAAGCGAAGCGACCGAACGTTTAACGCGCTGTATTAGCAATCTCTATCGCAGGCGATGTGAAATCAGTGGAGCCCCCGAAGGTCGCAATTTGTTCCCTTCACGGTTGATGAATTATTCATGTAAATCCACCCCCCCCCGCCCCCCAAAACAAGCACACAAAAAAAAGTGGACATTTTGGAACGGAGTGGATGTGTCAGCTGAACCCTTTGTTCGGGGACGTCTGTCAGTAGTGTCGCGCAGGCAGGGGGACACCGTTTGAGTGGATGCGAGCGTTTCGGCTCCCCTTCCGTTACGCAACCGCCGCCCTCCTCGCTGCCTCTCGCTTCCCGCCTGCCTGCCTCTTTATTCTGCACGGAAACCTGGCCGGTCTCTGTCCCTCCCACCTCCGACGGTACGCCGACACTTCTGTCCTGCATCGTCCCCAGCTGGCTCTCTCTCCCCCCCTTCTGGTTTCATCTCTGCGGAGGCCATTTTTCCCTGTGCACCTTTTTTAAAAAAAGCCTCGGTGGCGCTTCGAGCAGCTAATATTACAGCAGGCGCGCCTTAATTCATTTTCCACACGTTCTCACTCATGTGAAGTCCCATTGATATGTTTCTGTGTGCTCAGGGGGGGGGGGGGGGGGTGTCGCTGAAGCTAAAGTAAACTTCAGTGGGTAAGGGTCACTGATCAAATGTGTGTGTGTGTGTGGCCAAAAAGGAATTCCGGAACAAGGAGGGGGCGGAAGGGTGCCCTGCATATTTTAAACTGGGCCTTCAAATCCGAGCTATTTTTATTTTCTCATTTGTTGCCACGCCATTTCAGGGAAATGAAACTCTTAAGTCCTCGAGGCCGGCACTGGCTTTATTCATCTGAATTCAAATCGGGGTATTTCGCCGAACGCGATAGAGCTCCCGAGGGAATCGTAGCAGTGGCCACAGGCCGAGTCAGATATCACGTGGAAATGTATTTCTATTCCTACCGGTAATCACAGGCGTTCTCACAGAGGCACGATTACACGATTACACAGCCAGGATCCTCAGAATTGAGGAAGGCCGTTTTAGAGGATCCCGCGTGGTTAAAAAAGTTGGAGAGCAGAAGAAATTAATGATAACATACATAGCCTCGCTCCCCCCCCCCCCCTGCAGCCATGCATGCTGGGAGCGAGTGTGGGAGGACACACGAGTGCGCCACATAGGAGCGGCGAAGCAATCGCAGACGTGTAAGTGTAGTTATGCACCCAAGATATGTAACATACGCCCACCGCACACTTAAAAAAATTTACATTTAAAACAAAATGTTACCCCTCGGCGCCTTTATTGGGGTTCATCTTCGTGTGAAGGTGTACTTGCAGCCTCACAACACAATTTGGCCCGACTAAATCCTCACCCGGGATTCTCAGTCATCACCGGGACCTCATGAGAACCGACGCGGCGCGAGGACTCCCGAGACATGAAAGACAGCTTCCTTCAGAGGTCAGAGGTCGATTCAAATCGGAGGGTGACGAATGAGCGAGCGCACTCTTGAGTACCGACCATTAACCCACTTCATGAGCGGAATGCGTCGACTGAGGGAGATGTACAGCATATGGCACGAGGGGATCCCCGTCCGGAGGGTTTCACCTGCTGCAGATCGCCCGCGGGCCAGTGCGTGTGCTTTTGTCACACCGCCTCTCCGACCCCCTCGGGGGGGGCACCTTACACTGTGGGTATGGATTAAAGATGCCTGTGTGTGTGTGCGTGTGTGTGCGCGTGCGTGCGTGTGTGTGTGCGCGTGCGTGTGTGTGTGCGTGTGCGAGTGTGTATTTGTGTGTGTGTGTATTTGTGTGTGTGTGTGCGTGTGTGTGCGCATGTGTCAGTGTGTATTTGTGTGTGTGTGTATTTGTGTGTGCGTGTGCATGTGTGTGTGTATTTGTGTGCGTGTGTATTTGTGTGTGTGTGTCTGTATGTGTGTGCGCATGTGTGCGTGTGTATTTGTGTGTGTGTGTATGCATGTGTGCGTGGGTGTGTGTGTGTGTCTGTGTGCGTGCGCGTGTGTATTTGTGTGTGTGTAGGTGTGTGTGTGTATTTGTGTGTGCGTGTGTGTATTTGTGTGTGTGTGTGTGTGTGTATGTGTGTGGATGTGTGCGTGTGTGTGCATGTGTGTGCATGTGTGTGCATGCGGGCGTGTGAGTGTGTATTTGTGTGTGTATGTGTGTACGTGTGTGCGTTTGTGTGTGTGTGTGTGCGTGTGTATTTGTGTGTGTGTGTATGCATGTGTGCGTGCGTGCACGTGTGTCTGTGTGTGTGTATTTGTGTGTGTGTGTTCGTGCTTGTGCGTGTGTGGATTTGTGTGTGTGTGTGTACGTGGTTGTGCGTGCGTGTGTGTGTGTATGCTGGAAGCTGGATGAGTCATTTGGGCTTTGAGGACAAAGGGATTTAGAAGAGGCGGCTGCACACTTTTTGTCTCGGCTCATCTACGCAGAGGGGAAAGAAAGGCGGTGAAAGCAGAGAGGGACGGAGGGACGAGGGAGATGAGTTCCCCCGAGAAGACAGCCTTTTGCAGAGAGAAGAGGCCGCGGAGAACGGAGAACACGGATAAACCACATCTTCATGCAATTCCTTCACTAGCATTTCCAACGAGCCCTTCTGTCCCGAAAGCCTGTTACTCCCAATTATTAATGTTCATCATCAATTCCTTCGCATGCAAATGTGTGCCGACTCCGCCCGAGCACCTCCGGTGCATGCCGTCCTCATCTCTCATCAGAGGGCATTAGGTTCATTGGTTTTGTGAGCAATTCTAATTGAAAAAAAAATAAAAAAATAAAAAAATAAATATATATATATATATTTATTTTTTAAACAAACTAATATATTCTTCCACCGTCCCCAGATTCGCTGTCTCTTTCTTTGGTCCACTGTGGCGCGAGTCACGGCGCGGAAAACGCCACTCGCAGCGCGCGGGGCGGGCGGAGCTGGCATAGGAGTCAAATAACAAAACGTGCAAAATATGAATATCATTCCGTCCTACACGCCGCGCTGTATTTGACCCCGGACGGATCGGAGCAGGGCCCTGCTGTCTGAGCACAGGATTCAGGATTTCCAGAAGACAGAGGGCGCGGCCACGAGCAGCGATGAGTGAAATGTTCCACTTCCCGTCGCCTCCGCTTACGTCCTCCTCCTCTTCCCGCTCGGAGGGAAAGTCACATCAGTCCGTCATTATCTTGCCCCTGTGCTACAATTATGCTCCAAGTGCCTCTGCGGCACCTGCCTCTGCCGGCGTTGCCCCCCCCCGGCCCCCCCCCCACCCCCCCATTTGGCGATTCTACCCAGTATGGCACATTCGGACAGTGTTCCAAAATGCGCTGAGGCCAAGGTTCAAAGGTCACCAGCTCAGAGCAGAACCAACGCACAGCCTTCACACGGACATTATGTTTCTCTCCGGATTGAGACCGTTCTAATGACGGATCGCGTGCGCCCCTACGACAAAGTTTGAATTGACACCGCGAAGCGGTTTTCACCTATAATTGTCAAATACCGGCACGGCCCACCGATTTTCGTGAGACTTGGTTGGAGATTAGGATTAAATGCATGCCTACGCATTTTCCGTCCCTCTCCTCCCCCCTTTTGAATCGCCTTCCGGGGTCCCGTGGACAAGTTTCCCCGATGAGGATTGACGCAGTCGCCAACAGAGAGCGCAGAAATCTCTCACACACACATGCACAGCCTTCCTTTTAAATTCAATTTGCGGGCCCCGTTTTCGCCGTCAAATGATTCCATGCAGCGCAGCCGCGCAGGAAAAACGGCAGAGCCGAAAGGGGTCGAAGGGGCCCCCTCTTGGACCCTGACCGGTCAGAAAAGATCCAGCTTCATTGGCCGGACAAGGCGAAACCTCTAACTGCAAGTCTAACTGACTTCTGCTGGATATGAAGTGATTTCGGCTCGTGTCTACAGGGGATTAGGGGTAATGCGTGAGCCCAACAGGCGCGTAACGGGGTCGGCTTACCCACGGGAACAGCTTGACAGCTTGTCCAGAGGTCGGCTCCCTCTTTGGATGGACATACCTCATGCCTTCGCCCTCTCTCGTCCGCGGCCTCTCATCAAAACTGCACCGGGGGCCCGAGTGAAAGGCTCGGGGAGGAGATAAAACGGCAGACAAGTCACCCTGAGCGAAAGACGAGCGAGATAAGGGGCGGGAAACCGTGGCTGAGCAGATGACCAGATTTCCCCGACTTGGTCCTTTTCCCCGTGTTAATTGCGCTTGTGCGCCAGCGTGGTGGCGGCGGGGGCGAGCGCGCCTGCTGCGATTAGCGGGGAATCGCGCCAAAGTGTTGGCATTGGCGAAAGAGGGGGGGAGCGCGGGAAGAAGAAGCGCGTGGCCGTCAACGGAGGGCGGACCAAATCCGTCAGGCCGGCTTCAATTTACACGCGCACGTGTCTTATTTCCTCCTGGCTCTGGGCCAAATCAATGCGGGCGCACAAAGCGATCCTTTTTGGAGCCAAGAAAAGACACCCAAGGTGGGCCCATTCGTTATCCTGCCGGGAACGCTTACATTTTTCACAGAAGATGAAAAAAAAAAGAGAGAAAAACATCAAGGTTTCGGGATCTCCGCAGCCAAGTGGCCCCGGAGCCCCCGCGTCGCTCAAAAGAAGATAAAACGAAAAAGAAATACAAAAACAAAAAAACAAAGGTGGCACAGGTTGTTTTTTTCCCTCTTAGGCAAATATGTTTTTTCCAAACCGTAGAGCAATCTGAACCCTAACCTCAGATTCTGTGGCTGCGCGGATTTTCTCCGCAACGAGGCCAATGCGAACGATCCCTCAAGTTTTGAACGGCTCTACCAAATATGCGGCGCATACAGCGCCGAGGATCTTCCACTACACTCCAAGCTTAGGAGGAAAGAATTGGACTAACACTACGCCGCCATACGTACGGCCATGATATCTTTAAATGATGGATCAAGGCCGAGAGGTGTCGAATAACGGTGTAACTATAATTGTGAAGACCTATAACCATCCACACCTAATTATCCGTTGGGGAAAAACCAAAAAAAAAAAAGGCAGATTATGAAACATGACTTTTACGGATCGATTTCATGTTATGCCAGATTCACTCATGGATAGGTAATAGAGTCCTTGAGGAGAGCTGCTGGCGCTACCCGAGCGAGGGGAACTCGAGCCAGGGAGGGGGGGGATGGATAACCAAAAAACAGTCCCGCCCCCTTCAGCTGCAAAGCCTTCGCCCCCGTCCCCCCCTGCCTCAGGGTCTCGTCCTCCCTCGCCGATCTCTCTCTCCTCTCTTCCCTGCCGAGGTTCACATCCTCGCCAGCGTCGCTACGAATACGAAATATGCCGCGGGATGAATGATCGCCGAGTGGATTTGCGCACGCTGAAACGCTCACTATCAGTCATGTCCTCCGATACCATTATTTTACTCGACACCCATGGATTAATCTCTGTGTAGTCTGGAGAGTGACTCAGACGGGGGGGGGGGGGGGGTTTCAGATGGATGTTCCGTTACGGCGGGGAGTCCGGCCTGGGGAATGCCGGGCGTTCATTTTCGGGGGGGTTCATTGATCCAGGATCATTTACCTGCTTGACGCTGATCAGTACGGATCAAAATTCCCCGCCCGACGATGCGGACACACGCGCGGCGGCCGAAACCGTCTCTCGCCGCCTCCGCTGTGCCTCGCCCGGCAGCCGACGAGCCTGCAGCCTACCAATGCGCTCGGCGAAGGGGCGGGGGGGCGGCGGGGGGGGATTCAGGGTCAGTAGAGGGATAAGTGTGATTAAAAAAAAAAAGGCTAAGCTTAATACACTCTCTCTCACGGTCTGCCTGCCTGCCTCTCTGTGGTCTCTGTCTGGCTTCACTTTTATTCATTTTGGAGTACTTTATTGGCACAGCGAGATGTCCCCTCGCGTTGCCAAGGATGTTACGTGGCAACCAGTCCAACCTCAGCGGGAAACAAAACAACGAAGAACCCATATCGATCGTGAATACACGATGACGATACGAATGTATACGGTTGTATTATTTGCTCCCTATTCATTCTCCGCGATTTTTTGGCGTAGTTTTTTTCTGATCAGCCAACCGACTAGGGGTCGCGCACCACACCCTTTCTTTTTTTGGTCGCCACCCTAAATCCATTTACCCTTTTCCCACCCGCCTCTCCTCTGAAGTAGGTTCGGAAAGTGTGCTTCTGTCCGGCCTCATGTCCTTTATCCTTTCCTTCCAGCCCTCTAATGCGCGCCGAGCAACGAAGGGCAACTGGGGGCAGATCTAGCAGCTCCTCGCTCGCGCTGGATACAAATGGACAAGCGGAGACCCAGATTTTCGGGCTCCGGGGGGCTGCTCCCCAAAAGATTCGTATTTGACCAAAATGTGTCTTTCTTTCCTGACCAGATGGAGTTGTCGGGAGCGGCCGTCCTCCACCAGGCCCGAAGGGATCAGGTCCTGGATGCCTGTCGGATCTCCAGCGCATCCAGCCGCAAGCGGCGGGTGCTGACCCCCGGGGATCTCAAACACCTGGTGGTGGACGAGGACCATGAGCTCATCTACTGCTACGTCCCCAAGGTGGCCTGTACCAACTGGAAACGTGTCATGATGGTGCTCACAGGTCGGGGCAAATACAGGTGAGCATACCACCTGTCAAGACTGGTTGATGAACAGAGAGAAGGCTGCTGTAGACCTCTTACTGATTTCTCAGCGATTGAAAAATGAAAAAAAAAAAAATGCGATCGGATGAATCAAAAACAGATATTGAAAGGTTGCTTCATTAAGATACAGAAAAAAAAGTGAGATAACCAGGCAAATACATTTTTAGAAGCAAAACACTAATTACAATGCAAAATTATATGAAATAGTAAAAGGATTTTTAAAAGAGGACACTTGTAAATCTGAGATAATATAGCGGGGTTCTTTCCCATTTTTGGTTGCCCAACTGTAACGCCACGGAGATTGGAATTTCTATTTTTAGGTAAATGAATTGTCACAGTTACGAAACCGTCGCAGCAATACAAGGTTATTTGTCGCACCATTGATGAGCATTGATGTCACAAATGGCTTCAAAGACAAGGCAACGAGGCATTAAATGAACACGCGTGTGACACACAACACAATAAAAGCGTCACACACTGGATCGCCACAGTGCTGTCCTTGATAAAGCTTTGTAACCAAAAACATTGTTGCTGCCATTGTTCCTCCATTTGCATCCTGTGCCTTTCTTCCAGTGACCCCATGGAAATCCCTTCGAATGAGGCCCACATTCCATCCAACCTGAAGACGCTGAACCAGTACAGCATTACAGAGATCAACCACCGCCTCAAGAACTACCTCAAGTTCCTCTTTGTCCGGGAGCCCTTCGAGAGGCTGGTCTCTGCATACCGCAATAAGTTCACCCTCAAGTACAACTCATCCTTCCACAAACGCTTTGGTACCCGCATAGTCCGTCGCTACCGGAAGAACGCCACGCAGGACGCGCTGCTCAACGGGGCCGATGTCAAGTTCAAAGAATTTGCCGAGTACTTGGTGGACCCCGCCACCCAGCGCGACGGCCCACTCAACGAACACTGGCAGACCGTTTACCAGCTTTGCCACCCGTGCCATATCCACTACGACCTTGTGGGCAAGTATGAGACGCTGGAGGAAGATGCCAACTACGTGTTGCGATTGCTGGGTCTTGGCGATTCCCTGCATTTCCCGAGCTTTGCCAAGTCCACTCGTACCACAGACGCCATGGCGGCTCAGTTCTTCGGCAACATCAGCACCCAACAGCAGATCCAACTCTACCAGCTTTACAAGTTGGACTTCCTCATGTTCAATTACTCCACACCCAGCTACCTCCGGCTGGACTAACAGAGGACAGAGCTGGTACTCTGAGAATGGTTGCCTTGTTTCAAAAAGAGGCAACAAAATGTGAGAAGGGGCAGAATCCTTGGGAAGCGAAGTTGATTTCAAAAATTGTTGTCTTATCATGCTGGAGGGGGGTGTGATGTAAACCTAGAAACAATGGAACGAAGAGAGAAGAAGAATCGTGCTGGTCTGGGCATACATTTGAGGATGTCCAGTCAACTCTGGGTGATACTGAAAGCACTGACTTGATTAGAATACGGGCTGGACCAAACGCATGCAAAGACTAAGAGTGAGTGGGTGAAGCAGGTCTTCGAGATGTTTTAAAAGAAGGTATGTCCTCAGAGGAAAGACTTGGAGAGGGTCCCGATGGCGTTCCCGACACATTTAAATAAACTGCTGACAAATTAGGCTGCTTGAGATTGTGTGACGTGAACAGCGGCCTTGCACGCGCCCCTGACCCCAATGCATCGCGGGAGCTAAGCTTCTCTCCCCCTCCCCCCCCCCCCCCCCCCCCCCCCCCCCCCGGTCCCGATGGCGTTCCCGACACATTTAAATAAACTGCTGACAAATTAGGCTGCTTGAGATTGTGCGACGTGAACAGCGGCCTTGCACGCGCCCCTGACCCCAATGCATCGCGGGAGCTAAGCTTCTCTCCCCCCCCCCCCCCCCCCCCCCCCCCCCCCCCCCCCCCTAACCCCCAGATCAATAGAGCAACTCCGTCAAATTGTAAAAGACAAGTCACGTCTTTCGCTGAGCTGCCGGCAATGGTGTGTCAGCACCCACCGACCCTTGCCCTCATTAGAGTCATAGATGTCAGAGGAAAACTGGCTCATCAACACCTCAAGGGCGCCTTTCAACGGAGGGCTTCTTGTGAGCTCGACTACTCTCAACCATAAAACGCGGTGGCATGGCTTTCAGCCATCGGATCGAGTGACTTCCGTCGGTGGTCTCCACCGCTACGGCGTCAACAGAAGGAACGCGTTTCATACAGCAACAGTAAAGTTTCCGAGCTCTTAATACATCCATGCCCGTGAAGATCTTTGACAACCTGAGTTCCAGATCGCGGTTAGAAAGGTACGGCATGCATTCACGCCATCGGGTCGCACCATGCTGCGAGCGCCAGGTGCGAAAAATACATTCTGCATGGTTGTGAAAGGGTGAAAGGTGCTGGACCTGGCGACCCTGCCCTGTCCTGCCCGGGGGCCGTCACATCCAGGGCCACCTCTGCAAAGCCCCCGTTGCGACGACCAGACATGTCTTTGTTTAAGTTAAGATTGTCCTTTTTGTCTACATGCTTAGTTGTGTTTCAGTGGAGCATTGCTGCGAGCAGCAATCGCAAACGTTTATTTAAATTGCTTTGTTCATTAAAAAAAAGAAGAAAAAAAAATGACCTCATGTCTGGTTTTCCTGGGCGAGGGAACGCTTTGAGCGTTTTTCTTTTTACAGGGTTACCGTTGTTACCAGTTTTGGTTCTGGTGGATTTCTTCTTTCCCAACTCGCCTCCAATGCCACAACGTCATCGCTGCATCGCCGCACTTTCATTTCCGATTGGGCGGTACATTTTAGCCCGCAGCTTTTTTTTTTTTCCATTTCCCGCCGTCACACATTTTTGTGCCAAAAGGGCCGCGAGAGCCTCACAGACCCGCGCCCAGTGTTCAGTGCACATCGTTGCCACCCAGCAAGTCCCTGGTATAGTCACCCACAACCCCAACCGGAAAAGATGAGAAGGATCTGCTGTTCTCAGTGCACATATCAGTATCCAACTGGCCACATCACCGAATCAGTTACTCTTATCTCATACGGTTAGGCGATTAATGTTGCAATAACGCGAGGCAATGTCAAGGTTAATAACTGCCCCCTCCATCACGCTGGGAGTTGGAATACGTGCCGTTGTGTGGCAGGAGGGAGTGAGCGAGAGGAGGGGGGGGGGACCGAAATGAAAGAGAGTCTTTTATTTGTTCGCGCCTTCTTTGTAAATGATGAACCGCTTCAAAGTTCAAAGTAAAAGCGAGCTTTCCGAAAAGCGGCATCTTTTTTTTAATTTTTTTTTTCGTCGTCGTCGTTGTTGAACTGCGATACAAACCAGGAATAATATATGTCTTGCGCGCGGGAGCGTTATGTTGCACTCTCCAGCTGTGACGAAGCTCCGGGAAAAGGACTGGGTTTTATTAAATGTCATTTTTTTTCGGTCCCCCAGGACACCTGCTGGTAAATAACATTTGCCTCACCAGATAAAGCCCACCGCCCTGCGGACCCAGATCCACAGGAGCCTTCCAGGAGCCACAGGTTAAGTGCCAACTTTAATAATTAAAAATCTTGTTGGTGAAAATGGGTATATGCACTACTAAAGCACAAGATCTCATTTATCCGTCAAGTTCAGTTTACCCGTCATTGTTTTGTTTTGCTTGTGTGGCAATACCTCCCCCCCCCCCCACACACACACACGTCATCCCCCCCCCTCGCGCCCAACACACGTCATCAACCACCCTAGAGGGAAGTGTTTATGTGTGAAAAAAAATGTAGAATGAATCGTTTTTTTTTTTTTTTTTTTATAAACCGTCTAGTCTACTGAATGGATGCATTGTGTGGTAAACACTATTTCTGGGAAATTGTTGTTCAGTCGTGTGCATTACCACTATCTGGTAGCCTGGAGCGGAACAGCGTCTTTTGACCGTAGGTGGCTCATCAGATGAATTTACCTGATCACACCTGGTCTTAATACTGGGGTCAAAACAGTCTAGGTCCTGGCCCTTTTTTTTTTTTTTTTTTTTTTTTTTTGTGGAAACCAATGTTTGGTGGGGTCCAATGCTCCAAAACTAACCATGACCATTTTCAACCCCCCCCCCCCCCGCCAAAGAGGTGCCAAAATTGTAGTTGCTTATAAGCAGAGGGTCAGAGACACACGGGAATTCTAAAATTCACAGGGAACAAAGCGCTACGACGCGCGGCACAAGACAAGCTGGCAATGAAGGCGAAGCGGGGGGGGGGGGGGGAAAAAA